>CM032885.1:10490865-10953365 GCA_019176425.1 Megalops atlanticus | reverse complement strand
GATATGCTAGAAGCTTACTGAAAATAAGCACTCTTCTGATATTATATAATTGAATAGTTGTATATTTCATTGTCTGTTGACAGCCCCTAGCTGCCTGTGCAATCCAATACTGAAGAGGAATTGGCACAAATGTAAAAACTTCAGCTACTATGACAGATTTTAAGATCCTCCTGTGAGCTATTATAATGATTCATAGGACATGACAGACTACAGGATGGACAGTGTTAAGCCGAGGTATGATTTCAGTGCAACTTTGCAAGGGAAACTGAAAGAACTAGGGCAAAAACTGTAATGTCTGTACTAGCCATATTTGCAGTACTTTTCAGCAGGACAACAAATGCTTTCATTTTCAGTAAGCTCTACATAGAGCAAGACTTCTGTCCAGATATGACTATATTCCTGCCTTCTGGTTGGTGCTACCCTCCCTTTAATTGTGTTTATTTGGCTTTTGTATTTTGTAAGGGACTCATAACACATAAATGAATGAATGGATTATCCAGTGAATAGAAAACACAGACACAGATCACATAAGCGTGTGCTGAATAGCCATTGGGCAGAGACAGAGATGGGAGACCACCGTGTGAGCTGCTGGCCTTACGTTAGAGCCATGTCTCCCCAGCACCTCCCACTCTCCCCAGGTCAAGGCCACCTGCTCCTTCACGGGGCACAGGAAGTCACCTGGAGGGACAGCCACACTAGGGATTAGCAAAGATATTCTTCTTAATAAACGGATCTTCACTTCTGCAACCTCCTGTCCCAAGTACCTCCACATTGAGGAGGACTCCGGTATTGTCCTTGTAGCTGTGCAGTTGACTGATGGTCTGGCCACACCCTGTAATGAATATTCATGATGGGCCAGCAAATTTACATTTACATTTATTCATTGGGCAGACGCTCTTGGAATATGCACTGGGTTAGGCATATAGCTGTACAGATACTGAATCCTTAGTGTCACACTAAAACAGCGCTATTCTGGGGGACACAGCCCCCAGAGTGTCCCCCAGAATCGCTGTCATAACATACTCAAATATACATTACTATCGCCATTTTCAGCCACGAAGCTGGTTCTGCCACAGATGACGATGCTTTTAGCTATATCAATGGCAGACACGGAGCCACTGATATAGCTAACTTCTAATTTGACAGAAGTGAATTCCTGTTGAGAAAATGAAATATCTGCAGTAAGACACAAGCATTCCTCTTAAACCCTACGCACCGCGCATCTACTCTGGGACTATAATGCTCTGCTGCTGCAGCTGCGGTATCACGGTGGTCATCAGCAACAGCCGGCTCTTTCATAAGATCTAAAGGTCACGCTAACACAGGGAGCCCTCCACGTCTATGTCATTGCCATGGTGACGGCGGGCGCCCGCCACGGCCTGGCCCCCCGTGCGTCCCCGCGGCGCTGATGTCACTGCGATCGCCATGGCGATGGTGAGTACCTGCGGGCCCGTCGGCGTGGCCCCAGCTGCCCTGCAGCAGAGCCGTGACTCTGTACAGGTGCCTGAAGCCCGTGTGCAGCTCCGACGCCACGATGACGCTGACCTCGCCCTCCTCCGTCTGCGGCAGGATGTGCAGGATGTCGTGGGTCTGCGGGGAGGACAGGGTCACGGCTAACATCACGGGATGCGGCCTCGGCGCGCACCGGAGCTCATTTTAATCTGAACTGTTCTGGCTACCTGATCTACTCCAATTTTATAGGGAGCTCACTTTTCTTGATTTCTTTAGATGACAATTTCAGATGAGACTGGAGCCATAGTAAACAGTTGCTGCCCCCAGCTCCCAGGGCAGCAAACAGCAGTAATGTTAACACTAGAGGTCGCTCTCGAGCACAATACCCATATCACCCCAGTGCCTGCTCTGATCTCATTAACCCCAGAATTTACTTGACACAATATTTGAACACCTTTTGTACTGTAAGCCACTCTTGACAAAGGCAAGAGTATGCAATGAAAAAATAACAGTGATAGTGATACTAATGCTATTATTAATGATATGGGTTCACCAAACTGGGCCATTCATCCTGGGGGAATACAAAACTTGTGTGATTCAGAGCTCCGGTCTTGCTGAAAAACTACTCCGTCCTACTCCAGGGGGAGCTCTTGCTCTTGAGCAATGATTTCTTTCATGCAGGGGTGGCTCACATTGATCCAAATGTCCGTGCTCTCCTGGTAGATGATGAAGGGCGTGGCACTGCCGGGCTCCGGGCTGCGCTGGTCGGAGGCGCTGCCTGATCCGTCCACGGGGACGAAGAGGTCCGGCGGGAGCAGGACCAGCTGCTGCCGGGTTTGGGTCCGGTTCAGCAGCAGCGCCCAGGCACTGGGAAGGACACAGCGTGGGGTTAGCACTGGCCTTCAACATTACTAACACTTCTCTGCCAGAAGCCAGCAGACTGCCTTATCATTTTCATTTTAACATGTCTGTCTCATTGGAGCTGTCAGTAAGTCTGTTGTTTTGGAAAAACAGGCATTTCAAAACGAATCCCCCGGACACACCAAGCAACACTAAGGCCTTTACAAGGTCGATTTACACTGGTTTGGCATGTCCCATCAAAAACTTTCCCTGGGTTTTATTTACTCATAGAACAACTTTATGTGCCTTTTAAACACGAATCTTGACTGCTTCTCGTCACTAACGGCTCTCTCAAGCTGGTAAAGGGCAGCCGTAAACTCTACAGCATTTGCCTGGTTTTGTGAAGTTTCCAGCTCTCAGACAGGACTGTTCACATTCTTCAGTTTTGTAGAGCGGGGAACATCAGTCATCTGCCGAACATCTGCCTTTTCAAAGGGGTACAGACTGACACTGGACACATGCCCGTGAATCTCACTCCCCATATCTCCTGGCTTCTCTGGAGAGCACTAACCTCACCGCTGTAGATCTCCTGTTGTAATAAAACACGAGCTCTGGGGGATCAAGCACCAGAAGAGCTGAGTGAAACCCCCGTCATCTTTGTTCCATGTCTTATTATTGTTTAGATTCCTCTTCTGGCTCGTTATGGGGGAAGGTTTTTAACTCCTTAATGGCTCTGTAAAAAGTCATGTAAAGTCCCTAGCTGTGGTCCCCCATAAATATACCTAGGTGGCCTGCTTAATATAAGTTGCTGAAGGCTAATGTTGAAGCACAGCTCATGCACAATGCTGTACTTATGCTTCTGTTACATCCATACATTATCGTAGGAGGTTTTTGTCACCTGATTGCATATGTCAGATGGGGTCATGACATCCACTCAAATAGCCATAACTAATGAAGGTACTCCTTGCATGAAACTTAGCACATACTACTTGAGCCACCGATACCATGGCCCTACTCATTGCCTTTGGTAAGAGAGGTAGAGGGAAAAACTGTCACACTTCCACACACTTTACAGGATAAAACTTGCCCAATGAGTAGAAAATCATGGAGGAGGGTATTATATTAATATGAATGTAATTAATATTCAAATACAGAAGAGTGGTGAAATGAAGAGTTCAGGTTCAATAGATGACCTGCATAGCCACAATCTGTGGACAGGTTAATCATATTTCCGACAATATTTCATTCCACCTGATACTTCCCGGCTAAAGAATTTGTGTAATTGCTGTGGAAGTGGTTAAGTGGGTTAAAACTGATCAATCTTGCCTGGCATGAAAAATGAAAATTGGCTTGTGCTTATATGTCTGGTCGTCCTGAAGCCACACCAATGACTATGGGACAGTGTGCAACTTTAACAACATAACAGTAAAATCCTGATAGTTTCCCACTTTGCTCTCATAAAACATTCTCTGCTGTGTCACTGTTCAGGTCATACTGCATTCATGGTATGGCTACGCCCAGTCCACGTTGAGTTTCAGCTATGTATTTTCTGTTATGTCCTTGGTGTGTCCCAGCCTGCATCACTACTAGCAGTTATACTGGTATCTGCCTGGCCCAATTCTGCTTTGACTCTGTAGTCTGTCAGTAGTGTGCTGCAGGGGAAACAGAGACTGATCTCTGTTCTCAAACGTGTGTGCTCCTGTATACTCACTATCGGCCCTCTGATGTCCAGCCAGCCCTGGTAATGTACTCCGTACCAGGGAACAGAACCTCCATGGGCTGAACCAACTTCTTATCCACGACACTCACTACCTACACACAGACACAGACACACAGACACAAATACATACAGGCAGACACACCCACACATGCAGTCAAACATGCACAAAACACACACAAAAAGATATAACACACAGAGGCACACAAAGACACACATAAACACATGCAGGTGAGTGTACACACAGTACAAGACAGACAAACACGCAGACACACAAGAATGACACAAGAACAAGGGAGATTTCTATTGTCACACTATCATTCTATCAATGCCTAGCCTAAAAAGTGTAACAATGAGGCGTGAAAGAAAGGAGCAGATGAGCAAACACACCTTTCCATCTGCACTGACTGTTACATCACACATCTTGAGTGTGGATTTGGGGTTTTTAGTACCTGAAAGATAAAACAGTGTGTCGATCCACTCATTATGTACCACTCATACGAAGTGGAAATCAACAGCAGCAGCTGAACTAACTCTTCTGGTGTCTGGTTATTGGCCAGATGTTCTGTGTGCACTTACCTGCCCTTGGGTACCGGAATGACTCAGTCAGGCGCGTCTCAAGGAGAGGGGAGGTCACGTTAATAATCTCCACCTCTGACTCATCGTTCTCCTCATAAAAGATCCTCAGTGTGCGGCTGCCGTCCGCTGCTGTGACCAGAGACCAGAGCTGGCTGAGACAACAGGCTTGTAGATGGGACACTGCCACTGCACCTTTGGCCTCAGCCTGACTGCTTCAGTAGACATGCTGTGAGAATATCTGCTTGGTTCAGTTAGTGTGATGCAGGAAAAAAAACAGAGACTGTCCCCAAACGTGTTTGGCTGTCTAATAGCTGAATATTTTGGTTAATGTAAATACTGCGAGCTACTGATATAGCTAGCTAGCCGCTGCCTAGCAAGCTGGACTTCCCGATTCTACTCTTGGACAACAACAATTGTTGAAAAATTAAAGAGGAAGCTGCATAGCTTAGTTGGCCGCAGTCATGCTCCTCTTGCCTCAAATATACAAGTACAGCCCCTCTGCTGTGGTGGAAGACAATTGCCAGAGAAATGTGCGTTCCTTCGGAATTAGTTTTTGTTTTAACCAGTGACATGGATTTGATTATTGAAAGGTGTGAAGTTTAGCTAATTCCTGAGTAGTCACTATCGTCCCTCCAACATCTTGCCAGCCCTAGTAATGTATGTCTTACCAGGGAGTGTTCTGCAGTGTTACAAATGGAAAGTATGTAAAATTTAAGCAATGATAAGGGCATCGGCTGAGCTAATCAGTAGGGCGACAATGTTAATGACGCCAGTGGCTGTAAGGGAAACCACTGTAATAAATGGTCAAATGCGCACCTGCTTAACATAAGTTTATCATATGCAATTACAGAAATATGGGCAAACATGAAGATATTAAAGGGAAGCAGGTAATAGAAAAGAAAAATAAATGCACGAGAAGAGAGGACAGGGACACTTGGAAGAGGACAGGGGACTGAGTCACTCACCGTCCACAGCAGCAGGGCACCACCAGTATCCTGTGTAGCGGTCAAACTCCTCCTGCAGCAGGAAGGTGGCCACCCCTGCTGACTTGGGGTCCAGTTCCGGGTTGGACAGACCTGATGGAGAGCTCACAGTTCATTTGACAAGCAACTGACTCAGAATCAGTCATGCCCCTCTCTTTTTACAATTTACGGCCGGGATGCCGGACTCCATCCCTCAACGCGCAATGGGATGTGGCGGTGTTAGTCTTCCTCTGCCGTTCGTCCCGTAAGTCACAAAGGTCATTCTTTGGATGGGAAGTACATCCACCTGCTGTTTCAGGTGCACATCAACCTGATTTAAAATGCAGTTCCGAAACCTGCTGGATCCTGGCCTTCAAAGGACTAGAGGTGCTCACTCTGTAATTAGGCAACAAATCTGAGGAACAGCAGCGCTTGGGGGTCGTTTGGGCCTCCGGCTGCCCTTTCATCCGGACCTTTGGGAGCGTCTCACCTTTGTGGGTGAAGGTGAGGCGTCTCTCCTCCCCGCTCTCCAGGTTCCCGATCCAGATGTCACAGCTGTGGATGAAGCAGAACCAGGCCGGGTCGACGGGACACAGCTTGGGGTCCATCCGGATGCTGGGGCAGGAGGTGTTCACTTTCACAGGCTTTAGGGGCTGTTTCTAATGGGAGGAGAGGACAAGAGGTCTAACTGGCCTTTACTGCACAGTGCCTTAGCTTACCATTAGGATGCATGCAATCAATTGGAGACAAAAAAAAAAATCAACACCACCACCTGCTGGCTATAAGTGCAAATGCCATACAGCTCTTGAAGTTCGGTACAGTTGGATAATACACTACACTGCTGAGTGGAAATAAAAACTTGCAAAATAGTTTATGCACCACTATCCGAGATAGAAAAAATACAATAAAGTACTTTGGTGCCACCGACAACTGCATCCAAATGTTTTATTTTTCAATGTGTGATGTGCTGAGAGGAGACAGAAAGTGATCTGACACGCACACAGAGAAAGTGACGCCAGAGGCCTTACCGTGAACCCTTGTGATCCCCCGTCCCTGACGGTGTAGATGGAGGCCCCTGCCTGGAAGAGGAAGGTGCCGCTGGGGCGGTGCAGGTCAAAGGTCACGATGCCCTGTGTCCCGATACGCTTTCTCTCTCGCAGCAACTCATCCTCCGGATAGTACTCTCCATATTCATGACTCTAAGGAAGAGAAAAAGAGAGAGAAGCACATACAAAGAGCTTGAGATATGACAAAATACTGATGCAATACTCCCTTAGATTGGTATAAAATCGTCAGCCAACTGAGTGAGGATGAGAGCACTGCAAACCTAACAGCCAGGCATGCATCTGCCTGTCACAGTCTGAGGGACAATGAGCAGCCATTCTGCCACTTCACTTGTTTTTAGACAGGAAGTGAAAGGACTGTTTCTGTGGTTTGATATTCTTATTTTTGAAAACACATGTTATCTTTCACAGCGATTGACAGCAGCGTTATTGTCATTTACATCAATTCTAATTCCACTGTTTTGGCAATACTGTATTTCACAGTCAATAGAACACACTGATTCTATGGGGTAGAGGCCACTTGAACATAAGCCCTCTACACATCACTATGAGAGACCTCAGTGACCAATGTCGCAAATAAATAATACCTCTGCGAAAGATATTGATATTTAAAAACCCAAACAGTTGCTAGCAGTCTCCATGTTTAAAATGAGCATTGTTTAATTCTAGAGGGGACCATGGACATGGCATATTAAAATCAGTGAACAAACACTCTTTTAAACAGTAACTACTTAGTAGGGGTGAGGGCTGTATTTTCTCCATGGATTTCTAAACCATTTACTTAGTATCAGATGTACAACCACCACCACCAGGCATTAACGTGTGACTTGCATTCTATCCATTAAATGATGGCGTTCTTACTGGCTCATGCTCTTGTCCGTTGGCAAATTTGTTTCTTAGCTATTTTAGTTTGTTTTCTGTCTTTACTTTCTGCATTGGACATCGAGATTAGATGAGATTAGATACGTGTAGGTGCAGACGTGGTGCATGATCTTGGGCTGGGGGTTATAATTATATAGGGCTTGGGGCCTTATATTAAATTTGAGGATGAGACATGAAAACAATCTATTCATTTATTCAAGTCTCTCATTATAAAAGTATTATCAAAATAATGAATTTTCCACTTTGATTAGATAAAGAGACAGATCCTCTGGGGTTGGGGTGGTAGTAGCCTGTTTAATTGAAAACAAAACAAAAAACTATTTTATATGGTTATGCTTATAAAGCACATTTTGAATTTGACAAAGAGGGACAGACAGACCCTCTGCTGAGCACACACAAGTGCTCATAGCCCTAGCTCCATTTAAATAAATAAAGAGATGGCAATAGGTTGTCCATGTCTCACATGAAAGTGTTGCAGCAATGGCTTCCAGGACAGGAAGAGCAGGGCTTGCTTGTTGATCTTCTTGGGGACCTCTGAATAGTACAGGCTGTTCTCCCTGCTGTCACCAGACATGGCTGTTGGGAAACACAGCAAACAGGGGGCTCAGGGGTCTGCCTCACAAACTACTGCCATTTCTGAGGGCTACACACAATCACTCTGTAGAAGAGCCTCCTTGGTCTCTATCAGATGCCCAAATGTTGAGGACAGACAAGCACCTTAAATCTACTCCTCTTACACTGGTATATAGATTTTTAAGGTTTTCATTTTATTTTTCTGGAGTGGATATTTCTCACCAAGGTAGTAGACGCGGTGGGAATGTGGTCCATCTGGGTCGTTCTTCTGGACGAACTGAAATTCATGAGGTGGCTTCGCCACCACGTGGCCCTGGAACCGTCGACTCTCTGCCAGCATGTTCCTAAGGTCGCTCCAGGAGCGTCTCTCCACGAAGAACTTATCTAGCCCGTCCGACACCTGTGCTTTTGTGTCCTGCTCACAGGCGATCCGCTTCCCAAGCCCGGTCGTCTCATTCGCTTCTTCGTCGCAGTCCGAATCCACATAGGCCGCAGCCATAACCGCTCTGCACACACAGACAACCGATGTTTTACAAGCAGCGAGTAGCCTACATTAAATACTGCACAGAAACGGACACTTGTGTCGAAAACAAAACTTTCAATGACATATCAGTTCGTTATGGTATCACTTGCATAATAAAGCCACCAGAAATTAGCTTGTCAAAAAATCTGAATGAATCAGATAGCTAATTAGCAAAATAGCCGCGAAGGAGTTGGGAAAATGTAAAGGCTGAATTTGTTGTGTTACTATGACTCTGCGGCCATGCTGAGTTTCCTGGTTTTGTGTTTGAGGTTTACAATGAAGTATCGTTTTAAAATGTACCCTTTCCCGCTGTTGCATCCGCCAATGCAGCAACAAAACTGTCTTTTTTCACTGGCAATAAATGCAGTCGTTTACTGGTGATTATGAACACAGTATTGTTGTTGATTTAGCTGGTAACTAGCCTCCTAAATTGAGCATACTGAACTGGTGACCCAGGGCCAGCTCAGCTGTCATGTACAGTAGGGACCTGTCTCCAGACAGCGTCTCTGAAGAGCATTTGACCATGACATCACCATGTCATTGGGGATATGGGGGAGCAAACAGCCTATCTTCACATTACATTATTGTTTAGCAGACGCTCTTATCCAGAGCGACTTACATACAGTAGGTGACAATTTTATCCAGCTGGATATTTACTGAGGCAATTGCGGGTTGAGTACCTTACCCAAGGGTTACCTATAATATCAGCTATGATAAAGAGGGATTAGTTACAACTGTACTACGCAAATTCAAGAAATTGTTAGAAAAGCATTACACTGTGTGCTACCTAGTGTTATATACGTGGCTACACGTCAACATAGCTAAAAAGATGATTGCATTTGCATGTGTGGAGCATTTATCGCACGGACATCCAGCTAGGCTTGCTAGCTAGTCAACTCTCACACCCACAAAAGTTTGCGTGCTAAGTTTATTTGGCTAGCTATCGTCAGATTGATATTTGCCTGGCGAACTACAATAGCAACTAGCTAGCTAGCAAGCGAACCGGCAAACTGTATTGCTAGTTAGCAAGCTGGCTAGCCGTCTTTCCGAGCTAACTGTATTGCTATTCAGCAAGCTATCTTAGGTACCTTTTCAAGCTAACGAGGCAAGCAAGGGATTGGCTTACGTTTTATGATGGTTAAGGCAACTCAGTTAAATGTGACACTAAGTTTGGCTGTCTAATAGCTGAATATTTTGGTTAATGTAAATACTGCGAGCTCCTGCTATAGCTAGCTAGCCGCTGCCTAGCAAGCTGGACTTCCCGATTCTACTCTTGGACAACAACAATTGTTGAAAAATTAAAGAGGAAGCTGCATAGCTTAGTCGGCCGCAGTCATGCTTCTCCTGCCTCAAATATACAAGTACAGCGCCTCTGCTGTGGTGGAAGACAATTGCCAGAGAAATGTGCGTTCCTTCGGAATTAGTTTTTGTTTTAACCAGTGACATGGATTTGATTACTGAAAGGTGTGAAGTTTAGCTGACTCAAGCTGTGAAAAGTAGTTTCAAAAGCAGAAATCGTTAGGGGGCAGTTTAATTAAATTAACTAAAATCACATTAGCTATTATTATTATTCTACTAGTAATACTACATCTACTGCTACGTATTATTATTACTAGGATATTATTACTGGCGTGCAAGTACAGGATCATTAAAATAAACTTCCTCTGTGTCATAATACGATCCTCTCATATAAGAATACTTATTTCACAATGCCGTCATTCATCTACTGACTGTAGGTGACGCTGGTAATAACCAACAGACCGCCTGTTCACAACTATCTGTCCGTCTGTGTCTCCACCAGAATCAGTACCGCGGAGAGCAGCACGGCTCGGAGAGTAGAAGCCGGGCGGAGAAACGGGAGGAGGGAGCTATCGCGAGTGGTGAAGCTGCCTGCCTATTGGCCGGCAGCGCAATGACGGCACACTTGCGGACTGCGATAGGAGGGAGAAGACGTTTGATTTTTATACCCACGACCTCCGTTAATAAATAATAAAATAATATATTTGGGGACATACAGCTATTTCCATTCCGTACATAAAGGAACGCACGATATTTCTCATTTTTTTATGGAAAACAAATTTATAGCATGCACTTGAGCGATATTGCATTGTAGCTACATTCTTGCACAGAGGAGGAGGTAAGGAGATTATTTCACGTACTCAATGGAAGCCTATCAGTATAATTCCAGGCCCCTAGGCTTTCGGACGTGCTGATCTGATCGCCACTTGTTTATCTTCGTGATATACGAACGAAATGTTAAACAGGCTCATACGGTTGTAGGCTCCATGAAAATCCAATAGACTGGGGACGTTCATTCCATGTGTATTATGGTTTACAGGACTGAAGGTCTTAGCTATGTAGGTGGCTAGCTACTGCTCTACTGTGATACACACCAACATATGTGGTGCGTGCGGTGCCGGCCGTATGCAGAATGGTCAAGCTGTGTACAGCACATCCGTGTTAATCCCTTTAGACGAATGTGTAGACAGTCTGACAAAACAAATAGCAGTCTCTGTTCTATTGAACATGCTGGCGTTTTCCATTTCCAAAGATCCATTAGGTTAGTTTATCATTAGGTTAGTATTGGGCTCAGTGGGTTAATGTTATACAATGTGTAGGAGAATGTTCTTCTTATTGATCTGAACTATGTTTATGCATAGATTTTCAAAGTTGATTGATCTATATTGATTTTATGAAATAAATTACCGTCGAAATTGGTAAGAATGATGAGCTTGCATGTGTACATGACGCGCTATACCTGTTTCGGTTTCACATTTTGATCATGTTTGTTGTAAGGTGCGGAAATACAGTGGTGAAATATAACGCCGTTATATAAACAGTAACATACCAGCCAATACCAGCCTGCTCATGTGCGGGTATGGAGTATCGTCAGATATTGTTTACAATTATTTTGCAGTTTAGTGGACGTATCCTGAAATACGGTCATAAGGTACACCTTGCAGCCGTTGTTTTTTTACATGGACTGACGTTCAGAGGTTGTGTCGTAACTTTCCAGTATGTGATTCTAATCATATTTTGCTATATTGCATAAGGAATTAGTAAAGACTGCTTTGTAGAAATGGGTCCTCTTACTCCCTCAGACTTACTAGAGCGAAGACCAAGTTACTCTGCAAAACTGACCGAGGACTAAATCCAGTATTCTTCATGGCAGGTAAAGATTTTGTGTTCATTTATGAAAAAATAAAAAGAACAAATTGACAGACTTTAAAGAAACAGTGGGTTGTGGGATGTATATATTCAGTCTTGATAGAATACGATTGTCTTTGTTGTTATTTTTGTTATGCTGTATCCCTAATTTAGTGAGCTTTCTTTTCTGTTCTCAATCGTTATATGAATATAAAATGTATACTTTTGACTAATGATGATGATACATGTTCTTACCCATAGACACATACAGATATAGGAGTAATGTGGATGTAAAAGTAATTGAGAGTGGGGTGGCTTCATCACTCATTACTGAGGTGTACCACACACAAAGTAGTGAATGTAATATTTATATATACACTCTAGAAACATGGATGCTAGCATGACATGAGGTAACAGGAAGTACTTTGTGTTGCAGAAAACAACTTCCCTCCTCTCCCGGCGTTCATACCGTTGAAGCCATGCTTCTATCAGGACTTCAACGAGATTCCCGATCAGCATCGCACCATGTGTAAAAGACTGTATCACCTGTGGATCTGTGAGTACTGCCACGCCTGCGAACCCAAGCATTTGGGCCCTCCCACAAGCACAGCCGTGCATTCCAGCTCTGGCAGAGTTTGGGTCTCGTTCTCCTTCCAGTCGTCCCTCACGATACTTACAGCTTGGTTGTTGTGGGGAATATCTGCCAGTCATTTTGTCCTCTCACCATTACAACTGTTTTTACTCTAAACTTTTTGCTATGATGAAAAAGGAGCACACATGCAGGGCTTGTCTGGTGAAATGAGACTTGTAACGTTGATATCTCCACCAGTCAACTCTCCCCCCATTTTAATCTTTAACCTTTGCTGTTTTTCAGATACCCCCTTTAAAAAAGATAAACATGTAAAAAGGTATTCTGTATCACTGCTTGTGCATTGTTTGACAATGAACTATTTCTGAATTCTGTGCACAGTGTTTCTGCAGCAGCATCACCAATTGCTGTGTTCTCTCTCTCTCTCTCTCTCTGTCTTGGTTGTGTACTGGCAAAACGCCAGATGCCAGTTTGCATTTGCACTTTTCCTTTTCTAGGCTGTTCATTTTTGATTTGCTGTGACTAACTCACGTTGCTAACTAGCTGAGAAAATGTCAGCGAATCCTGTGAGCTCTCTGCATTGTTTGACGTGTTCGCCTTGAAACTGGTACTCTCTCATTATAAAAAATGAAAAAAAATCTCATCCAAGCCAGGCCCAGTAAAGGCATGCTTTGTTTCCCATTAAGAAACGGTTGACCATTACATCGTACACATCAGCCTGTGGCCTAAAATGCCCACATTTGGGTGATTGGTTTGAATATGAAGAAAGGGTGGAGTGGCATGTCTGTATTCATAACCCTTGCTTAACCCAGTGTTAAGTTTCTCAGAGAGAGGACCTCTAAAATTCTAGCTGTCACCTTATCTCAGCTTCAGTCCTTGGTCCTGGTGTTTCCATTGTGTCAGCAGCTTTGAGGCAGTACAGTAATGTGTTTAGGGTACTGGTCCTGTAAACATAAGGCTGCTGGTTTAAATTGCAGATGACCCTTGAGCAAGGTACTTAACCTGGAATGCTTGAGTAAATGTCCCGCTTTTGTAGGAGATAATATGTAAGCTATGTAAATCCAGGATAGGTTGGTCTGCTAAGAAAGTGTTAATGGGATTCTGCAATATCTGCTGCCTGGTTAAATGTTTAATAGGAGTTGAATGGCTGTCTTTTGCAATTTGAAAGAGTGTGACATATTGATCCGTACATATTTAGCTATGCTAACATGGACTAATTACAATTTGAACTGAATGTTCTTATTAAGTTACTGAAAGCACATGGGGAATAAACAGGAAAAGACAGGGGTTGGGGGAAATCCAGGACCAGGACAGAGGTTTGATACTCTTTTTCTGTTATCCTCTGTGGCTTGTGGGGACCACTCTCTCCTTCGGACAAATTGCACTGTTGTCTGTTTTCTGGTTTGCCCTTTTTGTGCCTGAATATGTCATGAATATGTTTGAAATGTCATGTGCTACAATGTGCTCTCTGTGGTCCTACAGTTAACAGTGCCACACTGGCTGTTAATCTGATCGGCTGTCTGGCATGGATGATTGGTGGAGGCGGAGCCACTAACTTTGGGATGGCGATTCTGTGGCTTATTCTCTTCACGCCTTGCTCCTACGTGTGCTGGTTTAGACCCATCTACAAGGCATTCAAGTAAGTGGGCTACAAAGAGGCTTCTAGTAATGCTACAGAATCAGACCTTTGATGGTAATGCTAATCAGCCATTGTTGAAATATGTAGGCTTTGTGCAGACTGAATAGTGGGTGATTTTTTTTATGTGTATTTGGTGTGTCAGAGAAAGAAAACTAGCCAGTGGTCAAAAATAAAATACAGCTTTGAGGGTCAATAATGATTTCGGGGAAGAAAAAGAATACACTTCAACAACTGACGTTTGTTATTCCATGAGGAATGCTGGGCCTGAAATGTAATTGATCCAATGTGCTACTTTCTCCTCTTTAGAGTTACTATTGGTTCAATAATGTTTGTCACAGTCTTTATCAGGTGCGAGTTGACAGAGGCAGTTTCAAAGTCAAGCACTAGCAAAGCTTCGACCAAAAAAAAATTGGTTCAATCAGAGGTGAATGACGTAGTTTAGGGGCAGCTATTAGACGTCTGTGTGAAAAGCGCTGCTCTTTGGCAGAATGGGTTCCCACAGTGCAATGAGATACAGCCTCCCACACACACTGTCAGCACGAAGTGATGTCATACTCCCAAAATAACTCAAGGAGGAAGGTCATATGGGCCCCCGCATAACCTGGCTCTTTGGAGGAGCTCAGGATTGTGAGAGACGCACTGTTTTTATTCACTTTAAGAAAATCTCTGACTTTGACTGCAGCTCCCGGGAATGGGGAATGCAGTATACAGTCCAGATGGTCTTTTTCTTGACATAATAAAGGTAATTAAAAGCAAATGCACTAGGGGAAATAGAACTCATCTTCTTTCTCTGTAACCTGTCCTAGTCCTTCTATTACAACTACCACATTGGTTTAAATTATAGCATTACTATTAATTCTACTCCTACCACTGGTAATACCACTGCTGTACTGCTAGTACTACTATTTATTCTATTGCTGCGCTTTCCATGATATTTCTGAGGTGTGTATATAGTAATAAAATAGAGATAGTGTACAATAACATGACTGAATGACTATAACAAAAAGCCTATAATAACTAAATGCCCTTTTCAAGCTTTTAAATTATTTAGCTGTTGAACCAAAGTGGCTATCTCAGAGCATTTAATGTTATCAATTTTTTCTTGTAGAAAAATATCTCACTCTCATAATATTTCTCCATGTTGATTAATAGTCTCACATGTTTCTTTTTCACTGTCCCTCTCTTACCCTCTGTCTCTCCTGACCCTTTCGCTCTGTCCCTCTCTTACCCTCTCACAGATCGGACAGCTCCTTCAACTTCATGGCATTCTTCTTCGTCTTCATGGCCCAGGTGGTGATCAGTATTATCCAGACAGTGGGAATTCCAGGCTGGGGAGTGTGGTAAGAGCCAACCGTGGCCTTTATGTTACTTAGCAGACGCGCTTATGCGGAGTGAAAGCATCGCCTACATTTTTTTACATTTTAGTTTATACAGATGGATATTTACTGAGGCAATTCTCTTTTCATTCTTTGCTTGAGAATACAAAAGCAGTGCCCCAATGTGGAGTCGAACCAGCAACCTGCCCCTTACCGCTATACCACAGTGCAGCCACTACTACACGTTCCCTCAGTTCCCCTACACATCCCAGGCCTGACCGTTACACTGTCCTTATCTTCCCATCCCCCATGTCCCTGATGTCATCCTATGCCTCCATTCCTCTGTCCCTCTGTCCCTTGCAGCCCCCATCCCCATCCCCTCATATTGTCCCCAGTGATTTAATACACCTCTGATCGGTGTCCTGTGTCTCCAAGTAAAGTTTGAAAAGTGTGACGGGGACAGCTGTAAATAAGTTTTGATGATGGTCATCATCCCTTGATTTTGACTTCCTCAGTAGATGTTTTGTGATCTCTGGGAGCAAGGCCAAGGCATTTTAATGTTGATCACATGCTCTGCTGGTAGGTAAGGGGCAAAGGTTGAGACTTGAGCTAGAATATGTGAGCAGCATCACGAGATATTCAGGTGACGTCATAGTCTTAGAAAAATATTAAACCCATAAGCCCATAAAAGGCTATTGAAATGACAGACAGTCTAACAAAAGGCCATACATACAAATTTGATTCAGCTGTTTGGCATCTTTCACTTTAAAGATATTTGTCACTGAATTCTTACAGTGTGAGTGAATGTTTCCTGTAGTCTCTGATTCCACAAACTCCATTAATATAGTTTTATCAACCAAATGACATCATAGCGCCATCAAGCCTCATTTGAGTTTTACTGGCTTAAGTCTTGTTATGCTGGCTGCCATGAAAATAAAAGGGAATCGGCATTCAGCAGCCCAGACATGACTGTAATCTTTGGGTCTGTCCTCTCTTTCTGCTCTAAACCCTTTCCCCTCGCCTTGTCTCTCTCCCTTTTGTAGTGGCTGGCTTGCCACCATCACCTTCTTCGGCACCAACATCGGCTCCGCCGTGGTCATGCTGATCCCCACTGTCATGTTCACCGCCATGGCAGTGCTGTCCTTCATCGCCCTCACCAAGGCACGGCATCCGCCCGTCCCAGCGACATCACAACGATAATGCTGTTGACGAACCTGGGGTTTCACGGGCAAATCCAAATAATGCTCAGGCTGTACTCTGTATAAATGTTGTAAGCCCGAAATCGACTGGATCCTCTTTCCAGATTTGGTGAAGAAACTTCACTGTATTGTTTTTGTAGCGAATCGGCAGGGGTATCCCTTTGGTTACAGCTTGACATTATGTTGCGGTATTACGTTATTGATTTGTGTCAAAGCAGCTGTATCAGAACAGCAGAGCTAGTACGCACCTTTCAGAGAATCTCTTTTGCCTGTAGCTCTGTTCGTCTCAGAGTCTGTCTAGCTGTCAGTGCCACATAGAGACATTTCAGGGATGCATCTTTATTCCAGACATGAGTCTCAGCTCTCTCCCCCTCTCTCCCTCTTTCTCCCCCTCCCTCTACCTCTCTCCCTCTCTCTCTCCGCCTTCAGGTCCACAACTTCTACCGTGGCAGCGGGGGCAGCATGAGCAAGGCCCAGGAGGAGTGGGCCACCGGGGCCTGGAAGAACCCGCACGTGCAGCAGGCGGCCCAACAGGCAGCGATGGGGGCAGCCCAGGGGGCCATGCAGCAGCCGCCGCCGCAGTACTCCTCCACGCCCAACTACAACTACGACAACCAGATGTAGGGCGTGACGGGGAGGGAAGGGGTGGGGAGGAGCGGGGGGTTAAGGTGGGGCATGGCAAAGCGCGAGCCGGTATCGGGGGCCTGTCATCGAAAAGGGCTCGACCTATCACATTTCATAACAACCTGGTCTAATCTA
This sequence comes from Megalops atlanticus, assembly GCA_019176425.1. Lineage (NCBI taxonomy): Eukaryota > Metazoa > Chordata > Actinopteri > Elopiformes > Megalopidae > Megalops > Megalops atlanticus. The sequence continues at coordinate 10,936,124 of CM032885.1, read as the reverse complement.
AAACAGCGGGTTTGTGGATTTTTGAAGGGGCTCTTGGTGTTTTTCTGCAGCCCAGTCCCAAATTAAATATGGCTGCCTTTCCTTCTTTTCCCTGATATTTGCCTGCTGCCTGCAAGCGTTGTGGTGGATTCAGGTGCTAGTTTATAACAAGGCTGTTCCAAAGCTGCCAGCATTACCTTGTCTCTGGTCCCCTATCCTGTCCCTGTCCCTGTCCATGGACGGTCCATCCCCTGTGTTCCTCTGTCACCTGTGGTGTGGTTAGTGGCATCTCAGCAGCCCTTGTCATCCTTACATTCCAATCCGGTCAGTCAGATCGCACTTCCTGAGAGGTTAAATCCTTCCATGCTGGCAGGACTAGGAGCCACAGCAGTCATGGTGGTCAATGAAGCTCATTTTCACTGATTCCTCCACATATATGAAAGATATTCTAAAGAGATTTCAAACTGTACAAGATTGCCTGATTTTCGTGTCTTGTATGGAGTGTTAGTCAATGTGTACTTGAATGTATAGACAACCAACAGTGAGACACATTTTTCCAAAATTTCATTTAACTGTGTGAATCCTCTTGACTAATATAAGGGTAACGCATGACATTTAGGTAGGCTATATTATCACATACAGTGCAATACACTGTTCCGTTTGGGCAGCATATACCACAAGCTCAATCCTTGACTTGGCATTTTTTCAGTCTTGGCAGTTAAATGAAGACCGAAGAGGGGTTTGTCTATCCTTTGCTCCTCAAACGTTCAGCAGCGGCTGTAACGTTCAAATGGCTGTTTCCCTGTACATGTATTTCTATGGCTCCAACACTGGATGGCAGCATTTTACACATGTTGTTTAAAAACCTGTAAAGCTTGACTAGCACTTACTACCACTGGATGTTACAGGGTGTTGAAGTAGAGAAGCACAGCAATCAGCCACAATGCTTGTGCACACTGAAAAACAGTACATTCTGCTCTAATTGTAAAATACATTCACAGGTCTACAGTTTACAGGTTTGCTGAGGTCTCATGTCCTAACCAGGTTTTCTGGAAAAGTGCTTCTTCTCTGTTAGCCATTCCCGCTCGCGCTTTCTCATGACTTCCACATGTTCTAGTGTTTTGAATTTTTTTCAACTTCAATTTTTTTTGTAATTATTTACAAATGAATTTGATGTGCACAAGGACTGCAAAAACAGGCCAGTGTGTTGCTGTACTTGAGTGTTTTTTTTTTTGCGTGTGAAATGTTTGTTTATACAAAATTCATGGGAAAATTGAACAAAATCTTATTTTCCTAGCCATGTAGCAGCATTGTGAAGGTATGTAGTTATAATCACAAAAAGATTTAGAGACTGCAATGACTCAGTTGTAACGGGAGGGAGTCTACAACAGAACTTGTATTGGGTATTGGTTATTCCAGCCTTTAGAAAAAAGGGAATTTCTAGATTTTCCACATTACTGGAGTTATTTTGGTGTTTTTAATTCTCAGGTAAGAAGAATTGTGACACTTAAATGATGAACTAGACTGTGAAGCTTGTTCTCATGCTAGGGAGTTATAAATTTTCTCTGTTGTTTGACTTGCAGCTACATTCAAAGGAAAACTATTGCAATGGAACTGCTCTTTATAGGATATTGTTTTAATCATATAGTGTTGCTGGCACCTGAATGTCACTTAGAGAGACACAACTGTCTCTGTATTGACGCAAACCCAGATCTTCAAATTCCTTTATTGTTTTTTACACTCCTGCTGTATTTATATATGTGCTTGGTTTATTGGAGGATTGCTTTCTGTTTGTAAAATGATTAAGTCTGATTTAGAAGTGGAACTTTTCAATGCTCAGAGTATACCAACATGGAACATGAAATTTTCAAGTCATGACATTAGCCCATTAGTGTAGGTACAGTGTGATACCAGAACGGTGGGCTCTGTGTACTTTAGTAATAGTAATAGTTTTGTCAGAGACCCAGTAATCTGGCAGGCTGTACCCTCTTCATTCCTTCTGGAATTGAGGAAGGAGTTCCACTGTATTGATATTGAAGTTTTTCAGTAATTAAGTAAGTATTTCTATTAAGGAGCTCTGGGAATAAAACATTTGGTGGGAGGGACAGAATTTTCAACACAAAATATTGAGCTCAATATATTGCTATTATAATATGTGGTTTCACTAAGTTCTGTGGTTGGAACTCCAGACATAACAACAGTTTAAACTGTGAATGGAAAACTCCTGAGCCAGACAAAGACAAAAATACAGCACAAACCAAGAACTGGTGGGAATGCTCTGCTCTGCCAGTGACACCGGAGCGCCTGGATAGTGCAGACCCCTCTCTGGCATTTGAGCTTCCTCTGGGAAGGGCGAGCTGGAATCTACCCCGACACAGTGCACCTCAGTTTAAATTCTGGCTGGCGGAATGAGCTTGTATTCCCACTCCTCATTCCTGTTACAGATCCTTAGATTTTCACTCGCATCAACCATGTCGAATCGAAACGACACCCGTCTGTGGTTTTCGGGTTGTGTAGATGATATGTGCATATTTCACGTTGCTGTAAAATGTGATCAGTCGGTACAAAGTCATAGTATAGTAGTTCTGCAGCGTAAGCTGTACAATACCCACAATCCCTCTTGAAATCCACCACTGAAGCTGTTGCTATCTCTGACTCAGGTCTAGTTTACCTACAGTATTAGCCCCTCAATTGGTTCCCACCTCTGCTTCCCTAAGTATTTAAGTTTAATACCGTGTGAGTGATTTTTGTTTTATCAGGAGAAATAGCATCTCACCCACTGAGAGTAAGTGAGAAGAGTATTTCAAATAATGGCTTTATTTCTGCAATCATCATGGAACAGTTCTGTTCCTCCAGAACTGACTATAGAAAATAGTAAGGAGGAGACAGGCTAATAGTGTTTTTGCATTAATAGAATTGTGTGATTATCCTCAAACAAGCAGAGGCCTGACTTGACACTTCAAGCCAAGCCAGCACTCCTGTATAAGATAACTAATGAATAAATTGTATAGTTCAAGTGTGTATGGTGTATGAGATGTCTTAAGATAGGTATGTAACATAGTGCCAGTAATTTCAATAACTTGTGTATTGACTGACTTGTAGGTGCAGTGGTATTATGTAATTTTTTTCTGTCTGTTATTTTAAATGAATGTGTACATAGACTGCGTGTGTGTGCGTTTATTTTTATCTGTATAGATGCCATTGTGAATAGAGCAGTACTGTGCTTTGTGTGTCTCATTTAATGGGTGGTGGTAAAGGGGCTTGACCACAAGGGGGTGCTGTTGAACACCCGCATGAACCTCCCATAGTAGGGCTTTTCCTTTCACGTTACCATCAAACCACGCAGGTCGGCATGAGCCACTCTGTATTCCGCGCGCACCTCGGCTCTTTCCCCAGGCTCTCGAGCAAAGAGGTGACCTGGAAGGAAAAAAAAACCCATAAAAACGAGTGGGACCCCAAGGAGCGCCGCGGTGTCACCTCGCAGGAGGAGGCAGATGGCAGAGCAGGAGGCTGACACCGACACCGCAGGAAGCGTTGCGGGGGGTAAGCGGGGACAGTTTGCGGGACATCATGGGTGCCACCCGGCCCCCTGCGTTCCTGCGAGTAAGTGACACCGACGCCGGCAGGAAGTTAGAGCGAATCCCCAGCGGGATTTAACCAGCTTGCTGTCCCTGTCGAACGGTGCGCGGATGTCAGCCGTGGCCCCGTTCGTCCGTCCTCTCAGGACCTGACCGTGCACGGTGCATAATACAAAGCAGCGGCCGGGGGTAGCTTCAGCTGATGTAACTGGAGCAATCCTGAAGTGTAGGGAGGAGGGCCGTCAGACCTCTCAGTTAAAGCCAGCAAAAATCGGGCTCAGAGTTCTCTGCTGAGTGGCCGATTTCAGCCCTTCCCCACTGTAGGAAATGCGCAGAGTTCTAGAACTATCAGCCAGGGGTCCAGTCCATTCTAGATGACCCGCAGGGTCCTGCCCAACATTGCCAAGATTGACTGCAGACAGCCCTGTCTTGCTTATGTGAAAGTATGAGCCATGTTTTTAAGACGGAGCTTATAGGCTCTTTGTGTATAGCAAATGACAATACAGAATGCTATTAAATCCCAAGAAGCTTTGCTGCAGTTTCAAAGCTGAGTAAATCAAGTCTCATGTGTCTACACCTGTGGGTTGAGCTATGCTATATGCCCCAGATATAGAAGGTACACATGTTTATTGGTGTGACTAGTACAGTTCCGATGACTGCCCCTTGTGTCACTCCAGATTAGGAGATCATCAAAGCACCAGGCCTGTGTAAGTGTAGTATTGTGCAGCATTAGCGTTAGGCCATGTTGCATTGCACTAACTCAAAAGCTATTCCAGTTGTGAAAAATAGAAGCATTGACCAGTGTTGAGGAACTCTCCTATGTAAAAATACATGATTCTACACAATACATGATTCTGTTCACACACGGTCATATACAGTATCCATGGTTTGGTACAAATCGTGTAAGTATTGAAGCATTGTAGTACTGTAGACCATTCTCCCATCAGTTAAAATAATAATGTTTATACAGTACCTACGTGTGCTGATCATGTGACATTCTGTTCCTGGAGAGTTGGTCTCCGTTTCATCCTGAAATGTAGTTGGGAGGGGAGATCCTTTTGATGAGCTTTTTTTCTTTTTCTTTTTTCTTTCCCTGGTGGATATTAAACAAATTCTGTCCCATCTTGTTTCACTGAGTATTTTTTTTATTGTTTTAGTTGGTGAGTTTTTCCCTGAAATAGTTGATGTGTAATACTGTAATACTTGTACATGTTGCTGTGGGTGTGTATTCTGTGAATCATTAAACAAGCACTAAACAACATGGATGTAATGGTCTTGAACCAATGAGTCTTGAAGCAGTCTAGAGCCATGTTTCCCCTGATCTGCCTTAAGCTATGTTGTTTGTGCTGTTGCACCTGCCTATATTGTGCTTGTTTTGGAAAAAGGCCGCAGCAAGATGTGTTCGCTTGATGAGGCTGAATATATATATACTGGTCTGATGCATAGGATGGGGGGGTGGGTGGGTAAAATGTTTATTTTCTAGCATTGTTGGAGTCTGGCTGTTGTGTTTTATAGAGAAAGTGCCTGCTTGGCTGGGCCGAAGGCCAAGCTACTCTGCTATCTAGAGCTAGCCAGCATGCTGTCAGGTCAGTCTGTTGTATTAACACTTCCTGCTCGTCTCTGGTACAGCTGGCCCAAGGTTAAGGCAGGTCGTTGGAAAGCCTTCTCAGGTTCTCAGAGTGCTAATGGTTTAAGGAGTGCAGGGGAAGCTGTTGGATTGAGTCTCTCAGGTACCGGAGCTGTCTAGCCACGATGTAGATGGCGTGTTTGGAAGTAGCAATTTGACTGCTCTTTGAGGCTTGCACCCTGCCTTTCATCAGACACTCGATCCCTCTGAGAAGAGAGTTCTTACAATGTTAATGAAGGTGTCTGAGGGTCAGCATGCGTCTCCTCACACTTTAATGGTCTGGGATCAGGAGAGAGGGCGAATCCACACATTCAGGCGTGCCAACAAATTGTCCCCCTGTCTCTGTAGAGTGCACACCCACATCAATACAGAATGGTATGTCGCCACAAAAGTTCTGTATGATAGCTTTGCACAGATACAGAGACACATACAGAGACAAATATCACAATGAATTTTATTTTCAAGTCAGTATACGTTTGTACACAATGAATAAACATATTTTTGGCCCGTTATGTTAAACGTTGTGCATATACAACAGTGCCAGTAGGTGGCAGTGTTGTTTCAGCCTGGGTGATTCAACCAGACAAAGCAGTTCAGCCACTTTGCCACTGGAGGCCGTGTGTGGTCCCATTTTTAAAAAAAATCCTGATTTCCCCAGATGCGGAAATGTGCAGATCTCCTCATCGGATCAACACAGAAAGTACCCGATAGTGAAGACAATATTGCCAGTGCGTCCTCTGTTTGCTCGTCTGGATAATAACTTTACAGCCCCTAGAAAAATAAAAATAAATAAAAATCTCCGGAACAATTTCACTCTCCACATCCTTGGAGAGGATGTCTCGTTCCATATTAGATTTAAAAGCACTTTAAGAGGATTTATCTCGATGTGGCCCTGTTGCAGTTGTGTGGTTCTCTGCTGCATGGTGTGATGGAATCACAGTCAGAGAGCTGGAGATGAAATTACACGAAATTACACGGACTCACACTCTGAGTTTCATTATTACAAAAAAATAAAAATCTGAGCATTGCACGATAGCACGTGTCCACACTTTTACCATGTTGACAACTGATATCACAAACTGCAGAAGGGTTGTGACTTTTTTAAAAAGCCCATAAAGCAAATTGTGAGATAGATGGGTTGGTCTGATGAAATTTTTAGACATGCAGGAGAAAGAACAAATTATATCAAAATTCAAGGAAAAGGTGACATGGACTGCTGCTTCATTCATACACACTAGATATGTGAGAACATCAACCGTGAATAGAAGACATGAATAAATCCATTTCGAACACTGAGAATAAATAACACACACATATTTATGGTATTATCTGCAACATGATCGCCACTAGCTACTTAGTATCTGGGCAGATCTGTGAAGTCTGGGTGGGGATGTGCAAGTAATTTCACAACCATTTCAAAAACATTGGCTTAAATTGTTGAATTGTTGAATTGGTGACTGTGCACCACTCCCTGAAACTTTTTGGCTGCAGTTGCCATGGCAAACCAAAAAAATGCATATCCAATTAACACATCTTGTGCTCATAAGTTAGAAGTCAGCCTCACGTGAGGGGAGCATGGGAGAGAGGGGAGGGGTCCTGAGGAGGTCCCCTGAGGAGCTCTCTGTGCAGAAAGAACGTGCTGAACACAGGAACGCAGTGCATATTTCTGCTCTAAGGGGCAATGCAGCTGACACTTCCAGCTCCATTACAAGCTCTTAAAACACAGAGGATCCTGGTTGGCCCCACTCTTGCCCTGCCTGTCCCCTCAGTGGGAGGCTTGTTCCTGTGCAATTGCCTAATGCCGGCTCCCTGGTCTCTTCAAAGACCGCCGTGGGTTGCCGAGGCTACAAGGGTCACCAGGCATTCGGGAAAGGGCTTCCTCACGCCCCCCTCACATCCCTCTACTGTCTCTCTCACGTGTTCTCTCTCGCTCTCTCCTTCTCTCTCTCACCCTATCTCTCTCTCTCTCTGTCTCTCTCACACGGTCTCTCTCTCTCTGTCTCTCCCTCACTCGCTCTCCCCCTCTCCCTCGCTCTCTCTCGCCGTCTCTTTCCACACCCCTGATTGTCAGGACGGTTTCAGTCTGGCATTAATCATCATTGTCCCGGCCGGGTTGGGTTTAATAATCGACAGGGCGCGCCTGCTGCGAGCGAGGGGCCGGACCCGCTGCCACCCGCGCCAAACGCAGCGGCGGTGTCATGCACCAGCTGTGAGGTGAGGCGTTCTACACGCGCGGGCTTCTCCTGCGCCTCAGGACGGCAGATGACTCACCACGGGCAGGACAGCGTACAGTACCTCGACTGCACAGTTATGGGAATGACCGGCCGATGGATTTCAGGACTGGGCCACGTGAGGGTAGTGGTCTGGTTTGGTCTTTCACACCGATGGAGGTCTGTGGCTCTCCAGTCCTCGTATATCTTTCAGCTCCTGTACACTGGGGCCTCTTCATAAAAGCAGACAAGGTGCTCCGCCACTCTTAAAAATCAAAGAGCATCACAGGAGGAATCATATCATAACTCACGTCCAGAGTGAGATGGCAGATTTATCTGAATGGCTGGTCAAGGACAAAAGAGAAAGCACCATACTGAGGGCGGGGAGGGGGGGAGGTTTACCACTTTACCTTGATTCAAAACTAATCTATCTCATATAAAATGACCTTGCAATAGGCCAGCAGCATTATCTTGGACTTACAGAACTGATTTTACTGAGGTGCCGTGGTAACAGAGACCCGGCATTCCCTCCTCGTTTGGTGAAGGAGTCCCAGGTGCTATTGAATCTGTAAACCTAAGGAATTCCAGTGATTTAGTGCAAAAGTGGCAAAACAGCATTGTAACCATAAAGAATACAAAGTCCACAAATAAAAAGTTCAGCCGGATCAAAGATATTCAATATATTGACCAGATATTCAGCTCCATGTGGTAATCATGAACCTTACTGAAGAGGGTGCGGTCTAAAAACAGAAGATAAATATCTAGTACAGCAATGCAGACAGCAACTTACTTAGTTACCAACTACAAATAACTGAAGGAATACAGGAGCCAAGTTCTCATGATATCTGTGTCTGTAGCTGGATGGATTCACCTGTAGCAGGAAGCACGTTGTGCTAGCCTGTGATGTCACATCGAACTCTTGGTGGGAGACCTCCTTATGACTCTACAGAAAGCAGGAAGAGCACACACTTTAGTCAAGGAGAGTAGAAGATCCATAAAGTTGCCTGCTACTCACGTCCGACTTCGTCGCCACCCCCAAAGACATGCCCAACTGATGCCTGCTGACGGGCCTCTGAATGAGTGTCTCTGATTAAACCAGGGACGTTATCTCAACTCGGGAAGATTTGCTCATTTGTTCCAATTGTCCGGGGCTATAAACATGAATATCCCGGGCTCCAATTTCTGCTTTTCAAAAAAAAAAAAAAAAAAAAAAAAAGGGGGAGCCTTAATGAGAATTTATCACCCGTCGCTGCAGCCGCCAGAGTGCCCAGGGATACTTGGAACAAGCCATTTGCATAGTCCATAAAATTGATGGGCAGAGAAAGCGGGAGAACGCGGCTCCAAGAAGAATACATCTGGAAGGCACCCGGAGCCGGCGGGATGATTCAGGGTGAAGCCGGGAGTCGTTTGAGCTGTCAGGCGGCTCAGCTGAGCATTTTCGCGGGTCCACCGGCGGCACGGGGCCGTCTCCCGCCTCATATAGCGCACATCGCTTTCGATATAGCGGGGCCACACGGCGGGTGAGATATCTGTTAGCGCGGATGCGCGCGGCACACTCCGCATGGCATTACTCATGTGCGGGATGGGTTATTATCAAAACAAATGAGCCGACGCCTGTGGCCGCGCTCGGAGCGGCGCATTCGGGTTTCTCCAATTCAAGTGACACCAAAGATTTACTCTCGCTTTGTGCAGTCATTCCTCTCTCTCTGTTTCTCGCTCCCCCCCTCTCCTTTTCTCTCTCTCTCTCCCTCTCTCACTCTGTCATTCTCGGTGGAGACACTTTTACCATTTTTTTTTCTTTGCACACGAGTAAGTTGTTTTTCTCCCTAAAATGGTGGCTGGTCTTTATTCATCAATTTAATTAACTTGCAAAGCGCAGTTTGGTGGGGGGATGATAAATTACCTGCAGGCTTGATGTTGTGCCACAGAATCTAAGTGCAGCAGACACTGGCTCTCCCTCCGTGCGGAAATAAGACCTCAGTACGGAGGCGTTTCTTTGGCACTGCTTGGCCACATAACGGCTCTCTCTCTCTCTCCCTCTCTCTCTCCTTACATTCTCTCTGAATATAATGGCGCAGACACATGAAACCATATTCCTCCCTGCCATCAGGAAAAAGCCGTCTCCGCCGAAAGTGGGTCTTATCTTAATTCCCCCGCGCCGTGACACAGCTGTCCGCATTAGGGCCGAGAGGGCTTCGGCAGACTCCTGGACCGGGCTCTAAATGGCTGATCTGGCTGATCAGGGCCGAGGCGGGGTCCCCGGGGGGCCTCCGCGCCGGGCTCCGAGGTTGCTCTCCGGGGCGGGACGCAGACGGCGTGGAGGTGGGCGCGCCGCTGGATGCACTGCCTGTCTCCCTCCAACTGGGACGCCATCTGGGGCGAATAACTTGTAATTGGAGTAAGATGGGGATGGGAGCGGAGAGAGAGAGAGAGAGAGAGAGAGAGACAGAGAGAGAGATAGAGAGAGGGAGAGCGAAAGGCAGGCAGACAGACAGACAGAAATAAAATGGATGGGAGAGAGACTGAGATAGAAACAGAACAACAGGGATGTAGACAGATTGATGGCGGTGGAGAGAAATGAGAGAGAAAGAGGCAGATAGACAGATGAGAGAGGAGTCAGAGACAGACAATTGAGACAGGCGGTTACATAGATGAACAGAGAAGAGAAGGGGGAAAGAACTAGGGAGAATTGAGCCTCTCATAATGGCTGGAATCAAGACAGCATCGATGACATGTCTCTATGTGGAACCTTCAGCTAGACGGACTGCCGGACAAAAAGACAGACGGTCAACATTCCTTCCACCATGGAGTTAGTTAGAGTGATCTGAGCAAATAGGCCACCATTGGTGGAGGCGTTTTTAGAATGTACCATTGCACGTGGATCTCCATTCTGTCACAAGGCTATGAATGTTTGCACAAAGTCAGCACTGTCAGGTGTAAGCCCGTTCCCATAATTCCCTCTCTCTCTTTCTCTCCTTTGCTCCGTATCTACTGCGCCCCACTAGCTCTCTCTTTCTCCTAGACCCTTCCCACACTGCTCCCTATTTTGTCTTGATAAATAACAGACGTCCGTTTATCCATTGTGGCCACACCTTACGTGAGAAAAGGATTTTGGGCAAAAACATGTGTGTTTATATAAATGGAATCACACGGCATAGCTTGGCTCGCTCGCGCACTTTTTCTTTGAAACCGTTGAAGTCTACAAACGTCTCCCCACCCTGTTTATAAACCTGATCTCAGACCTGTGGAATGCGCAAAAAAGGCGCTGCATTCTGCTCTCCAGCACTGGTGTTCCATTGATGTCTGCGGCTCTGGGTTCTGTCTGCTGCTCTGAGTCAGTGACACAGCCCCAAGTCACTCTGTTGCACGCCGAGACACTCCGGAGAGCTGGGTCTCCGCCCTGCTCCTGAACACATATTCACAGACACACCCACATACAAACACAAACACACAGACACATATCCACAGACATACACCCAAACACCCACACACAAACGCAAACACACACACACATACCCACAGATATACACACACACACACACACACACACACACACACACACACACACAAAAATGCAAACACACAGCCATATACCCACAGACATACACACACACACACACACACACACACTCACACACACACACACACAGGTTCTCTTGTGTCTCTCAGCCCTGTCCACAGAACACAGAGTTAGGGATACACAGACTATGCACTAATTGATCATTTTGCCATGGAGAGGCAGACTCAACATTCTGATTTTCCATAGTTTTGGAGTCCAATAAATCGACTGGAATTCAAGTGCGCACAGCACAATGTGTTATGAAATGTTCTTTAGCTCTGGAACTGGAACCTAATCCATGACATCATTTGCAGTGATGTTTAGTGCATCCAAATCACAATTAGCCTTTGCTTTCTTTCTATCCATGTGTAATGCTGTGTGCTGTGTAGCTGTGCTATGTAGCCCTATCCCATGATGTAGAGAAATGGGGATTGTGACTATAGGTTTTTTAGTGAACATTTATCTTAAGTTTGTGCAGTAAGTTGGTCCCAAGCAAAGACACAAATGAAGGAGTGGAAAGTACAGGACCAAAACACATTCATTTAGATTCCAGGATTTCTGCATTAGGTAAAAAGACATAAATAAGGCTGTCAATCGATTATGCTATTTAGTTGATTCATTTTGTGCATTAGTTGATTAATCTACCAATTGATTTATCAAATCACTTTTATTGACAAAGCAACAGTTTCATACCAACATGTTTAATCAAGGGCATAAATCTAAAACAGCATTGCCCTTCACTGGACCACAACAAGCTACAACAGTATTTTAATTTAAGTGAATTCAATTTAAACAAGTTATTGAGGTCACCTCTGTTGTGAGAGCAGGACTGACCTGTGAAAATTTGAGAGTTTTTCCATCATTGTTTCAATTTAAAAATCACAGAAAGATAAAATTGTGTTTTAAAAGCATAGTCCTAGATTATTAAATCAGTTTACTAATCATCAGACAATCAAAAGTAAATAAAACATTTTTATTTTGTGTGTGAAGCTTCTTGATTAACAAAATAAAATAAAATCATAACTGTAAAAGTTACTCCCATTTCTAAGAAAAACAATATGAGCTTAATGTCTTTAATCAAATCTTTAATTCATTAATTTCATTGATTCACTGCAACAGTCATTTGTTGTCACTCTTGGAGGCTGAGAGCAGCCCAGAAACTGAAACATGCTTCATTCATGGAGAAACATCAGTGTGTATGTGTGTGTGCCTGTGCATGTATGCACACTGTATGTGTGTGTATGCGTGTGTGTGTGTGTGTGTGAGTGAGCGCGCGTGTGTTTGCACATGAATGTCTGCGTTTGTGTGAGGAGGTGTCTCTGTTTAGTTCCACTTTCATTCTTTTCCATCTGAATCTTCAAAGGAAGAAAACCAGCCTCTCCTTTGTTTGGAGAACCTTCACATAACCTTGTCTTCTGTAGGTGATTTCTGAAAACTTTCATCCTTCTTTTCTTCTCCCTTCAAAAGGGAGGAAATTGCTTGTTGTGGTATTTTCCTTTCCCCCTCTCTTTCATTCTCCTGTTGCGTTTTTTTGTTTTAAGTTTGTAACACTAATCCTCCTGTTTACGGTCTAGACTGTGCTTGGCTTGCAGGATCAGGAATGTTCAATAAAATGAGCTTTAACCTGTCAGCTGTGGGGCTGTTGTACAGGCCTCAGTGTGCAGAGGCCCAGGGTTTGACAGGGGTGCACAGAATACACACCTGTGTTCGCACACAGCAGGCAGTGGTCAGTGGTCTTGTGTTTGTCACCCTGACTACAACGTCAGAGACCTGTCTGTACATCAAATTGCCCTGTCCTCCTTTCCATGTGTGGTTCTTCATGTGCCAGGCATCCGGGCTCTGTATCTACCCATCTATGCATGTAATGCATAATCCAAACCCAAAGCTCACTCCAATAGATTTTCTGATTACTCTTATTTCTATAATTACTGCATAATCAGGAGCACTGGCACTTTGCCCAGACTTGGTACAGTTCTGTGCTCATGTGAATTGGGGTAGGGTAGGTGGATGCGGCCTGGAGTTGGATGGAGGGCTATTTGTGTTTGACTCTATAAGTAAGTGCTGTCATTGGGAGCAGCTTCCCCTTGCAGATAATCTATTTATCATGATGAGATATTCTGCTCCATCTACAATGTTCCAGGTTGGTAACAACAGGTTCCGGTGCTGTGTTTGTTCCTCTGCTTGTTATGCGTGTTCTGTTTCAGCCTGCAGCCCTTCAAGAATTTTCATAACAAGCCAGAAAATCATAACAGTTACAGCTTCGGCAATGGCAGGGACAGAAGCATGCGCTGCTAAATATCTAGTCTTAAAAAATATAATATCTATGTTCCCCGTCTGCCTGCCCATCTGTCTGTGCCTTTAGCGCTCTGTGAGACAGATACTGAGACAATGGCAATGGACTGGAGGGAGATTACAAGGCCTCAATTATGTCCTTTATATACAAAAAATTACCCAAGCGTTACTTTTTGAAATTCACCCACAGCGTTGTGTGTTTCCTCGAGGTCTGAAATGAACAAAAATGCTGTGCAGGATATTAAAAATGAAAGTCTTTCTGAAACTGTCATCCCTGGGTTTTTACTCAAAGCTCGTTATGGTTAGATTGAATCGAGCCCTGAGGCTCAAACGAGGGTGGCCATGAGCTGCAGCCTTCTCCGAGCCCCTCACTCGGGCCCGATGAGGGACAGCTGTGGGGACGTGCTCTGCGGGCACTTTGGCCAATCGAACGCTGGTCACACGCGCAACGAAACGGGCCGTTCCTAGTTGGATCCGTGTCGCAGCTCCTCCAGAAGCTGTGTTTCCGCCCTCGCCTTTGAGCGTCTCTCAATAAACCCATCGGTTCTGTTCTCCACCCCGCGGAGGCCATGAATCGCAGGCTGAAAACTGGGAGAGGGAGCCAATTGTGGGGTGCTGGGGAAGCCGTTGGGGTGTACCAGGGACAGTGAGTCAGAATGGAGTCTCAGCAGGGGGTGTGGCTTTCAGCCTGATAGTCCTCGGTCACAGCAGGATGGCGGGAATCATCCATGAACCCAACTGGCTGGGCCTAATTCAGCAGGACATGGGAAGATCGAAATACGTCGCAGGAAGTCTGCAGAGCTAGGAACTGCGTGACATACCTGTCACGTTGGACATGCTCGTACATTTTTTAAAGAGATCTGTGGGGTTTCTGGTAATTCATCAACGAATCAATGCCAGGATCTTTCATTGGGTCACTTAGCCTCAAGTTTGCCTTCCATTTAGAGTAGGGGTTAATGCGACTGAATGCCTCAGCCAATGCTGATGTCAACGGTAGGTGTGACTTAACTGCCTTTAGTGTGCAATGTAAGCCTGCACAGCCCCCTGTCAATACTAACAGTATTAATGTCTATGTACTGGGCTGTGTCCTTATAGCACAGAGTAAGATCATCCATGATTAAAATGCTTGAAATATTTTAAACTAAATTTCCTTATTATACAATCCTTTCATAGGATCCCTTCATACATTTTTTTGCAAATTACTCACAAGCCTCTACACTGCAATGTATGGATCCTTCTCATTTTGGACTCAGTAATTTTAAATTCTGAGATGCACCCGTAGCAATTTGTCTTTTGCTAGACATTGTTTGAAATATGTAGATTCATGTTGGATCTATTCATGGTCTGTTGTCAAAATGTATCTGTATTTGGGATGTGCATGTAAATTTAGAACAATTAGAGGTATAAATATAGGTATATGGATTTTCTTTGGCCGGTGTATTTCAGTGGTATTTTCAGCCGTCCATAAAATTCCACACATTTCAGTGAATATACATTTTCCCAGTTCAGGTCATAGTTCACCAATTGCATTGTCAAGAATCACTGCAACAGTGGAACAGAGTACCGTGTGGGCAAATGATGAAGCATAGATAATTTAGGTGTGCGGTGTGGTCCAGACATAGCCATATGTCATACAGCACTGTTTTCAAAGGTTTTCTTACAGCCATTTTCAAGCCTTTTGCACAGAATAAACTCTGGCTGAGTTTTTTCGCAGCCCTTTTCCCCTACATTAACACTTCACACTCTCGCTCAATAGCCAAAAGACACCGATAATCTCACAGCATTTTTCCTGATGGCTTTTGTGACATGGTTAATGTAGGGGGTCAAAGAACATGCTCTTATCTGTCTCTTTGATAGGTGCAGTGGGACAAATATAGACCATTGGGTGTGGTAGGCTATGCTAATCAGAACTACTTGCATCCAATCACAACTCTCCATGGTGAATCTTAGTGATGGGCTAAAACACAACTGGACATTCCCCTCTTCTCAGTGGATGAGCCAGACTGACTAGACCATGCCAGGCCAATGCCAAAGGGACCATCCTTTCAGGCCAAGGCAGCTCAAGATGTATTGAGGTCCTCATTGTTCATCATCTGCAGAACAACTACTGTACTAAACACTGTTGACAATGGAGAGGATGTGTAGTTTTTCACTGGTCTGAGGGGAGCGACAGCCTTGTTTTTGTAACATGCAAACACAGAAATGTATGCTGTTGGAGAGCTTTAAGAACAACAACAAATGACATAAAATCAAAAATGAAAATGATTCCTCGTGCTTTCTGGTCTTTCAGTCACTAATCATTCTTTTTGTAAGCAGCACTTGACTCGGTGTTGGTTATGTGTACATTTCTTTATTTTAATTTGAAAACTTGTCACCTTAGATGGAGGCTCAGATTCCAAGCAAAACACCACAATGACAGATTTCAACAGTTTCGTTCAGGTAATCGCATCGATTGTTCTTAATGTTTGACAAACACTGATGTTTTAACAGAATCCACAAATTCTGTTTCTGTCATGGTAAACCTACAACAGAGAGAGTCACCAGATTGTAAGGAAAGGTTTGTCGAAGGTTTGCATAGACAATGTACAATTTTAAAATAGCGCATGTGTAATATGATATACAGTACAAATGGGATACAAAAAAAAACAAGGTACTGTTCTGCATTTGTTCATTTCAACATTTCCTACACCCTCAAATCTGTGTGTGTGTGTGTGTGTGCGTGTGTGTGTGTGCATATGCATGTGTATGTTGGATTGCGTTTGTGGGATTGTGTCTGAGTGTGAATGTGTATGCAGGAATAAAAGTGTTTGTGTGTGTGTATGTGTTTGTGTGTGTATGTGTTTGTGTATGTGTGTGTGTGTGTATGTATGTGTTTGTGTGTATGTGTGTGTGGGTTCATGGGATCGTGTGCAACTGAATGTGTAGTAGGTGCCATCTATGTGCTACAGGGCCATGCATGCATGGGCCATGCACTTAACTTCAAACTACAGCTCACATGTTCAGAGGTAGGTAGAGACAGTGTTCTAGTTCTTTACGACACCAAGTGATACTCTCATGAATGGTCTGTAACAGTAGATTCTTGCTGACCCTCTGCTGCACTGAATGACACTGAGCTTGCTGATTTTCAGATCTGAAATAAGAAGCATGAAATCCTGGCATTTCACAAATACAGCAACAGTCCGGATACAGTACTAAAGACCTCTCATTTCATATAGGAGAAACAGACAATTAGACAAATCAAATACAGTTTGACATAAACTCATGCATCAGTGGATTAATTGTTATTTACATTCTTTGAACGATTAAGATGACCCATACGGCATCCGGCCAGTGTTGATAGCTTAATAAAATATCCAAGTCAAAACATCGGAACTCTTAAGAGAACATTAGCCTAACGGTCCAAAATGCTTACGTTCAATGTCTTTGTAGACAGCTTAGCTTTTTTGGGTGCTTGGGTGTGTGCTAGAGAAGGAAACAAGGGCGTCTGTTTCATTCAAATGCAATGTGTTTTGTCCTTAGCTTTGAGTAACAAATTCAAGGAAATGTTACACAACAGCATGAGACTGGCGTTTGCTAAAATTATTGAAAAATGTTAAAGGAAAAAAAAAAACCTCATCATTCATTGTTAGGATTGCACTGTGCTTAGAGTCAGTGTAAGAACACAGTGTAAGAGCCATGGGCAGTGGCTTTGCTAGCTTCTTTTTTAGTGAAGGCTAAATAAGGTCTTGTAGCCTTTTGTCTGGAATAACAGCAACACTGTCTGGAAAGTGTACTTGTGTTGAGATCAGTCTTGTTTCACTACTTGACTGTATGCACTTGTCTGCAGATGTACTTAAAAGAGTTCCATTTATTTAACCAGAAACCAGGAGACAAAATACATATAAAAATATAATGGTCCTATTCAGTCGTTGGCCATTGATATCTGTCATTCCAAAGACATGGATGAATACTGTTGGAACCCATTTCCAGATTTTATGTGTTTGATCGCGGTTGAACCTTGACACGTCCGGTACTGCTAATTTCAGCAGAACTCCATTTCACACCTTATTTAATGCCAAACTGAGCAACTCCAGAAGTGAAGGTTATTGGGCAGGGATATGCTACCACTTCAGGCTGTCTGGGATACTTGCACAATACTTTCATGTACATCCCATCTTCTCAAAAGTAAAGGAAGGGAAAAAAATAAGAAAAATGGAGGGGGCGGGGCATGGACTTTGTTGATTCCCCCCCCCCCTGCTACACCCACCCACCCACCCACCCACCCATAGTGTTCGTTTTGGATTCATTTCTCAGTGTGTGCTTGTGTAAATACCTCCTCGTCTTCCTCAGTGCCAGCAGAACCCCAGTTCACGATCGGGCCCAAGAAATCAAAACAGCAACGGCGAAAACAAAGAGACGGACTCCGTTCACATTTGGATGGAACACGCCGCGGTGGTCAGCTCTGGGAACCCGATCAGGACCTTCAGGGTGGAGGGAAAACAGACGAGAAGAAACCAGGAAGTGTCTTCATTAGAGAAGAGTGGAGGAGGGAGGTCTGAGATCTCATGTGATTCTTTCAAAAAACACAACAACAACAGCACAGCAAAAAACAGTAAAACTCAAAGAATGAGAAAACAAAAATAAAGCTAAATGTTGACTTTCCTGCAGGTAGCTAATGGTGCAAATGTACTGTTTATTTCCATAATTAGCAACGATAAAGACAAACCAGGCCTGTTACTTGATATTAGTGAGTCAAAATTTCCATTTCATCAGAGCCAAACTAAAAACCAGCAAATCACAATAAAACATATATGGCAGCCTTCAGAGTATCACTGCTTTTTCTGACAATTTTTGTACGTTAGAGGCCCGAAGAATAGCTGCAAGTTTGGCTTGTTCCTGGCATAGATGTAAGGCCAGCCTCAGACCTTACAGACAGATAGAGCCAGATATAGGTAGATAGCTGAAAATTCACTTTTCTCTCTTTTCACTGTGCTGAAAATACAGCCTCTGGTCTGACTGACGATCCTAATTGAAACGGACTTCCTAATCTGCATAATGAGACAATGTCCCCTCATTTAAAATGAATTATATAACATCAATTCAGATTTGTTAGTCCCTTCATAATGCACTGTGTACCAAGGAATAAATCAAAGCCTTGCTGAGAATACATGTTATTCCTGTGTGGCTTTGCTGGAAACATTATTTGTCACTGATATTTCTAATAAATGTAGGTCTCGTTATTCATCTCTGAGACCTTCAAAGAACATGTCTGACCTAATTACTACATATCCGCTACAAGGACTACTTTGGGCGAAGGGAACCGCAACCCTGTTTAAAGTTGCAGATGTATTCTTCATATCTCAGCTTGAAACAACGTTGTTTAATGACTAGTGTAATTTATACATGTTGTAGATTCAAGGACATGCAAGCATGAAACATTTATGGCTGATAGGAGTTCAGTATATTTTTTTGAAATTGTTATTTACTGATTAACAGACATATTCTCTGTAGGAAATTCATTTTAAAAGCACTGCTTTGCATTTTGTAACACCAATCCATAAAAATACAGATGATTTTTTTCCTTAGAATTGTGCCCAACTTGTCTAGCACTGCTGTGAGAGCATGATGAAGTGCAATACTTGGGTAGGACTTCTACTATGAAATAGTTGAAATTGTTACTATAAAATTTCTGAGAGGGTCATTTAATGGATTTGCAAAGCAACTATGAGCAACAAATATAAATGAACCATTTTTGTTTCTCACAGTATTTTAGTTCATTCAGGCAAAAATGCAACTCATAAGCATCATGAAAACAGAAAAACAAGAACAAAAAAATAAGACCAGAAGTTCTCTGTTCAAAGTTACAGCGCAGTGTGCTTGTGCTTGATTCAATCAACACTTGCCTTTAGCTTTCATGAGAAAATGAATGTGGTACATTTTTCCTCACATTTCAGCAAGTTCAGCAATCACAGAGAAAATCATTAATGGAAAAATGCAGCACATTTAATTAGTCAAAGTCAAGACGAAATATTAATTGAACCCCGGCTGCATCCAGGCTTAAGAATGTACACACTCCCTTAGATTAGGTGCACTCCTGCTTTACTCACTGGGCGATTCTGCAATTTGTGGTTGTGACGAAACGGCCCGTGTAGTGGATGTTACACCTGACCACATTGTTGGTGTAGTCTGACTCCATCACAAGGTACTTGGGGTTCACCTGGAGCTGAAACACAAGGAAGGTGGGGTGTATCACACAACGTTTTCACCAGCAGCGTTCCATCAACAAACAAACCAGGCAACACCAAATGCTGAAACTTTCCCCATTGTTGTTACCTTTAGTATATAGTTTCCTGGTTGGACATCAGTGATATCGATCCATTGGCAATCAATGTCAGCATTATAGGTATCATAGCAGCCTGGGCTCAGACCCTGTAGAAAGACAAGGCATAAGCATCCATGTGAAGCCATATTCCAGGCTTCTGACTCACCTTTGGAGAGATATGCTAAGTCTCACTCATATTCTAGTGACACTCTGGGCTAGTCTGTGAAAAATGGTCACTGCTGACTCACTGCTATCACTGAACATGTGTCTCAAACTACATCTTAAGGATTATTCTGAATTTATCTGAAAAAAAAATACATTTGCATTTATTAATTAATGAAGATGTTTAACTGGATGCACCAAGCACTCACCAAGCACAAGGCACCCACAAGGTTAATTTACCTTATCAGGTACTGGTACTGGCACATCCAATCAAACACTTCCACTTTATGTTCCATTCCTGTCATTTAGCAGATGCTCTTATCCAGAGTGACTTACATATAACTTTATCCATTTATATGGCCGGATATATACTGAGGAAATTGTGGGTTGAGTACCTAACACAGGAGTACAACAGCAGTGTACAACAGCAGTGCCCCAGCAGGAGAATCGAATCAGCAACCTTTCTGTTACTAGCCCTACTAGTTACCATTACACTACACTGCTGGCCAACTGGCCTTTATTTTCTCAAAGAACAATTCCAGGTGACCTTTTGGGATTTTTCTGATGATTGATCAGACCCAAATTTTAAATCATTAGCTTGGATGCCTGAACTGATCAAAGACAGAGAGCACTGATTGTGAACAGAATGTAGCGGTACTCTATAAGACTGTCCTCAGCCAGTGAGTGTATACCACACTTGTATACCATGGTGCAGCCTTCAACCCTTCATCATGTGCACCAGCGGGTACCTGGGTGTGGGCGGTGCAGGCGTAGCGCTTCAGGTGGCCAAAGTCACAGGTGGTGTCCTCCAGGCAGAAGCTGGCCTTGTGGCCCTCCGCCACCTTGCGGCCGGTGCTGACCTCCAGGAGGTCATAGTGGCTGAACTCGTCCATACTGTGGTAGTGTCTGTTAGAGAAGGAGTGGGGAGAGGGGTTGGGGGAAGGGGGGGTGGTGGGGAGGGAAGGTAGAATATCAAATGGACGTGAGAATCAAGCAATGCACTGCTGACTTCAAGGAAAAAAAGCTTCAGGGTTTCTGGGTTATTCTCAATTTGCTTGCTAAACACCCTTATCTCCCTGCCTGGATTATGTCATTCTTCAAGCCACATGGCTGAGATAGCTTGATTCATCTGGCCTAAATACTTTCATACTCCACTGCTGCATGACACATGGTACCATTCTGAACACACAGCATGTGTGGCCAAACATAGCCATGGCTAAACCCAGAAGAAATATCACAACAAAACTGTTATGGACAACTAGATTTACGCAGTATATTTAGAGGAAATGAACACGAAATCACCTGCCTAAATGTAACCATTCTTAGTAGAATGTATTTTGGTGAGACAGAGGGAGCTGAGGTTTTACATCATAATGTGGCCCTCCCGGGAAATGAAACGGAACGGAGATGAGCTGTGCTCGTGCTGTTCCACAGACTTTAAATTATACAGTGTGAGACTGCAGCTTCAAGGCACACCTTGAGTGCTTGTATGACTCGCCAGCATCTCTTAGAACTGAATCCCCCCACATGTTCTGCAGTTTAGCATGCAAGAATGCAGTGCATTTAAATGCATGGCAAAAATTATGAAAAATACATCATCGATCTATTGATGGGTATGGCCTTAATGAACTTCAGTCGATCACTTTGCGTGGGCCTAATAGCTACTGTGTGACACGTGTGCGCACTTGTATGTGTGTGTGTGTGTCTGTGTGTGTGTGTGTGTGTCTGTGTACGCGTGTGTGTGTCTGTGTACGCGTGTGTGCACGTGTGCATGTGTGTCTGTACAGCTCTGGCTCTTTGCGAATGCCTCTCAGATCAGCACGGCCACTCCCGATACCCGCGAGAGCACGTCACCCCAACAGAATCACAAATGACTTGCACTCCGCGCCTTAATATACCCTACGCAATCACTTACTGCAATAACTGACACGCCGGCGGGCGGAGGGATAGAACATGCCAAGCATCCGAAAGCGCCGGGAGAGGAAGGCAATTATTGCTGCACCCCGCTGCAAGCTCCCAGGGTGCTCTGACTGATGCTCCTCTGATGGGGCTGCGGCTACGATGTGGAAGGGATGGATGTGCACCGTTTGCAGATATTGGTAATATCTGGGCTTGCAAGTAAATGAACAAACTGGCGCTGACACGGATACGATTTTTCTCCCCGAAACCGCCCGGTTTTAGGACCTCTTTTTATGGTCATATCACCTTTTATGATCTATAATCACTAGTTTTGAAAAAAAGGGGCGAGTCGCTCACAAACACTTTGGTGTACAGTATCCCCTCCCAACTGAAAAATAAATCTGCCTCCGCCTACTGCCTATCTCCCAACTTTGAAATCTGCAAAGAAACAATGATGGTTTTTGTCTCAACGCCAAACCTAATTCCCACAGCTGATGCTAGATAAGTCCTTCTGGTGAGCAGAGAGCTGTAGGCTAATGTGCCTCCACGAGCTATTCGTCTTACAGGCAGTCTTTGTCAACTAATCATAATTATCCAAATAAATCACAATTGATTTTCATTGATAGCCATTGGTGATGATAAATCTGTAAATAGTTTGAGAGCTCAGACCACATGTGGGCCTCACATGCAGGCAAAGTGCAGCCGCAATGTATCTGTGTTTTTTGTTTGGCAGTGTAATTCAGGTGAGGTAAACGCTGGCATGTCCTGAGAGTGAGTAATCAGACTGTATAAATAATGTCTATGAGTTCTGGTGGGTGAAATGAGAATGTGTGTGTGTGTGTGTGTGTGTGTGTGTATGAGTGTGAGTATATTCATGTGTGTGCATGCGTGTGCATGTGTGTGTGTGCATGTGTGCGTGTGTGTGTATGTGTGTTTGTGTGAGTATATTCATGTGTGTGCATGCATGTGCATGTGTGTGTGGGTGCGTGTGTGGGTGTGTATGCATGTGTGTGTGCGTGTGTGTGTGTGTGTGTGTGTGTGTGTGTGTGTGTGTGTGTGTGTGTGTGTGTGTGTGTGTGTGTGTGTACATGTCTGTGTGTGTGTTTGGGAGGGTTAAAATCAGCTCGGGTAGAAGGAGAGGTGCTTTCCAGAGAGTGGGAGAGGGACAAAGCAAAGCCTCATTCTTTCCACCGCAGCGCGGGTCTGCAGACTGCCACTCGCCCGCCAACTATGCAGGATGGAAGAGGTCCCACTTTCTGGGTCCGACGCGGAGCTGCAGGCTCGCATTCCAGCCCGATCTGTCTGCGTTCTGACCTGGCCGCGCCATAGCGGGGAGCACACTCGCTCCTCCACAGACATATGCAGACAGACAGAGCAATGAAGGGGAGGACTTCAGCGTCCAACATGAGACAACCTCGTGATCCGGTACAGAGTGGGGGATCACAGGGGTGTCTGGGGGTCTGCCGGAGGGAAATGATGCTATTATTTTTGTTCCTGGAGCAGACGCTTATTCAGACAGAGAGGACGCGTGATTATTATTTTTCTCTGGGCAATCGGGACTGCGAGAGACGTCTTGAAGGTCTCCATCTTCAGACTCCTGGATCCTTGCCTCTCTCTCTCTTTCTCTCTCTCTCTCTCTCCATCTCTCAGTGGGTGAGGATGTGGGGGGGGCAGAGGGGCGGGGGGGGACTGAAAGCGAGCAAGAAGGAAGGAATGTCCTGTAATCCCGACTTACAAAACATTTCAACCCCACTTCCAGATTTTGAAAGGCTTGTCCTGTTGCGCGAGAGTCATCCCGGGTTGTGTGAAGTCAGATGCAGTGGCCCTCCCCCGGCGGGAGGAGATATTTAGCAGAGGCCTGACGTTTGCACATCATAAACAGGCTCCTGGACTACAGGAAGCCAAGAAAACTCTGACGGAGCACCTGCGCAAACACTGGCCGCGACCTCTGACCCAGAGTTCAGAAATCGTAAATAAATAAAATAAAACAAACACTGAGAGGAAACTGAACCGTTGCTTTTGCTTTATAGCAAAAGTATTCCAATTTAGGAGAGCAGTGTGAAGTACTGTTAAGTCAATGAGCAAATAGGTACAGGGCTGTCAGTCTGAGTCCCTGACAGGGAACTACTGTTGTACAGTATTGCACATAGAAGAAGCAAACCTGATTATGTGGTTAAGGGCAGGACATATTCAGCAATTTGCACTGAGGAAGGGTATTTGGTGACCAGATTAATAATGTAAAACATTCTGGTCCCTCAGTTCTCAAAGAATGTCCAGCATTCCTATTTTATTTTAATATATTATATTTAACATGCAGAAGGGAAGGGTGAAGTACATGCTCTAGAAAGTTCTGGAATGCCAAATATGGGTGGCTATATAGAATTCTTGTCAGAAAGGAAGCAGACACCAGTACAGCTGATGCCTAAATGAGTCCATCACCTTATTCCAACACACTGATACTAAAGTATGATATGCTGGACAGACGAGTCATTGTAGAAATCTGGGTCAGTCCCGGAGCTTTTTTTTCCCTCCTTTTTTCAAAATGGCCGCACTCCCTACTGTGAGTACTCTAATGCAGCTCTTTTCAAACTGCTTTTCTCTCCTCTGCCAGCCCAGTCCGCATCCACAGCGTCTAATGCTGGTGGGCGAAGGGGGGGAAACGAAGAGATTATTTATTCGTCTCTCACTGCGCGGCCCTCCCTCGCTTTCGGCCTACTCTCCTGGGACCCCGGCGAGGGAGCAAATGTACCCTGACGTCACCCAGCGGCGCTCCTAATCTGCTAATGGCCAGTTAACATTCCGCGGGGATTAGGGCAGCACAGCGTGGGGGCCCGGTGGAGCCGGAGATCGCTGAGACCCCAGACGCTTGCGTGCCAAACCCCGCGATGCCATGGGGGGGTGACGGTGTTTTGGGGGGGGCAGGAGCTCATTCTGAGCGTGGCGGGGGGAAACGGGGCAAAGAACAGACTTTAGAATAACACGCCGTGCCGCTGAGAGCACCGGTCTCGGGAGGACCCGCCTTCATTGGCCAAACCGCAGCTATTTTTAAAAAAATAAGCCTGGTGCCAGACAGGATGGCTGAGGTGGGACCCAGTCTCAGGAGATACATGTCAACCGAACGACATTTCTACTGTTGTGCTCTCCGACGGCAAAAAGTTTTTCCTTTTGCGGCATCTCAGCATTCCAAGTGGCTGTCTCTCAAGAGCTCTCGACCACTTGCTCGGAAGCCAGTAAAACACTCTTATACAGCAGGTTGCAGGTATGGTAGCTCTGTTCCAGGATTAGATAACCCAGACCCTAATCCTCACCCCAACTATTGAGAGCTGGACCCTGAAATTAAACTACAGCTCTCATAAATCATGCACAAAGCATTGTAAATTCCAAAGTTGAATCCCCCCCCAAGGTCGAGTGAAGAGAATCTTTTTAGAAAGGAAGCTTTGTAATACTTGTGCAGAGGGAGATAAGGTTTTAGCTGTGCCTCGGACCATTATGCTGTAGCTATCAAGATACAATGGAGCAACCTTGAGTGTCGAATACATCATGACTAAAGGAGAGCTCCGGTCAAAATTATTAAATTTAATATGTTTCATGATATGTATCAAGCACTTACAGCCAGGATTGTGCATTTTGAACAGGGCCCTGCAAGCCTAAAACCCACTGATGAGTAAGCTGGGTGATGACATAACATACTACAAGCTGGAGCACTAAAGTGAGCGGAGAACTGTAAAGCTCAGATGATGAAAACCTGTAAGTGCATCTATGTGTGTCTTGGTGACATGGGGACAATGTCTTTGTTTAGAAGTTGAACTGAAAGCTGAAAATGTGTATGAACAAAACAAAACTGGAGATAACACATAAATCGTCTCAATGCAAGCCTAACTTTTCACATAAGTTTTCGTATCATAATTTTAATTGAAATGCAGATTTAGCATGGAGGAATAAGTCAACAACAAATGAGAAAATACGGTACATCAGCTATGTCAAAATGAAATAAATAGATCAATTAATACATTGATCTGTTTATTTCATTTGTGTGATTTGTGATATTAATTCCTTTATTTTTAAACAAATACATCTGTTTATTTATTCTTCCATATGTTGTAATATGTGTATTGTCACTCATTGCTCATGAGTACCGTGAAGGAAAAACTGCAGAGGGTAATGTCAGAACCTGAATCAAAGCTGTGCTTAAACGCATTGAGCTTAATTCACAAAACAGGAAAGTGCTATTCAGCTGTCATTGTCTACTTTATCAATGAAATTAAAAGGCACATTGTGTCATATGCTAATGAATCTCAACGTATTTTGAGTTTAGGAAGGATTTCTGTTTTCATTTATTGAAATATTAGTATTAGTGAAGTAGTGTGCAGTAATTTGTGTTTCTAAACATTACTGCTATGATAAATTCTAACACTGCATTATGTCCAAAAGTCACTGTAGTGGCTGGAGATCTCAGCTGTTATTGGCCAAAAAAATACACTGCGAGCATTGTACTCACTGATGGCAGCTGTGCCACTCCCAGGTGTGGCGAGGTCGGTTGGGCATGAAGTCGGCTGTGCCTTGGTTTTTAACCCTTTGTGGGAAGCGCAGCAGCACCCTGATGTCGTAGTCTGTTGTTTCAGGCCCATATGCCGAACTGTTGGGGGAAAGGTGGCATATTCCTGACTTATGAAGGAGTACCGCAAGCAATAAAACAACTGCCACTACATTAGCCCCTCACTGTCAGCAGAGAGTATGAAAATGTGTGTGTGTGTTCATATGTGTTTTTTGTTATAAACCTGAACCCACAAAAAAACAAACACAGGAATATTCTCCAAATTAACTTCAGGTGAAGGGCTGAGGACAGGGAAAAATAATCAAGAGGGAACAGCGACCCCACATACACACACACACACAATAATAAAGAAAAACAACCAAAAATATGTGTGAAATATACCTGTTTGATTTTGGTTGACACAATATGTCCACATTTGGAAGAAGGAGCAAGCAAAGAAATTCAGATGTGCTCCTTCTGGAGAAGCCTGCTTGCTTAGCGGTGTGGAAACGGTAGCAGCATCCTCCCTCTCACCCTGAGCGTACAGGCACTCCAGGCGAGCGCCCGTGAATGCTAATGGAGACGCAGGCACACTCCAGGGCCGCACCTCGGGGCCGCGAGGCCACACAATTCATCTCGCAAGAGTTGTTGACTTTGCAGAGAACAGCAAATTACTTCAAGCCATCTGTCTGTGATCTCTATGATACCCTGGCAGGATATGAGAGGGCTGGTGAGGAATGACTTTGCTTGAGACGTCAGGACGTACAGGGGAGCACAGGAGACAACCGGCGACATTTTGAATGGCCAATCTGCGGGGCGGGCATAGCTTACATTTTACAGCACAGAGTTTCATGCTCGTGTCACAGAGGAAACTCTGCCAGGGCAGGTAGAGCACTACATATTATAGGAGACGCATTCTACTGCAGGAATTCATTTCTATTAAAAAATGGAACTTGGACATTGAAGTGATTTGAAAAACAGGACAATATGTGAGAAGTAATTGGCTGGGCATGGCTAAATGTTACTTGTCTCCTATAGTGAAAATAAGGAAGCATTGTCTGAAATTCTGCCGGTTGCCAAAGAAACGACCCAAACAGAACATAAAGGCTAATTGCGTGTGACGGGGCCTTTGCATCGCGGTTAATGGTGGGTAGTGCAAGAGACCTAATAAGGCAGCCTGACATGTCAATCAATCAAAACGTGCCTCTGTGACCAATAAACATGTCACGGTGATGAGTGGGGTGGAGTTTGGGAAAGAAAGAGGCTTCTGGGAAGACTAGCCCACTTAAAATCCATGAGCCAAAAATACTTAACCAACCTGAGCCCGACCTGTATGAGGACAGTATGAAAGGGGAGGTGCTGACCTGGCCAGGCATTTCTCCTCAGCGGCACAGCGGAGGGAGTACAGATGAGCCCGTTGGATATAGGTGGAGGCCTGGACGTAGTTTGGGTCAGGAACCAGGTCAGGTAATTCTACAAAGACAGAGTAGAGTAGCAGTCAAGTCACTGTTTATGTTCAATTGGTTCTTGCCTGACCAGGTATAACCACTTTAAAAACCTCCTTTCTGAGACCCGACCAAGTAAGCAGGATTTGAAAGACAGGCAATAAAACTCATCTGATGAGTATCTAGCATAAGGTGCAGATGTTTTTAGGTAATGTTTTTGTTGAACAACAATAATTTTGCTAAAACAACACTGTAATCTTGTGATGCAAAGTAAAATGCTGAAATATGCTTTCTCTTGGTATGTCTGATGTCATAATAGTTCCTTATAGATTGTTTCAGCAATTATTTAGCATAACAGAGTGTCTTTGTCTCTGCTTGTGCCACAGATCTGCAGTCGAATAGTTAATACTGAGGTACACACAGTAGGGTGGGTCATTCATAAACAGGCCTCACTAATTGCCATGAATTCCAGACTATCACCACAATGACTTCTGGTTGAAAGCACTGAAAAGTACGTTTTACTCCAATGCCCCTGAGGGGGAAGTATTAAGGTGTTTAAGTGATACTTTTTCATGGATGAAGGGGTGGGGAGGCAAAGCAAGCCCCAAACTCAAAATATTTATTTGGCTCTGCCACTCTTCAGACAATGTTCTTTGTGAGTTCCCATTGATCCATTGATTGGAGTGCATGTGAGGAGGATGTGTTGAGTGTTGCAGTCTTTACATGTTGATAAGCATGTCAAACCCTGGACAAGAGATCTGGTTCGGGTAGGTATGTTACCAGTAAGGGAGACAGAGAACTAATGTTTAAACTGTTAGAGGTCTTTAAATTGTATTGTAGACCACTAACAATTTAAAGTGGTCTTTAAATTGTTAAACTGTTAGTGGTCTTTAAATTGATTATCACATATGCTGTTGATTTCAGTAAGGATCACTGATCAGCGGTTGATGCATTTATTTCTTTTTGTCAGATTTTACAGCATTGCTGTACTGGACTTTACATTAAATACTAATCATTATGACGAAGAGATCAGTATGCATTCAGAGCTGTGGCAGAGCTAGTTCAGCAGCGTATGTGTTAACACACAATGAAAGAATTCTAATTTAGTTTCAAATGAATGCAAATCCTGGCGTGTGGGAGGAATTGCCTGGAAATCAAAGGCTTCACATGTCAGCGCTGAGGTCAAGGTTAAGTATAAATGTCAATAGTAATAAAAACACACAATATGTACAACCTGCCATTGCATGCTCTCACACAGCAAAGACTATGGTATATCACTTTTTCCCCTTTTTATTATTTTTTTGCAATCACAACACTGTCAAGGGACAAAGAAAGATGTGAGAATAGTGATGATCATGATATTCAAAAACTGGGACAGCAAAAAGTTAGCTTCTGTCTTTTCTCTTGCACTATGATCTGAAACAGAAAACCATAGGAGACTTGAGGGTTACCAAAACCACCACTTACTAACCCATCTCACTGCATAATGTGGTCAGTTTGGTTCCACGTGCAATATTTTCTTTCAGTTAAGTTTAGTTATTGGGTCAAACACAGAAACCAAGCTGTAAATCAACTAAGTCTTTCCTAGAAAACATCGTGTTGTATCTGACATATTCATATCCCTCATTGTGGTGTTCTGGCAACATATTGGTTTCTTCCCAGTATTGCATGCAAAGGAACTGCTTTCAGACATGAACCCATTAACCATACACATGAAAAGTGCAAGGAACAAACTGAGTCATAGTTTATAAATCTCTGTAATTTGATACAAATTTAGCATCTAGTATGGGTTTGGCGCATGTGCCTTTTTGGACCTATAGTCACTCAAGTGATGTGGGATCATGAGGTAAATAACCTGGACCAACTCCAGACTAATGGTGGGGTATGTGTGTTTTTATGATCCCACCTCTCACACCAGTGTTTTGGTGTGGTTCCAGTCATCTTTGCTAATAAGAACAAGTTGGATGGAGTTACGGTAATGGACCGGAAATGAAGCCCACCGTGGGCGTCAGGAATTTCTACCCTCTTAGCTTCTCTAATATGTAGGAAAGGTGTAAGGCCCTCCCTGGCTAGTCACCAAGTTCAAGTGAGGGCTCTCTGCCTGTCATATCTATGCACACATCTTATTTTTTAATCCCTTTCCAAAGCAGACTTGTGGGCCACAGGAAGCTTCCTGGGGCTGTGCTGGTAAACACAGAGTGACTGTGTGAAATGCTATGGTTATCTTGGCAGCAGAGTCTTCCGGCTCCTCTTTTCTCTCCTCTGTGAAACTTTGTTCACCTCCTAATCAGCAAGAGCTACAGATTTCCGCCTCTTGCAAGGGAATAGGACTGATCTGGGCAAAAAAGCTGATTACCTCTCAGCAAACAAGTCTGGTTAACCTTAAACCGTCCAGTGCAAATTTGGCCTTTCTCTCAAAAAGAAACATTGTACAGTGATGGGAAGAGCTTCTGAGCTTCTGTCCACAAATGCCTCTGCAGCACAATTTGCCACACAAATTGTGTGATTACTTTTACAGCAAAGTGATAATACCTTTTACAATGTGTCTTATAACCTATTTCGTGTGATCAACATGAACGTGTTTTGGTAAACTGGTGGGTTGGAACAGCAATTATAAACAGATTGGCAAGTTAGGAAAAGATTGTGAGTGGGTAACAGTGAATGATACCAAAGCCCACATGCTAACATAAATTATTACACTGTAATTTAAATAGAATTATGCTACATTGATATTGTTGATATCAGGCCTAATCATTTTGTGACAAGCCCACAACAACATTACTTTGTTGCAAAATTGTCACAGGCTTGTGGCAATATGGCTAGGCAGACTGAGCCGGTGGCTGTATAATCAGCAGTCTACTTTCCACTGTTTGAGAATGTTGCCTTTAGGCAAATAAGCAATTTGAATTCAAATGAATCATTACATTCCAATTGTGTTCCTCCATTTTATCTTTCAGGATAATGACAGAAAAACCCATGTTTCGGGCTTGAATTCTATGCAAAGACAGACATTCAATGCAATCTTCTGATTATTATCTTTGATACTTGTTTGTGTTGTGACCTTGAAAATTACTTAAAGAGAAACAGGACTGTAGCATTTGTTTGTAAAAGGTTGGTTTGTTGCCAAGTGGGAACATATTGCATTCATGAATCAAGTGCAGTCATGCCGAAATATTGGTGTACATGTTTCTGGACAGGTATATCACAATGTTCTTTTGCTCAGTAGCCCGTCGTATAATTGAAACAAGTTGATAAATTAAGATCAGAAAGCATAAAATATAATCTGCCTTACAGTCAGGGAGATTTATATACAGCGTGTTCAAGCAACTGATGTGCCATGAATCTGAACATACCAGCTATACAAGCACGGGTAGTGCATTTCTCCTTAAGCTGAATGCTGTACTTTCTTGTCCAAAATTAACATTTTAGTACTAGCAAAAGGAAGCTGGCTAAAATGGGTGTTCCTCTTCCCATGTCCCCCCACCCAAGGCTGGATTTTGTACCATGCTGATGTGATATCCACACACTGTGTTTCACATTAAGAAGCATGTCTGTGCTCCTGGTTGACCTGGTGTCCTAAATGCAGCCAACTCTTCATCTACAATGTCTGTCTACAAGGCCCCCTACAAGGTAAAGCCAGATCTTATATTTGCTGAGATATTCTATCTCCAACTGTGATTGGATTCCCACCTGCTATACTGCTTGTGGGTATAATTAGCTTTCCCTGAACCTCAGTTCACTTTTTCCCCCACTTCCTTCTCCCCGTTTCAGATGATGCACTGCCTTTATTCCCCTGACTGAAGGCACCATGATTCTGAAGCTCCACAGGGAAACCCCCTTAATAAGGCACAAGCTAAATCCAAGCCACTTATTCAAATACAGCACAGTATGACATGCAGGTGTTGTGGCCAGAAAAGCAGTACTTCTTACAACAGGCTGTAATAGTTTTATGATAAAAGACAAAATGAAAGCTTTGAAATGAAAAATCTGCTGTTTGCGTGTTGATGTGGCGGCATTCTCTTTCATTCCCAACTTCAGATGTAAGAAAATGAAACTGAAATCTACTCAAAATAACCTTTTTTTTCCCCCAGCTGTGAAGGCACACATTTTAAGTGTCAGGTGGTGTGGTTTATGCTGTGCTGAATTGGTTGTTTCTGCTTCTTTCAAATCCAAACCTCTGCTGGTGCCAGGAAACACAAAAGAATGGCAAAGGAATCACATATTTTCAGAACCTGATTTTTTTTTTCTGTTTGCTTTGCCTTCCAGCGAATCTGACTCACCACATGTGTCCAGACACTACAACAGTTTAGGTCAGTAAAGCATTTACTGTGCAGAAACTACCTCAGAATTAAGGCCCATAAGATGATATGTTTTCATTAGCAAATTACCCAGATCAAGGATCAGAAGAAAAATGTACTCTTGACACATTGAATGAGCTTCATCCCATTTCAAGATTAGATTTACATTAGTCAAAATTTTTGTATGAACACACTTTTGCCACAGTTTTCACCAGACAAGTAGTTATTTCCTGCATGTTCCTAGAGATTTATCAGCGTGCATGTGAGTGAGACAGAAAACAGACAGATTGATCGGGAGGGAGGAGGAGGCTTCTTACCTCTCTGCTCAGGCCGGTAGACACTCCCGACATCAATGCTGGGGTTCTCCAGAGCAGAGTTTGGGGAGATGGGGTTCCGTCCAGATGGGGCAAGTGGGAGGAAGGGTGGCTGGGGTCTCCCAAAAGGTGGGAACTGCTCATACTGGGGGCTGCGCAGGGGCATTTGATTGTCCGTTCTTGTCCTGTCCATAGGTGCAGCGGCCAGATTGGAGTCGGGGGCCGCGTTGGCATCTGGGATGGCTCCAGGGGATTCTTCATTGTACAGGCTGAGCGTGTAGCCGCGGTCCAGGCTGCCAGAGACAGGGGGCTGGACGGGCTGGGCTGGTACAACTGGCACGGCTGCATTGGGTTGGGGGGGTTGCCCATACGTCTGGTAGTAACGGTAGCTGTCCTCGCTGTAGTCCGTAGGTGAATTGCGTGGTTGCACTGGCACCAGACTCCCGCTAGTGTATCTTCCACCAGTGTATCCCCCGCCAGTGCTCACTGAGTATCTCGACCCCCTTTGGAAGGGCGGCTCATACCCGCGAGCTTCCACAACGCTTGGATCAAAGGGTACGGGATAGGAGGGCTGGCGAGGGACAGAGTACGATGGTGCACTAAAAGACTGAGAGAAGGACGACGATGACGAAGACGAGGATGACGAAGATGACGACAAGCCAGTAGAAGGCCTGACACGAGAGCTGGAGGAAGACTGGAAACGCCTGCTAGATTCTCCTCCGCCCGCCACCCCCTGCCGCCAGTTATCCGGCACCTGTCCGTATCCGAAAGAGTGCCTGGTCTGGCTGCGCGCTGACTCGGAGCTGCCCCTGGACGGGGCCTGCCTGCGTACGTTGCCCCCCTGGGGTCTGCGGGACGTGCGGGGCGAGGTGTCCGCCAGCAGCACCCGGTGACTCCTGTCCTGGTCCTGGCCCCGGGCGGGGACGTACTCGGCGCCGCTGTTGAGCAGGCTGAACACCCGGCCATTGTTCTCCCACTGGATCATCTGTCTCCAGGGGTTGGTGCGGGCATCTTGCCCCTGGGCCCCAACCTGGTCTTGGCTGACAACCAGCAGCACCCACAATGACCACGCCACAACAGCAGGCAACATCGTTATGCAGAACACTATCTCGCTGCAAGTATGGATCAACAAGTAACCTGCACTGACCGCTAAAATGTTACTGAGAATATAAAAGGAATCTGTAAAGGGAATCTTCCAGAAGTCTTCTTCATAAGATCCTTCTCAGCTGGTGGAGCAAGACACATGTGAGTGGAGGTGACTTGTGAAGAGGAGATGCCCAGTTGGTTCTGTCCATTTGCAGCCCTACAGCTGGGAGGTGAGGAAGTCGAAACCCTGACCTGTCCTCCTGGCAGGCATGCCCGTGTGGCCGAGCGCGTGTTTCCGAGGGGCGAGTGTGGGGCAGTCAGCTCTGAGAGTAAATCTCCTGTCTTCCTGGCTGCCTTGATGTGGCGTCTCTGGACTTCGCATTACTCTCAGACTCAGGACAGGAGTTTGCCTGCTCAGCTTTGGTGCTGGCTTCTATTTGCTTCTCTGATTGCTTACAACAGGCTGTGAAAAAAAACTCAAAATCCCCCTCCTTTTTTTGGGAGAGATTCCTGGTCCTAGTGCTAGAGTTGTTTCCTGGACTGCAACAGCCATGCAGCTTCCAGAGTCAATACCACCATCTGCAAAGGCACTCAGATTTACATCCTTCCTCATTTTCCACCATCCAGATTATTTTCTATCATTCTGGACAAGCAAAGACATGGAGCCCGTGGCCACGTTTCAGCCATCCAGCAAATGCTGTCATGCACACTTTCTTTTGTGCTGTATATTTTTGCTTTTGACAGACAACAAGCTTCTGGCATTCACACACATTTTAGAAACACTCCAAAGTACATTCAGAGATAAACCTGTGTAAAATTTTAAACGCTGAGGCAGAGAACACAGCTGGATCTTCAGCTTCACAGCAGAGGATTTTCAAATATTTAGATGATGTTTCCCCCAAACAAACAGAGAGAGGAGAGAGCTGAAGGACATCTCTCACAATCCTTAGCTTGAAGGCATGACTGTAAAGGTGCTTTGAACTTCTCTGGCTTGCAGTTTATCAGTCTCACATATAGAAATACCACAGACAGAACATATACTTTGTTGCATTGAGGAATACTGCCAAGAGGCTTGTTATCTCTGTGAGAGAAACCAATATGCGTCCTGAGCCCAAACCGGTATACTAAACTGTATTTTTCTTATCAATGTATGTGTACCATTGGCCACCCCAGAAAACCAATTAAAGCAATTAGGCTGAGGTAAGGAATAAAACAGTGTTCTCATTGCCATCCCCACAACTGAGCACCCTGGCAGCCATTAAGCCACACACAATAGTAGAAATGCCTTCCACATTAAGAAGTCCATCCAGCTAGAACCCATACATTTCAAGGTGATAGTACATTTATACAGTAACCTTTATCTCCAAAGAAGGCTCGTGGTTTCTTTTGTAAAATGTGGGATGAGTGCAGTATATCTTTTCAGAGGGAAAAGGAAAACATAACCAGAAAAAAGACCTGCTGGATGTTCATGTGCCACCAGAAAACTGCTTCTGGTGAAGATAAAGATTTTATGGGCAAGGGTGGTGGAGCAAATCCATCAAAACTTATTTCTGTCCATATTACTTTGCCCTGAAATGAGTTTACAATGAATGCAGTGAGTGTCTTACCCTGCCAATGGTGTAATAACATACTTGTGCTTCTCAGTTCGTAAACAGCACTGTGTTGTTCTTACAGGAATATTGTTACCACTTCATTTCAATTATATAATTTAATGGTAGCAAGAGTAACTACAGTGTAATTGACATGCAATAGCTATGTAAATGTAATAACAACTTATATCTGTGTGTAGCTTCATGTCCAATTTGAGTTTGTACTTTATGTAATTATACCTGTTATTTGAGTAAATACCAGCCTGAACATTAACCTTAATCCAAACATCATGTACCCTTACCATAACCTAAATGGAATCTCTTCCATAAACCTTAATCCAAATGGAATGTCATCCATAAATCTTAACCAGACTCAACTGTAGTCCTTTATGTAATTAAACAATCATTATACAATTTTACTTGTATAATAATCACATATTTCTTATGTAAATCTTTCTCTGACTGATGTTAGCCCTGAATATATGCAGTGACCTCACCACTCCACATAAGGTACGACTTGAACATTTATTCCTTTTTGTAAATATCTGCATTCCTTCAGTAAAAAAAAACTGCCTTTGGCAACCTCATTGTTTTCTCTCATCTTTTGAGCTCCTCCAGTATTAAACATGCATTTAGACACTATTTATTTATTGCTCATCTAGCTAAATTCTTCATATTCCAAACATACACAGGAAAGAACATCTGATTACTGCATGCCTTCAGAACGGATGGGGGTGGGGGTGGTTTGGGGGGGCAGCAAATATTAGATTTCTCTTGTTATCAAGCTCTGCAGTTCCCAAAGTGTTTGCATTGGCCGTGTCCTCAGCGAGAGGCGGCCAAAATGTGCCACAGACCAGAGAAATGACAACATTCCCCTCGTGAGCCATATGTTTAAATTACCCGGCTATAACCGCAGAGTTTGATTTTGCTTCCTTGAAACGTGCCCTATGAAACGTGTGAGCGGAGAAGCGGACAGAAAAACAGTTTTCATAAGCCAGAGTCAAAACAGGCAAAACGGAGTCAACCGCCCACACAGGAAACCTTCATTTTTTGGAAATGACATAACTTTTGAAGCAAAGCGATGGAGGAGTCAGGTTGGATAGAAACACATAACTAGACAGACACAAAAAAAACTGGAACTGTCATCACCACCCCCCAGATGTATTCACTCCTTACACCTGTTCCACATGTCTCGGAAGTAACATCCTAGAGTAAAACACACCGACAAACTCTAACTTTAGCTTTACCTGTTCTACTTAGCAGGTACATGGTGCCAACATTCCTCATAAGGTGTACAGTCCCAGAGCACTGTCCACTCCAGACAAAGGTGGGATAAACTGAGAGTAAAAAAGGGAAGAAATTCCAGGGGGGAATTTTCTTTGTGTGCTCTCCATAAGAGTGGGCTAAAGGGGTTATGAGGGAGGCATGGATGTCTGTGCGACACATATGAGAAGTCTAAATTTGGAAGGCTGGTTCTCTCATGGTTGAAATCACATCCAGGTGCTGCTTGGCACAGACTCCTGGCAACTTCAGACGTCCCAAATGGGACGTACGTGCACAAGTCCTCGTGGAAGAGGGGTAGGAAAAGTGTGTGTGGGGGGATGGGCAGACTCCTGCTGCCTTTCACAGCAATCGCCTATGGAAGTACTGGAAAACCTGCATACAAAAGGCCTGATTCAATGGTAAGGTGACTGGTCCTGGAGATTGCATTTGACACCGGCCTGGATGCTGTTAAGGCTCTGGCCTACATTCATAAATTCCTCATCAAAACAGGCACCTGAACATACAGCCAACCCACCTGACTGGAGCAGCTTGGACCACTGTGTTCTCTTCCAACCTGTCACACAGTAATGCTCTTAGAAGTGGGTCAGAACAAAGTTACACATGGGTAAACTGTAATAACCTGTCAGCTTGGGCTTCACACTGGTTACATTTTAAGAAGTTGCATGTACATGTTAAACATTAGCTTCATTGTTGTGACACTGTGAGTATATTAATCAAGTGGTTACTTAATATGAAATGGTACCAAGAGATGTAAAATGCAAATATAATGCTCATGGATTGTCTTTGTGTCATGTGCATTCTCATGGAAAATTACAGCATTAGGACAAATCCAAATATATTTCCATTCCTTAATTATTAAGTCTTGCTGGCCCGCTCCTTCTCTCCCAGGAGCAATGCTAATGCTTGGCATTCATGTTTTCTAGTTCAGTTCCATTTTCATATCCCCCCAAGCATTATCAGTGAAACATGAGTATACATTTAAAGTTAATGTGTTAGGATAAACAACAACAACAACAAACTGTGTACTTCCTATCCTACCCCTTCTGTAAAGATGTCGCCCCCATTTCCCTTCTGTAAATTTTCCCCTTCCTTTACAGTTGAAAATTTGAATTTGTATTATATCACTTAACAACTTATATGAAAAATGTATAAATGCTCTCATTCTACTCTTCTCTCACCCTTATCTATGGACAAGGATAGGTGTAGCTTTTAACTAGTCACATTTTTATTTCATCGGCATGTTTTTAACAATATCATTGTCACAGACCACATTGATAGACACGCAGAGAAACTGTGTAATTTATAACAGATGTAATATGTTAGGGTAAAGGAGGGTGGGTGGAAAAGGAAAAGCAATTACATATTTTTTCCTACAAAGTAGAAATGAAATGTTATCACCTAAAGTGTTCAAACTGTTTCATCTGTGGACAGAAATAAGACATCATGGAGCACCTTACAGTTGTACAGTATATAGTAGGACATTGTATACACAGTTTACTTTTGAAATGATAGGGATCCTTATATGTTAGTGAGGAAAAAGGTGGCAAATTTACCCACTCTTCTCCAGTAGCAGCCAAAGAAAAACTTTAAGAGAATAAACATTTTGTCTTTAATGGTTGTCAGTGCCAGGAGGAAGATAGTAGTCTCTTATCATCATTGATTTCAAATAAATCATAGGTGTTGCCTTATTACATGGAGCCTGTATTGGTGAAGAAAAAACTTTCTAAACTTTGAACATTTTAAATTCTTTTCATTTTCATGACAACCAACACCAAAATTCCAGCTGCTGCCATTAACCTGCTCACACTTTATTTTTATTTGAGCGTCTGATACATTTCAAGGGACAAGCATCAGGTGATAGAAGCAAACGACTCACGTCTTCAGGCCCAGAGCAGCAGTTACTTGGTTCCTAGCCTCTCCAAGCTTTTCACAGTTTCTGACCTTGTACGGCAGCAGAACTTCACACAAGCATCATGCAATATATCAAGACTCAATAAACACCAGGGAGAGTGGAAAGAGACAACAGAGCGGCCCGCCTGAGCGGGAAGGTGAGATTTATTTGGGCCCACTTTCGAGAACAGGTGCATTTGTCTGCATTCCCAGAATTCCTTCTCCTTGGATGTCCTTCCTCTCTGGCAAAGTCAATTAACTATTCTGTGAATGTACGCCCATGCCACTGAGAGAGACAGAGAGAGAGAAAGAGAGAGAGATGGAACAGAGAAAGAGAGGGGGTCATGTCTGTGATATTCACTGCTATCTACCTCATCTGTACGGGCAGGTCATTACTTTTCATGTCGGTTGGCAAAAGCTAGCTGCTGCTCGCTAGTTTTCAGTCACAGAGGGAAGGTGTTGGTGGCTGGGAGTTAACGCCGTAGATTTTTGTCCTAGTTAGTCACCAGTGGGGCCACTGCCACAGTTGAGGCGAGCGCTCATTTATTAAAGAGGAGTGGCAGAGCGCTTGAAGTTCTGCGTTTCCTCTTGAACCCGCAGTCTGCCTCAGCTCATGATTTTGCTGTGTGCGACACTTATTTTCACTCTCCCTCCAACTTCTCAAAGTGATTTACACTGCAGAAAAAATCCAGCCATGAATGATAAACATTCCAGCATGATTTATTCAAACACGAAGAAGCAAGCTCTGCGCTGATTTCATATTCACCCTTGGGATTTTTTTTTTTAATTTAAAAAATATTCTTGCCAGGAGGAGCCAATGGAATGCAAACCTAAAGCCTTTGATTGGCTTTCGGATGATGAGTTAGTGTGAGTCACTGAGTAAGCTGGATTGTGTTTGGGTGTCTGTGCCACGAGTGTCTGATGGCTCTTGGAACACCACGTGCTTTGCATAGAGGGGAAAAGGTTGATTGTTGCTTGCTAAAAGCCTGAACCTCAATCAACGCTATGTCAAGGCACTGGAACCACCCTGCCTCTTGGACAAGGACACACACACACT
The DNA here is from genome assembly GCA_019176425.1 of Megalops atlanticus. Classification (NCBI taxonomy): domain Eukaryota; kingdom Metazoa; phylum Chordata; class Actinopteri; order Elopiformes; family Megalopidae; genus Megalops; species Megalops atlanticus. The sequence continues at coordinate 10,897,020 of CM032885.1, read as the reverse complement.
TGCACATGTATATATAACAACTTCTATATATAAACGACTTCAAAGTCAGTCAGTTCAGGGGGACTGAACATGCAGATTTCCTTTCAAGAAGAGGGAGATGTAAGCCCTCACACCCAGACTGCAGCTGAGCTGCCTCTGCCTTTCATTCCCACGACTCCATTTCCTTTCTTTTTTCAGAGTCAGAGGTGTGAAGCTTGTGCATTAAAATTAGATCTTCATCTTAGGAATTCCTCTCATAAAATCACATTGCAACAATGACCCATCTAATTTCACAGGAGTGGTAGCTATTAGTAGTGGTTTTGTGTTGGGGTGGTGAGATTCAAACTTCTTTGACTCCAGAAGGTAAAACGGCACAGCTGTCCCACTGATCGGACTTGGCAGCAGCGCTTCAGTACTTAATATGGTATTTCCTCTAGTAATGAAAAAAATGTAATCGACAACAATACTTAAGTTGGGAATGTGACTGGTCTGAGAATAGTTTGTCATGTAATAGGAAGGCCTTTGATCTTCCCCCATCTGTTCATTGGGCACCTGCTCTTTGGCTTCAAATTAAGCTAAATTAAACAGAGATAATCCTTCACAATCAGGCAGTAATGATCACATGATTTGTTCCAGAGATCCCAGAAATTAACTACTTAGAGGCTATGCATATTGACACAAGTGAAATCATTCTTTTCATTTGGACACGGTGCTGATAAGTGGAGCAAGCTGAGCCCCCAGGCCTTGCAGACCATGTCAACGTTGGTATCTCATTGATCGAAACTTTGTCTAATGATCCCTTGTGCACACAGAGGCTTTTAGTAGGAAAAGGAATGCATTTTACACCGTTTTTCTCTCAGGTGTGAACAAATCAGTTATATGAAGAATGAAATAAAAAATACAGTTTACGAAAGGCTTGTATTTACTTTAGAGAGATTGAAATGAATGCTTGTCCTTGCAGTGTGTGTACTTATCTCCTTGTATGCTAGTGTGGAAAAAGTGCAGTGTGGCCACAGTGGGGTATATCAAAATGGTGCTGGATACCATACCTGGTGTCAGAAATACCAAGGCTGATGGCATGCCATACCAGTAAGACACATTCAATTCCATTGAAATAAGACATATTCACATTCAAAAGGTAATTATTTGTTGCTAGGTTTATGTAGCATTCTCTAAATAAATACATTTTTTAAATGAGAAAGAGCAAAGGGGAGAGAGAGGTACATGAGGGTGAGAAAAAGGAAGGAAGCCAGACAGGAGTGACAGAGAGAGCAAGTGGCATGCAAAGAGAAACACAGACAGACATGGAATCACCTAACCTTTGAGTGTTTTCCCCACCATGAGACTTTGGTTAAACGCACCCCTTTTACTTTACTATTTCACTCTGCTGTCTTAGCAAGAAACCCATGAGGGTGGGTGGCCAAAGATTTTATTTCTGTAATTTTGACATTATAAATGCTGTTACACTCACTCATCCCCTAAGCAAATACCGGTCTACAGACCATGATAACTGCCAACGTGAAAACTGGTCCCTTTTTTATGACTGGCGAGTCATTAAAACCTGTGAGAATGAAAACCCACTTGCACCACCGGGTAACTCTGAATCACAGGAGAGAGTTCACTGAGATTTCATTTCATTCTTCCCTTCCTATTGACGGCAACATCTGATCTCTCTGGAATTTGGCACACTTGTTGTTGATAGTCTGTAGACTGCCCTAGGTCCAAGGACACACTCAATACTGTCATCTAATACAATTTTTCACATCAGTTCCATTTGACAGCATTCACTTGTTTATCTCATATGGCGCATTCATCATGTGTGGGCTATACAAAGCCCTTATGTGGTTGCAAGACTTTTGCAATTGACTTTTTTTTGCATACATTTCCATCTTTGTTCCATGTTCATTTATGATAAAACTATTGTTCATAGTATCTAGTTACATGCACAATACTTTTCATTGTCCTCAATCAAAAGCTGAATGCAATTTTAGCTGCCAAACATAGCTTTCACATATGTGAATAACTCCACAGAATTCACACAATAAGCTCACAATACCTGCGTTCATTGGACATGGAATAAAGATGTGTAAAAACTGTTGGACATGGCCACACCCAGCCATGAGTAGTCACTCCTGATGAGATACATGTTTCTGTTGTCTCCGAATGCACATAGTTTCTGTGCATAAAATTCTTACCCACATTTTTTCAGCATTCACCCCCTTGACTAATATTAGCAACATTAGCCTCGAACATTGTCTCTAGGACCTGTGTGCTCTGGACCATTGTTTGAAGTCATCAGCTGGCTGTAACTAGTTGTCATTTGTTTTTATCATCGGAAATCTTTACGCACTGTGGAATTTGACTCTACTCATTTTCCCCGTGGGGAACTCCTGTCTGAGTAATTGGATCAATTATATGTTGATGAGCTAATAGCAAGGATGTAATCTATTGAAACGAGATCATTTTTGACTGGTTGAGGACCTGGTCACATTTCACACTGAAATTGTCACTTGCTGAAAGTGAGCCATTTGCTTGTATGTTGAAGATGTTGAAGCCTTTTAAACCTAAAATACCTGGCCTTTGGTATACTGCCTTTGCCAAGAGAACTCTGTTCACATCAATGACCAATGCTGCCCAATTGGAAGCACACCATACAAATGCTTCTGTAAAATGAGAATGATGCTTTGCATGCAGTACATTTGTCATGCATTTTTCACAAAAAAATAATATGCAAAACTAAGCGGAAACCTTAACAAAAGTCAGCTTGGGTACCGAAGAGTACCTTGCCAGAGGTGATCCGTGCCAGCTTTGTTTGTTAGCCAGTTCACCGGGTCTGTGTGATCCCTGCTTATTGTGCGTGAATGCACCGGGTGTAAAATGACCTGCATTTTTTCACTGCCATTCAAATGGAATGAATGGCAGTAATTTTCCACTGTTGCTGGTGGGACAAATGCCAGGACGGTGGCACAAAAGTGGCTGAAGTTTTAGCCATCATTTACGTGAAGGCAGAGATGGCATATTGGTGCAAAAATGCTGGCATTTTGTGTGAGAGGCAGCAATCCCACGAGTCTTTCTGGTGATGTGCATGTCGAGCATTTGGGTTGACATTGAAAGGCTGAGGATGTTGTGCAGAATATGAATTGGACAAACATAGCAGGGGTCAATGGCACCAAGGATCAAATGACTGTGATGTCACCCCTCTGCCCTGAATTCACTTATTTAATCACCCAATTTTCTGCAATGCAAATGGTTCGCCAATGACTCGGCCTGGACAAGGACTGGGCTCAGAGGATGATGTTTGAATGGCAGGGACCACAGTAGTTCCACAAACGAGCTCACAGTAAATCAAAACACAAGCAGCCATTGTCTGAACCAGATCCTCTCTTATGGCTGTGTCCATCCTCAGTCCATAAGCCAACAGATCCGGGATAGACAATGACAAGCAGGCCCCACGCAGTGCAAGCCTTTTCATTCACCAGGCTTTTGTTAGGCTTTCTTCGCCAAAGCAAACTGGGGGGGTGTTCTCCGTGCCACTCGTGTGAACTTCACGTCTCCCATCGAAAGTGACCCAGTAAGACTCTCCATCTGCTTGGAATGGTGACATTGTTAACACTGAGTGTTTGACAAACAATCAAATGCTCTGGCGGTCTTTGCCCTCCGCAAATAAACCGGAGGAAGGACTAATCAGAACAACACACAAGCGGAATCCCCTTCTGCTTCTTCTTTACAGAAGTTTCAAAACTGGCCACCCTCAAGCCAGGTCTCGTGTTCTGAGCCCAAAAGCAATTTGTGTGAGGATTCTTCCAGAACAAGGCCTTTGCCTGTGTGATTTGAGTCCAAGACAGCAAGGGGACACCAAATTCACACGAATCAATAAGACGTTTATTCAATCAGACCCATGGCTTTTCAATGAGGGAATTGATGGGGAGTGGAGGACTTCATGTTAGATACCTGGATTTGTAAACTGGCTGGGGTTTCTCTGGATGAGTACACCTTTCAATGACAAAAGAAGCAATCGGTGTTGTCCTGCTTCTGTTCTTTGATAGCTTCAGGGTTAACATGGCCAGGTTATTGACTCTACAGAGCCCAAACTGAGGCCAACAAACAGAGGAAGGAGACACCAGTCCAGCACACACTTAATTTTCCTGTGCTTCTCAAAGCAAACAAACCCTGTGAAACTGATGAAGCAGCCCATTCAATTAGCCGCAGACATGCACAGCTGTTCCCCTGGGAGCGTTGCACGCAGATGTTCGGCTTGCTGTCATCCTCAGGGCCCTGAGGAATTAGCAGCTCTCCTCGCCTGCTCCCACACCACAGATACAAACAGCAGAAGAGACGGCATCGTCTGGGCTTTGGGGGCAGGCCGGAGAGCAGAACGAGCGCACTGAGGGTTACACACACCTGTCTGAATCTATAAGCTTCTCAGAGCGCGCCTTAATTTTCTGACTGGCACCCTTGATATGCTGTTCTGCATGTTGCTGCTTGTAGCCTATGTATGGGACCAATGGACTAGGGCTAAGTCAACAAGAGCTGTGCTCCTCTTTGAACGTACCGACCAGAACTTCACCCAGCGCAGTGTGATAATCTTGTGATATCTTAGTCTGTAATTTTTTAGATGTACATTTTTTTGAAATACTCCATTAGGCATTATTTGGGCCTCATGCTTGCTGCTGCAAAGTGTTACTCAACTTTTATGTGAATGCGTTCGCTAGAGAACCAGGCAGGCAGAAGGACACACACAGACACACACACACACACGCACACACACACACACAGAGACACACACACACACACACACACACACACACACACACACACACACACACATTTAAAAGCCTGCGTTTATCCAGGGCGCAGCCGTGATGATGCGGCTGATGCTTCTCTGAGAACCGGCTTAGCTGCTCATCCCAGGCCTGCGTCACTGCTGGGTTTGCTTTATGACTCTTTTGGCCAGGGTGGCTGGTGCATGCCTGGGTCATGCTGACTGGCAGTGTGATTGATGCGGTGTCCTTCCCAGACCCCTGCTTCATTACTCAGTTTTCATAGATAAGGAGGAGGGCGATACCAGTTTTCTTTTTCTTTATCTCCCCGGCAAGTGACGCTTTGTTCCCAAAGAAAGATCTCTGCCCGCGAACAAAATGTCATTTCTAACCTTGCATACAAATAATGGTTAGGTCATAATCACAAATATTGCTCCAGATATTGCTGCCAAGACATACAGGGGATACTTTTTCATGCACAGCCCATATGCAGCGCACTGTTCTTTCGCCCTGCAGTGTAATCCTGGCTTTCATTTCGTCATTGCATATGGATTCATGTTGAGCGACGGAAAAAAAAGGACTTCACATTAATAACCCAACATTGTGCTGTGATTATGACCTCATTTCCTTCGAAGGCACCTTTTCACCTCAGTCATTATGAAAGCAGACTATCAGGCGGTTCCCTGTTCTCGCCCGGCTAAAGTGTTTTATTCATTCCGGTCTGATGTTGAATGTAGAGCCTGTCCCTGAATTTCACACCAGAGAGCCAGTCTCCTTAAAGGTTAGCAGGTCAGGGGAGAGAGCAGAACACCTAACTCTTACTTGAGAGCAGCTAGGAGGGGGAGGTGGGAGTTTGGTGTTCCAGTGCAAAGGAACATTGAATTTGCTGACTACACCTGAACGGCAGGCCATTGCAATATGCAAACTAATATATCTGGCTGACACTTTCATTGGCTGGGATACAGAGATCGCGATCTGCACATGTTCGGTCTGTTTTTACAGATATATAGACTTGTATGAGGTTCTGTTTGCATTCGGGAATGAAGCAGGACAGTGCTATTTCTGTAGAGGGACTGAACATTCTTCATTGTTCTGGCTTCTTTGTGATGCTTACACTACCTTTTCTGACACATTGACACTACCATTTCTGACACACTTTTGTCAGATTAATTATTTTTTGTTCACAACAATAGCAATACAGACAGCAGTACAGAGATCACAGTAGTAACAGGTGTATTCTTTTGTCATTAATAAGACACAGATGGTTGGGTTTGCATGGTTGGTGACTCAGCCTTCTAGACAATATATTTTGGCAAGGACATTGATGTACAAACCTTTTTAATGTCACTGAATTCTTGCATAGCTAGCCAGCGATAACTGCAAACATTACCTTTTAAAAAATATCAAGAGTTATTGTGAAAGCATTGTGGTATAGGATTTACAAAAGTGCAGCGTGATTATTACATCTTGTTGTACTTCAATGGTGATATCAAGAAGGCCGTTGTGTATATTAATTAATATCCCTTGGTTAATTCAGCCATTGACCTATTTATTGATATCATTTGTCACCGTCTCAACTCTCACCTGGCTCTGATATGATTTTATATCTGGTTCAGCTTCTTGTTTCACTTGTCAGATTTGATGTCTGTGCTGCCACAGCTCTCTGTCTGTCTGTTCGCTCAGCTTCATTTACAGCTTATCCGCTGTGGCATTTAGCAATGGCATTAAAGCATGTGCGTTCAGGGTATGTTATACAGTTTGCTTATTTGACTTGCTTTGATTCCCTGTCTACACTTTGTGTTCAAATCTTGTATCAATTTCACATTGCTATACATCTTACTGTATAAGAGTGTCTAACGTAAAGATGGGTAAAATTATGGCCATTTCATATTTTTCATAGTTTAAATAGTGACGGACAGTATTTTGTGTGGGTCTGAGGGCAAGACTGATCCCTATTTAGAAGGTGAAGGGGAAACAGCAGTCTGATGTGTGTTTTCTGCGGTCTGACTTAGTGTCTGGCCTTTCTGATTTGGCTGGCATTTCCCTACAGCATCATGCACATTGATAATGTCAACTCTGGCCCCCTGACAAACCTTGTCACTTCATTAGATACAGTGGCACTTGAGAGGGAAGAAGTGATGTTCTCACTCCGAGAATCACGGTGCGGTAACTCCGGACGCCGCGGGAGAGACGGCATTAATTTTTTCACGCTGTGAAAGAATCTCTGTGTCCCCCAAGTTTCGCTCGTGGAACCTCCCCGTCGGGGGGAACATTAATCAAACGCACACGGGCTCAGCGAGAGGAAATCGCAGCGCCGATCATTACGAAACCCCACAGAGCTCCTTTCCGAAACGTGTGGCGCGTTCATGTCTTCGTGACATTCAAATGGAAATAGATGAGGGGAATACACCAGGTCACCTGCATGAAATGAGCTGTGCTCTTAGGAGCACACAACTCTTAGCATAGAAGTTTGATAAAAAAGTATTCTTTCCCCAGTCCCTGAATGGCGGTTCTGTGTAAATGAACTCTGCTGGAGGGAGTAGTCATAAGACTTACAGTCATGCCTTTGGCTACATGGGTGCTGGTGTGGTCTAGTGGATAAGGAACAGTTGCCTATTCACGCACCAATTCTGGGACTTGGGGTGGCAAAGTAGCATAGTGGTAAGGAGCAGGGCTTGTAACTGAAAGGCTGCTGGGGCACTGCTGTTGTACCCTTGGGCAAGGTTCTTGACCCAGAATTACCTCAGTAAATATTCCGCTGTATAAATGAATAACACATAACCTATGTTAATTGCTCTGGATAAGAGTGTCTGCTAAATGACAATAATGTAAAGTAATGTCCATGAACTGCAATGACCAGATACAGTAAGACCACTTGCATTCACCCAAGTAAGCTCCAAGCAGTCTGAACCATTTAAGAACCCATTACTGTAGTTCAGGGTGAATGTGAAGCTACACGGCAGACATGTTTGCCATCTCCACTCGACTGAGTGTTAAGAGCAGCGAGGGAGTCTGACCCCGGCATCATGATTTATGGACTTGGTGTTAAATAAATGTATCCTTTTGCACACATCCAGTACCGCTCTGCAAAAACTAGTATTGAAGCTGTAATAGATTATAGCTGGAAAATAAGATCTACACAGACCGAATTAGTAACATCTATGCTTTGCTAACAGTTTTTAAACTACTCCTTTCCATTATGTCTTTAAAAGTGTCTCATTCAGTTTCTTTTAACCTTTGCAAAGAAAGTCAAAAATAGTTTTCATGGCACGAAAACTATGCAGTGTTGCCACCTAGCGGTACAGATTCACACTGCCTGTTAAACAGTTTGGTAAAGGGAGGGTTAGCAAAATTAGCATGTAGCATAAAGCAGCCACTGATAACCAGATTACTTCTGGCCAATCCTGTGAAACAAGACTAAGACTCAGCAATGAGCATTCAGTTCCCTTTTCCATCGTGTCAAATCAGGTGCGCTTGCTGCTGTGCTAGTTCTCTGTCAAGCAACTGCGCGGTTTGGTGTAATCACTTTGATCAGTTATTCAATACAAAAAACAAACCCAACAGCACCTGAAATATTCGTTTGCATTCAAAATGTACAGACAAGACCTTGACTTCATCATTATGTGCATACATCTATTTGTACTTTCACTGAAAAGACAAGTCCTGAGTCACAAGTCAAAAAAGAAAAAAAATCACATCTGATTTACCTACCTCTCTTTGACTACACAAAAAAAAAATATGCAAGTGAGCTACATGTTAAATAATCAGACTGAAGTCTGGAGTCAGCAATTTTGCAGGAAAGGTAAAATAAATAAAGATCAGTGCGTGAGCCGCTACTGTGGGCGCTCTCTGTATGTAAATGCTGCCTGCATTACAGAGCTCTGTAGTACAGCACCTAGCCAACTCTGACTGGCTTAGAGACTAAAGGCACTGCCTAGAATAATGGATTCTTTGATCACACTTATGATTACGACGACTATGACAGAAGGAGGGCAGAAAAAAACTCTTCAATTATGGGGCTTGGCGCATGATCTGCAATAACAAAAAAAAAAAACTTTTGTGAAGACTTGTAATTCAGCTCGTCTCTTCAATGTGCCCTTCAAGAAAATAAGTGAAGAAAATAAATATATAAAGGAATCAATAGAGGGAAGGGCGTATTATTCTTCTTGTGGGCTCGCTTCTCGGGTCTTTATCAAATCCCTCCATTAGCTATTGCTATTCACACGCCGCCCCTCCAGGTGAGAGTGTTTGGATTCGCCTCCCTCTGAGAGATAAGATGCGTGACCTTTATTTACCGTTGGATTACTGGAATGCGGATGGTCCGTGTGTCCCCCTTTCTGGAGAGGAAATAAAAAAAAGGGGGAGGAAGGAGCCGCCGAGCTTGGGCTCCTCATCCCTCCTCCCCCCCGAAATGTCACCCGGGCCCCCGCAATAAATCACGGGGTCCTCTGATGCGCTTCCTTATTATGGCGAGTCGCTCCGCTGTCATCTCCTCGCTTATTTATTTCCGCCGCCGCCCCATCCTCCGCCGCGCCGTGGCGGATCCGCGGAGCGGCTGGAGGGATGGAGTCGTCAGGGAAGCGCCGCCGGCTCGTTAAAAACGGCAGAGCTGGCGGAGCCGGACCCACGCCTGATGTAATTGTGCTGTAACAAGGCGCCGAACGTGCTAACGCGGGCCTTCCTTTTGTCCCGGTTTGAGTGAAGCGCTCCTCTCCCCTTAACTGAGGAGAAGCCGGCGAATTCTTGAGGAGAATGTGACAGCTGGTAGTAATTCAGAGCACCTACTGGAAATGCTGAAAAATAATTGCCTTGACTTTTAAGTCTTTGTCAGGGCAGTCTTGTTGAGGACCTGTGGCAAAGACAGCCATGCACTTCTGATGTTAGAGTGAGGCTCCATGAACCACAAGATAAGTGGAGCTGTGATGTATTACTGGGGCATTTTGCCACAGAGAACAAAATCTTTTGATTGGCTCATTTAAAAAAAGGAGCAACTGACATCACGTGGTGGCTCCACCCATCATGGCATTCAAGAAGACTCACTCCGATCATTACCATGTGCAGCACAGTGACTAAGCAGGAAAAGCCCCAATTAGGCTTGTGTAAATGCCAGTCATTTCAATGAATTCCAGGAAAATGCACCTCTGCTCAGTGACATCATAAAGATAGTAACACATTCCTAAGGCTATTTTACCCTCTCCAACACTCAACAACAGAGTGCTTAGCTTTCCATCAAGGCTCACTCTCTCCTGACACGCTACAGTGTACCTCGTTTTAGCACTTTGACTCTCGGGGCTCGCAAAGTGGCCCGACGCAGGGCGAAGATCTTCCCCCTCATGACACGAAACAAACAGGCATCTGAGCGAGGAGCTGCGAGACAGATTGTTAACGGTGACACCTCTCAATTATAGCGAAACAGCCTACACAGAGAATTAGAGGGCCTAACCTTGAGCAGCTACATAGTCATTATTAAACTCTTTCAGGGGAAAAAAAAATAAATAAAACTGGCTGCTTATGTAACTATCCTAGAGCATGTGTATATTTTTCGCTAGAAAATTTCCCAGACTTGTCTGGTGTGGCACAAAAATACTTTGCATGAAAAAGCAGAAAGTTCGTGAAATGACCATAATCTGCGCATTTAAAATCTGGCCTTACGTTGCTCATGATGTTGAGGACCAAAGCTCAGGACATTGGTGTCCGGGCACGACTGGCCTGCTTTTGAAGGCAGTGGTGAGGTGAGGATGCTCCGATCCTTCCAAGAGAAGCGCTTACTGTGCTGGTGGAATGTGCAGTGTGACCCGCACCTGAGCAGGATGAGAGCCCTCGTTAGGCGCTGAATCTAAATGGCTCTGCCACCCGGGCGCACGCACGCGCGTCATTACGGACCTTGACCGGGGGGCATGTCCTTCCTCAGCCACAGACACCGGGGAGATTCCTACAGGAGGGAAATGTCATTATGCAATTATCAGAAGGAGAGGAGTGATGAATGGGCCCGCTAAAAGCATCACTCACTGGAAGGAGGTAAGGGGGAGGCGGGGGGAAGGGGAGGGCGTGGTGGATCTGTCCGGGGTGGGCATTCTGGGTAATGGGGGAGGGGGTGTTCTCCTGCAGGTCTGCTGGAGGGAGGGTGTGGACATGAATGTGCCACAGACAACCTGTCCAGGTGTCCTCCCAGTGCCATCCACAGACACTCTTCATCCCCAAGTCTCTCCATGTCTTCATCTGTCTCTGATCAGTCACAGAATGATGTCACAATCACATGAAGCAACATGAAAGAAAGAAATGGGTTTGTCAGGGGGATAAGGGGGCATGATTCCTTTTTTTCTGTTTTCGGTAGGGTTTTGGTTCCCACCTGTGTATCAGATAACCGAAAGCAGCCGTAAGGATGTCAGAAGAAAAGCTTTCTCAAGGATGGCGGGTCATTTGGCCATGCCCCCCTGCCCAGCTGCCAGCCGGACTTGGTGTTAGCGAGTTGCTAATCTTTGTGTTTGTCCGTCTGGCCCCGCGCCCGCTGTCGCCGAGCGGAGCGAGCTGCAGGTGCTCCCGGGAGCGTGGCGCGGAGAGCAACTCTGCCCGTACCGAGGGGCTCATTTGCTCAGAAGTACAGTCACGCTTCATTAGCCCAGCTACTTCAAAGCCCTGCCGCAAACGAGTGCTTCTCAGGCCCGCTTTCAAAGGAACAAAGGACCCGGGCAGGCCTCGTTCGCCGTAAAGTGGCTGATTAGATTCTGTTTACCTCAGCAATGTGTCAATGATGTACGTTCCAAGCAGTTTTCTTTAGCTCCTCTGACTGATGCATGAAAAACAAGGTTGGAGGATTGCATCATTTACGTCTGAAATACGCCTTCCACCTAAATATGCCAACAAAAAATGAATCAATCTGTTTGGATGAACCCAGTTAGATTTTTCACTCGGAGAGTGAAATTCTCTCACAGTAATGATTTAGTAAAGGTGAGTGACAGATTGTTTAATGGCTGCTTTGAACAGAAAATGACAAAACCACAGCCTGATGTACACACAGCATGTCTTTTTAAGGAGATGAATGTGACATCCTTTTATGAAAACAACGGCATGGCTGGTAATCAAATCTTCACAGTCTGATTAAGGAAACATCAAAAATCACCTGTGATAATCAGAGTAAAAGGACAGAAATGGTTGCCAAAAACCGTGAAAATCCAATTAAAAGGCACCCATGGCGGTGCTATGATAAAATGAATTCCAGGAAAAGTTACTGGTTGACCAATTATTAAATCAGTGGATGAAAGTAAATTGGCCTGTTTGCTGTCAGTTTGCTGTCTGTTTGCTTTTTCAATACTTGCCAGAGTCTGTTTGCTTATTGTATACTTGCTACAGTCTGTCCAAACTGGGCTCAGTATTGATGTTTGATATAAAGTTTAATCACATTTTAATATTCAATAGAAATAGCTGCATGTTACATGATAATTGTACAATTCACAACAGCCGTTTAAAGCTGTTAAAAAAAAGGTGCCAATAATTTTCCTGTCACTTGCATTTTGTCACTTGCATTTCTTGCAAACAGCAGCAATGATTCACACATAGATAATGCATGTGTTATTTGCTCATCCCATGCCCCCCATGGGACTGCCTTTTCTCAGGGATTAATCACAGCTCCCTGCGGGGGACGTCTGAATCTTTCGATGGATCCCCCCCCGCAGGACTCTCTGGATCAATGCTGACTAATTGGGATTCCGCCGACATGGGCCCACAGACGGCCCTCTACAGGTACAGTACCATCCCCTCCTGGAGAGGGAAGGGGCCAAACAAAATATGCACGGGCAGACAGAGAGACGCATTTCGACACGCACTGACTGTAATGAAATTCATCACCATACGCGGCCGGTAAACACGCAACGCGAGAAAGGCCGCATCGCGCGCTGTCAACGGAGGCGCCCAGCGGTAGCGGAACCTTCCCGCATTTAGTTGCCACCGCTGCCACGAAACAAATTCCGCGTGGCGTATGGGATGGTGTTCGTAACACTATATGTAAAACCCCACGCTATGTGTGAGGCTGATTACGTTTCGAACCGCCTGCGATTCAGACTGAAGTCAGCTCCATTCACAGCTGTGAACGGGGGGGCCACTCTCATTGGCTGCCTGCAGTAGCAGGGTTTTGAGCAAATGGGGGGCCACTGGGTGAATCTGGTGAACAGCGCCAAACTTCACTACTACAGATGTTCACTGCTCCATCACCAACCTGCAGGTATTTTATTTATTTTATTTTTTTTTTGCTGTTGTTGCACTTGTGTATTTAAGTGGAAGCAATTAGGCATGAAGAGCTGAGTGAATAGATAATGATTACAGCCATTTAAGAATGAGTGCTCTGAGGAGCCCAGAATAGATTGTGCCTTTGTTTACGGGACCTTTATTTTCGAGGTGAGAGCACAGAGTATACGCTAAGTGAGTGTGGTCTAATGGTGGCATGCGCATCTAGCTGGTGCATCAAGATTAAAAAAAAGGAAAAGGGCGATAGGATTGGTATTATCGCGTTCCAGCGTATTCGCGCCCGTCAGATCATCTCGGCGTGTGAATTACCGAAGAAAACAGATGGCCGGCTCTCTCCGTTCCGCTTCGCTCGGCTCCTCAGCGACGCCTACGCGGATGCCGCCGGCGCGGCTCAGGTGAGCCTCGAAAGCCGTGACGGCTCGGCGCCACGCCCCCCCGCCGTGCGGGATTGCACCGGACGCAGACTGCGTTGCTCTTGCCTGGCATGCGCCAGAGGCAGGCGACGCTGAATAGAATGCCTGCGTTCCACAAACCCCTTTGCTGCAGCACACACAAAGATACACAGGTACGGTTTTCAGACCGTCGCGCTGTGGATTTTGGTGCCCCCCCCCCATGGGATTGCTCACCCTCCCTGCTCCAGCTTCAGCTTCCCGCCATTACCACGATCTCTCTCACCATCAGCGATGCGCTCGGGATTGTGAGCGGCGGTGCATCTCGGAGTCGCTGCTTCCCCTGTTCCAGGCGGCTCCCTTGGGCATTCATTAGGCCTGATTAGGAAGCCGTTCTCATCTTGGCCAGTAGATGGCAGAGGCGTGTCACCTGCGGTGCCGCAGATGGCTGCCGGGCGGATGCCTTTTCATGTTTCTAAACTTTCTCGAGACTGGTTTTATAATGATGTTGCCGAATTACATAAGAGTGCAGTATGTCTCACCGCACGCCCCACAAGAAATTATACACTGGATCTACAGTACCGCAGAGCTCTGTCGGAGGGCCACCACATCAACTTACCCCCATCCCCCCATCCCCCTCCCCCACCGGGACATCGAGCTTTGATCGCTGCCCGAATTAATGAACCGATCGATGAAAGCAAATATCAGATTCGTTATGTAAATGTTTACGGGGATGCGCTGTCCTCATTCGGAGCTTCTGAGGCCCCTCACGATGATGAATTCCATGAGACGGGATCTCGCTTTCATGATGCGTTCCGGCAAAACGAGGGAGATAAACAGGGGCGGGCGACAGGATTAGCGGCTTCGGGGAGACGCATCTGGAGGGGAGCAGTGACCTCAAGAAGAGGGGCCACTGTGCGGAGAGAAAGTAATGAGAAGAAAAAAAGAGAGGCTTAAAAAAAGGCATCATTCTAAAATTACCTGATTTTCCACAAGCCTGTGCCATTTTCTAATAAGGATCAGCCCTCCTCCATATGCTGCTTGTGTGTGTCTCTGCACTAGAGGGTCCAAGGATTAAGCTGCTGGCCTTGGAAATGTAGCCAAGCTGGTTAGAGATTCATTGGCCTGGATAGACACAAGCTAGAGAAGAGGGGACATCACTGACATATCGCATGTGCTTTTCCTTTCCTCCCCTGATTTCTCTATGATTGAAAGCCCGGGTGTATTTTCCTGTGACGGCCGGGCAGCGATCGAGGGTCCATGAAGCTCTCGCTGCAGCTGATAATGACATTTCCTGCCCAGATTTGCATTGCTAATTGGGAGCACTCTGCAGCAGGTGCCTCGTCCTCCGTGCGGAGCGTGCTCACCCAAAGCATGCTGGGAAGGCCCCGTGCCAGACGACCAGCACGGGGTATCCTGGCGAGCATGGAAGCCAGAGCGGAGAGGCAGCTAGAATAGGAGAGCCTCTGTCTCTCTAAAGGTCCTCTCCCTTACTCTCTAAAGGGACTTCTGTTGGAAACACACAGGCACCAGGCTGGAGGTGAACTTTCTGTACAAGTTCAGCGGTCATCACTGGGTTGCAGCGCTAGCACGAAAGCATCCATTCAATGAGCTGGATGGTTTAAACATATGAAAATTCCAGCAGGAAAAATATCATCTGCACCTTTAAAAAAGCTGTCACAGAAATCCTTGTGAAGCCTTTTTTCTTTTTTGGCAGTTGTGTAAAGATTAAATTACAAACACTTCCTTGTTTGGGTATTTCATGGCTATGCACAGTATAATAGGTGTGAAATGAAAAGAAATACCGAATAATATTTTAGAAGGTTGTATTAATCTCTGAACAGTTTTACAAAACACACTATGACTAATGGTGTTTTCAAGACAGTTGGTGTCGGCAGCGGTATAAAAAAAGGAAAAGGAAAAGTAGATTTGAAAAGTGTTTGGTGAGATCACCTTGAAAGTGCGGCCTGCTTGTTTCTTGGGGGAGAAAAGTGACCTTGAGCGGAATGTAACTTTTAAAGTTGTTGAATGCTTCAACAGAAACGGACTTCGCCACAGCTCTCCAATCCCCAGTTCCGATGCTGAATATTAAAAATGAGGGCTTCCAGTCAACCATTCCAAAGTCAATACCAGCTTACAAGTATAATTGACTCCATCAGCAGTGGACTGGACTTAATTAAACCTCGGGAATGGTCATAGGCCACGGGGGCCAACGTTGCAACTCCAAAATATCACACTCTCCAAAACAAATCCCCCTCGCTTGCCGTCACGTCCTCACTTGGTACACATAATGATTCCACATGACAAACTGAGCAATTAGAGTGCGAGCGCAAACCCATCTATAATACCACTCAGTCATTTTTAATGAATTACTTTTCATCTCTGCTGCGCCACTCAGTGGGTAGCAATTGGGTCATGGAGCAGTGAGAGCACTCGATTCTGCTTAATGGCACAAACTTACTATGGTATGTACCCTTATGGTCAATGCTTCCATTAAGTATCGTACCCACAGTGTCATTCTGCTCTTTTAGCAGTTGTCACAAGCAACCCCTCACACTGAACCGTCACCCATTTCCCACGTAACTTTCACCAGATGTCCCCAAGGAGCCCCAACCTAGTTTAGAACACTTACTGTACTCTTTAGGTAAGATTTTATTTGAACATGACTCCTGGCTGTGCTAATCCTTTATAAGAGCCACTTTATCGCCAGTGAAGATAGGGAATCTTCTCGCTGTGCTGGAACTAGCCTGGATTGCTCGGGAACGCTCTGTGAAACAATAAACCCTGGTAAGAACTTAATTAAAAGAAGCAAGCAGCTGCTTTCTGAACAATTAAAAATGAACGATATTAGCACATGGTATTTAAATGTTCTTTCAGTGGCATAGGTTCTTTAACAGATGAATTAGCAACCAGCTGTTACTGAACATTGCTTTAGTAGAACGGTGATTTTTCAACAGCCGGAGTCTGCCAGACCACCTTCGGGCCAGCGTTTTCCTTGGTTCCCGTGTTTTAGGTACTGCGGACGTGCATTACCGTGCTGTGCAGAAGAAACTGAGAGGCCATATTTTACCACATGGAGGGACTCTTTCTGTCCTCTTCTTCGCAGTGCAACAGTATGCCCGTTTTGATCCATTGAATCTCTCATCTGTTTTTCTGCAAAGTGACGTCATTATTATTTAAGCTTAGCTTACAGTTTATATTCTGTCATCATGTATAGCTCCATCAATTACATGAATCAGCCATTTTGTTATCTCTCAGGTTCCATTTTTGCTAGGCAACTCCGAATAAGTGTGTGTGTGTGTGTGTGTGTGTGTGTGTGTGTGTGTGTGTGTGTGTGTGTGTGTGTGCGTGTGAGACAGAGACTGTCTGTATGAATGTGTCTTTATAAGTGAGTTTTTTTGTGTCTATCAAGGAGATACAAAGGAGGGACAAACAGAGGGTTGATGAGAGTGTGAGCATGTGTGTGTGTATGAGTCTCTGTGTGTGAGTGTTCTGTGTCTATGAAGAGATGCAAAGAGAGAGAGAAAGGAGGGTGTATAAGAGGTGAGAATGTGTGTATGTGTGTGCATATGCATGTGTGTATGCACATGTGTGTGTTTGTGCATGTGTGTGAGATTGCATGTGATTGTGTGTGTATATGTGTGTGTGTGTGTGTGTGTGTGTGTGTGTGTGTGTGTGTGTGTGTGTGTGTGTGTGTGTGAGTATGACTGTTTGCAGTTCCACCTGCCCTGACGCACATCTCTGTGAAAACAAGACTCCCCTGATATTCAGACTCGGGCTTTGACTGATTTCCATTAATTCCTCCTGTCAGTCCCCATCCTTCCAGCACAAGCAGAGCAGCATGAAGAGGGCCTGCACCCCCTCCCTCTCTCCCTCTCTCTCTCCTGTCACAGCCAAGCTGTCTGTCCAAACCCTGCCTCAGTGGAGTGCCCTTGACTGCCTCAACAGCAAATCTCCCCTGATCATTAAAAAAACATTGACTTCAATACAACTTCTCTTTAATATGGTTCACCATCTGAGGGGAAATAAATAAATAAATAAATAAATAAAAATAAAAAATAAAAAACAGATACAGCATAGAGCGGCTGGATTCCCTGTGCGCTGCATTTGTAATCTATTTCCACTGCATTAAGTAATGCTTTAGAGTAGTTAAAGGGTGTTTCTTTAATACGGCCGCAATAATAAAGGGGTGCGTTTGAGATTCAGTTCAGAGACGGCGTGATCCTTTGAGGTCTGCATTCGGAGAGGGGGCGATGCATAATTAAACCGCGCAGAATGCCGCCATGCTCCTCCGCTAACAAACTGTCATCACAAGGAGCGGGCTCCAGCGGCCGGAGGAGCGGCTCTCTGTCCATGCTACAGCCCTTTCAGCGCCCCTAGGTGCCATGCTGGGGCTACCAAGCCAGACGGAACCCGACAGAGGTAACACGGCCCCCAGCAAACCCAAAAAGCCAGCGCACGAGCAAGCGCTTCGGTCATGAAGAACGTGCCATTCTATCTCCTCTCATGCCGTCGCACGCCAAAATCAGTCTAATTTGGGAGAGCCAGCGGGATGGCAAGGTGTAATTGTCGGTTTTGCTATCGTGGATGGATTGGCACTTGTTTTCTTCAGTTTTATGGGTGATTTAAGTTTGCATTACCATTTCATTGTCGCCACATGGGAGACCCTCGCCGTTTGTAGATTTACGGTTCGCGGTTTGTGAACATTTGCACTGGACACCGCTCCCTGTGCCTGGGTTTCCCTCTCTGTTCCCAGGCTGCAGTGGTTTGCTCGAGAGCACACTCTTTTACATTCACTGCACATATTACATGCATTTAGAGCATTATTGCACCAATATCCATATCAATCACTCATTCATTGTATTATTATAATGGTTTACAACCTGAAAATGTGGTTTTTATGTGTCATGAACAAATTGCTTTTTGCAGGGATATCTAGAACTTCCCCATAAACATCTCTCTGTTGATCATGGTCAGGTATATATGACCAGGTTAACTGTGATGGGGACCTATTCCAAAAGATGGGTAATAAGAACGTGCAAAAGATAATAAAAAAGATGATGTGTCTACTTGTGTAGACAATCATGTAGGAACAAACAACAAGGGTAAAATCATATATCATCAGTAATCAAAAACCAAATAAAAGTTCATCAATAATGTCAACTGGGTGAGGCATTGTCTTTTAAAGTACAACAGAGAACCACGAAGACACAATGATTCATGTCTGTTCCCCAGATATTTGGTTTAGACTCTACGAACTGTGAGAGGAGTAAACAATATTGCATTTATCAAAACAGTGATACAGTAATTTAGACAGTTATTCATTCTCATTGCGGATGATAGATATGTTTATGTCCATGTACAGATGGCTAATACTACACCAGAGGAGAGCATCACTCGTTGGATGAGTCAACATCTGTTCTCTGACTGTATTCATTTCCTGGTGGTGAAAATGTCAGACGTACGCCGTTAACATTGTTCTTTGTCCTTTACAGAGAGATCATGCACCTGGTGCACTCTAGTGAAAACAGAGTCTCTAATTGAAGATGCACCCTGCAATAGTGTATGGTAAAATATTGGAAACTTCATGTGATGAATTCTGATTTCTGAATTCTGATTCTGGCAAGTGTGAAACCACAAATAGATTGAATCGAATAGAATAGAATAGAATAGAATAGAATAGAATAGAATAGAATAGAATAGAATAGAATAAAATAGAATAGAATAGAATAGAATAGAATAGAATTTAACTGAATTTAATTGAATTGAGTTGAACAGAACTGAATTGTCAGGCATATGCAAAGTTTCCAGCTGAATAAAGTGCAGGTTTAAAGTTCATTTTAGGCAAGCCAAGATGCTTGGCTGCCGAAGCGTGTACAAGCAGATCCTTAAAATGAATTCATCCCCAAGGCTAAACCAAGGCACTTTTTTTGAGGCTTCCAGCTCTGCGATATTAATGACGGAAGCTCGGCCACGATCTCGTTTGTGACTGCGGCAAGGTTTCGCTTTCTCGTCTGCCCGGCCGCAATGTCACCTCTAGACGGCAGCGGTGAAGCCGTGACTCATCGGCGAGGCTCCGCATCTGTTGGGGCGTGTTTCCTCTGGCAGCCAGGAGCCAGGAGCCATCGGCCTTTATCATAACGGCTGCTTCGGGGAATTTTAAAGAGCCATCTGCCTTCTCTCCTATTACTTAAAGGCATCTCCTGGTTACCCAAGAGCCTCTAATCTCCACTGATTTAGCACAGGCAAACGATGCCGGCGCGTTGCACGCACGCAAAGACGGTTTTATGGCCAAGTTAATCAGTTCGCCTCGGTCCCAACCTCTGATACAAATCAGCTCATCATCGCCAAAGCGGCGACCTGCAATTTGGACGCAGGAGCTGACCGGACACTTTCAGACCAATTGACCCCCATCAATTACAGCTCAGGGGCAATAAGCCGTCCTGCTGCGCCAGCCTCAATGCAACCATTAGCGTAATATGATAAATAACACACAGATTAGGAAGGCAATTTCCACCCCCCTCCGCCCCAACACACACACACACCCTTCTAATGTTGCTCGGGGTCTCATTTGGAGATATCGCTAATCTTTACTGTCCTCTCGATCTCTGTCGCAGTGCCCCCTCATAAAGCCCTCAGAGATGTCTCGCTTCTCCTCTATTGACAAATCCATTAGAGCAATCCCGCTGATAAATGCCACGCAGATTATAAAAGGGGCCGCATTCATTGCGACGTCTTCCTCGGGCCCTCACTCGAAGACAGCCATAATCTTTGCTCTCCAGCCTTTAAATTATGTCTTGTTCCTCCGCACGGCAAACCGGGAGACACAGGCCATGAATAATTTATGAACGCAATCAGGGCCGTCCTTTGGCCATTGAGGGGAAAAAATATTGATAAATACTGCAGGGGGGTTTGGGCGCACAATTCATATTTAATACTTATCTCTGTCCCGTTTAAATGTGCTGGTAATCTATGCGGCTGGCTCGATCCAAACAGTCCCTTTATTTATTTATTTATTCTATTACAAGGATGGTATGCCTGGGAAGAAAAGCTGCACAAATGGCATGCAAAAATTCCAATTGATTATTCATTGGGACATCTGGTCATTGGCAGCTCTCTCAGAGCAGAGCAACTGATAAATGTCTCAAAGATCGATGCCACTTCCTCGACCTCATTATTTAAGTCTGTTTGATTATGCTCAATGCCTGCCACAAAATATAATTACAGGCGCAGACATGTATGTATGTGTGTGTGTGTTACCGACACACATGCATGCACACACAGTAACAAAATATAGACATAAATAAATATGCGATTTCCCAGCCTGAAAGTTTCGCCTGTGTTTCTGAGGTGCTACCATTGTTATCACAGCGGGGCGGTCCATTACACGCGCGCAAGTGGGGGTACGACTTCGTACAAAAGTTCCGGTGACAGCGCGGCAAGCAGGCCGATCAATCAGGCAGAGCGTTCCCCCCAGCGGGGGCGGCGGGACCCGTATGTTATCACTGTGACCGGCACTTCAATTATACTGGCGCCGTAGTGAAGATCTAAGATTATGCCAAAACCAAGAATGGGACAAGAGGCACGCATTCAGCTCAGGTTACAATGTTTCTCTGTGAAGCAGTTAATAGAGGCAGTGGTACCTACACTCCATCAAATTAACTGGCTCTGACCCGTGATTGTACTCTCTATAATAGACTGTGAGTGGGAGCTTCAGCTGTGGAGGTGGGTGTTTCGTGGTTTGATTGGGTCTCTCTTAAAAAAAGGACCTTTCCTTGCTCAACTTTGGATTGAAAAGACCCACTAAGCATGAATTCTTCACTTCAATCACTCCGGAGGGATACAAAAGGATGAAAGGAAAGATGAAATTTTCTGCAACGGGGAATCACAAAAATCAAAGGAGAAAACTTATTGCTGTAGCGAATTAAGAAAATTTCAGTAACACTTAATAATTCTGTGCAGCATTACTGCTTATTAAAGCAGTAATAACAGCATTGTAACTCATGTAAAATGCGTTGCAGATGTTTAGCCCAACATTAATAAACGTCATTAATTGTCTTTTTCTGGGTAGATGAGGCTTAGAGACCAGATCCCCTAACCCTGGGCCAACAACAAATGACAGATATTGTCCATACAGACAGACCGTGACACAGGAGAGGGGTGACACAGGGACAGAGGGAGACGCTCCTGTGTCTGGGACACACCTGCTGCTGTCTGTTCAGCACTCCAGGTGCCTCACTGGACCGGGGGAGCCGTAGGACTACGGACACCCCAGGCCCACTCAATAAGCCAACAACCCAGGCCCGCTCACAGGCACTGCAGCAGCTGCGGCTTGTCGCTAAGCTCTGCAGCGTTACCCATCGTTTGTCGCCTCACCAGTGGGCTGCATAGAGCCCCAGATCACGTGCCCCTGTAGGAGCTGCCCTCAACTCTACCTGTGCCCGCCCGGCTCTCCACCACGCGCAGTGCTGTCTGATCAGCTGTTCTTACGGGCTGCCGTTTGTCGGGATCCTCCCCACCTTCCGGACAAAAGGGTTGGTTGTGGGTTGTCTTTTTGTAGTTGGGACTGAGTGGCTGTGTTTGTTGCGTACTTTCTCCGTTGCCTCAAGGCAGGGAGAATAAAGGGCCATTGGCCAGATCATCGTCTGTAAGGTATGTTCTCGTCCAATCAACACCTCCCCTACCACCATCCCACATGTACACTTATGTTTTTTATTGTTTATGCCAGCTCTAGTTTTAATACTAAAATAGTCATAGATGGTCTAAAAATTCAATATGAACAAAGGAATCTACAATTTTATTGCAAAGCTGTAGTTTAATATGATTACCATGTTTTACTTTACTCCTAATGTCAGAGATATTACTGCTTATTGCAGGCAAACTTATTTTCTGACTGTTGTATCCCCTGGTGACATCACAAGTCATCTAGTCACAAAGGAAAATATGATTCCCAAGGTGATGTCTAACTATTCCCAGACTGTGCATAGTGCCAGTGATCAAAGCTTGCTTCTTTGGTACCCAAAGTCTCACCCGTGACCCATCAGACAACTTAAAAAACCTAAAAAAGCTTCAGCTGCCAATCAGATACATTTACCTGTCCATGAAGCCCTAAACTGACATTGCAGTAAATTCTCAACTACACTTATATATTGTGATATGATGTTTCTGAAATAGTCAGGAATGTGGGCCTTCAGAGAATAATGCTGGATCGCCATGGATAATAATACAGAAGGTTAC
The DNA here is from genome assembly GCA_019176425.1 of Megalops atlanticus. Classification (NCBI taxonomy): domain Eukaryota; kingdom Metazoa; phylum Chordata; class Actinopteri; order Elopiformes; family Megalopidae; genus Megalops; species Megalops atlanticus. Next base: position 10,874,414 of record CM032885.1, on the reverse strand, counting down.
AGGTGACAAACTATTCACAGAGAGCACAAATTCCCTCAGACACCAGCGAAGCTTATCAAGAAAGGTCAGCTCAGTGCAGTCTAAAAAAAGCCGTTTGTTTAGATCCGTCCATAACAAGGCAAAAATAATGTTAGCAGATAACCCGCGTGTTCCGTTTTTAATAAGAGCACTTAAGGTGCCCTCGTCGGGCTGAGCGCGGCATCCGGCTCTTTCCTCCCTCTCCTGGACTCCTCGACTGCCCTCTTGAAGCGCGGCATTATCTGGGAGTCCTCGTGCATCGTTAGCACGGCCTCAATTTTTAATTTAAATCACGGCGTGGCTATTAAAATATAGATAAGCCGCGTTATTCAGCTGCCCGAGCTCAATGCCGATCCGTCAGCGAAAGCCCAGGCTCCACGAGCGGGAAATGCTGAGCTACAATGGACTGCAGGAGCTTCGGGAGGGAAATGGGCCGGGGTGCCCATTACTGTTCCTTAGCAAAACCAGCAGGAGGATATTCTCTGCGCAGAACAGGGGGAACGATGCAAACCCTCTCTCGTGTGCTGCAGACATCCTGTGGCAAAGACATACAGTGCTTTCCTGTCAGGCGGGCTTTTCAGAATGAGCTGCAGCATTTTGCATCATCATATGTAATTACCGTGCCACCTTATAAACAAAGAAGAACATGATGAGCGCCCACTACAGGAGAGGTGTGGCACTGCCACGGGCACAGACAGGCGGAGCAGGCAGAGGCAAGCGCTGCGGCGCAAGGCGGGCGGATTAGGACACGCAGCAGACATAACAGGTCTAATTTGTCTATTATCAGCGTATAAGCGTTATTAAGCACATCATCGTTATTATATTCATCATTTTTATTGCTGATTGCTTTCTGATTACGCCCCTCATCACCGCTGCATCAGGCGGGAGCCAACCTGCTCCTCGGAGGTGCTGTTTAATACCTCCTCCGAGGGCCAAAGGAGCAAGGCAGGAGGCTAAAAAAGACCAGAGAGGGAGGGCAGAAGGAGATATTCCACAGCCCACTTAATGCCAGAGGGAGCACAGATTACCAAGGCAATAAAATACCCCTCTACTCAGACGTATCAAGCATACGGAAGAGTGAGAGACAATTTCCATACAAATGTCAGGCTGACATAAATGAAATGAATATCAATGCTCCGATTTCCATATTCAGCGACTCCCAAAAGATTTTTGTCTTCCCTCACCTAACTTTTATTTATTTATTTATTTATTTACTCACTCTCCCCACCTTCTCTCTCCTCCCCCCCTCTCCCCCCGCCTCTTCGGTTTACCTTGACGTCACCCCCGGTTTGGGCTAACGCTGGGCGGCAGGTCCGCTTCATTTGCAGTGGCGGGAGGCTCACCGCGCCGCGGCGGGGCGTGGAGGCGGCTCCGGCGCTCGCGTGACGGCTCGTCCTTTTTCGCCTCGCTCGCCTTGCCCGGGATACAGATGGCTCAGATAGCACTCACATTCGGGCTGCTCAAACGCTGATGGTATGCCAGGCGGCGGGACAACACCATTAATCTCTCTTATCAGCCGCTCGGTAGGAGCTGCGTTCCCGGCATTACGCGCTTTGCATCGAGCCCCTCTCTTCCAGGAAAGCGGGTTAAACTTCCTGTTTTGGGGAGGGAAAGAAAAGGGGGCCGTTTCTCCCTCCCTGCCATTGACTGCTTAGTTATTGTAATTTCCTACAAAATGTCTCTGGGACTGTTGCACCGCAGGCTTGACAATTTTGTAATTGAGTTTAGCGATAAAAAGCTAATTAACTTAAGGGAGATCTCTTATCTGCGGTATCCCCCCAAAAAAACCTAAAACAAAGGATGGCCTTGATAACGGAGGCTTAACTGGGAACCTTAGTTATTGCTTTATTTGCGCTAATTTAAGGACCCTGAAATTAAACGTGGAGTGAAACCAGAAAAAAGATTAATGGAAGTACGCCGATTGCACAGAGAGATAGAAATGACAGAAAGTAAAAGAGAGTATCTGCCCGTAAATCTCTAATGTTTTAAGACTGGGCGTCTACTAGAGCCTTCTGCTCAACTCTAAGTTGAGTCTATCTGTAGTCTAAGGAAGAGCATTGGATTAAGAAGTGTGATTGGACAAAAATATTACATATTACATTACACATTACAAATATTATTCTTTTATATTTTAATTATCTGTATTAGAGGAAATATATGAGTGTTTTTTGTACATGCAAAGATGAGATCAGTTGAAGCTTAAGTTCCAGCACACGTCTCTGCAAGGCACTGTGCAAAACTTTGCTGGACTGCAGGCAGGATTTTATACATGTATAGCAATGGCTGTTGAGCCACAAACAGAGGAGATGGAGAACTTACCTTTAATGAGCTTGACAATTTTAGCAAGACTAACCCATCAGCCACCGATTCACTTTTTTTGATTCACTTAATTGTGTCTAATGTAACAGCATTACCTTCCTGAACTGCACACGGTTTTAATCATAGCAGAGGGATTGGGTCATGTCAAATAATTTTGATCATAATGAAGTTTGAACTAAAAACCATTACCTTTCTTTTTTTTAAAACTAAAACGATTTCATACGGAGTGCAAAAAGTCAAAACTACCACATTAGATCCAATCAAGTAAAACTTAATCAGCCGCTAATAGGAGATCCTAATTTAAAATCACATGCTTGTTAATCACGCGAAACAATCAGGAACCGTTCAGCGTATTTATTGAATAAAGTCCTGCACCTCAGTCGTAGCCTCATCAGCTGCCCCCCTTTATGCAGAACGCATGCGTGTTTCATGGAGACGCTTTACACCAAGCTCGGATCTGACCCGCATTAAAAGCCATGGTGAAATAGGCTTCAGTTAGGAAGACGAATACCCGTATTAAGATTTATCTGCTCGGCTCGAAGAACTCTATATCTCTTATTATTTATCGCTGGAGGGTTTACTCCAGGACATTATAAAGTCAACACATCACAATTAGAAACATGGCCATACTTCATCAGGGGTAAGCTGTAGCGTGGAAAGCAATTTAATATCTTTGGGAGAGAAGAGGCTGATATTGGCTGAGGCGGAGCTTACAGTTCCCTTATTTATTTCATTTTACTTTACCCTTATGTATTTTATTTGTAATGATGAGGGCCTGCAAATATGCACTGCAATGATGCCACAGTTATGTGCTCCCCCACATCCCATAATTTTTTGGCGCAGTGGTTGCTCATCTATTTTCTGCATTGCAAATTTACCAGATACAGTTGTGTTAACTGAGGTTAAGTTAATTTTGGTTAAGTCCTGTGCTCAGGGGTACAGCTGCAGTGCCCCTGTGGAGTGGTATGAAACCATAACCTTCTAGTCACATGTCCAGTTTCTTACCCACAATGCCACACTGCCACACTGCCTTCTGCCTGGGCCACTGTGACTGCCTTGAAGCCCTTCCAGATGCTGACATGGGCCTTGGTTTTAATGAAGCAGTAAAAAAGCAGTCTGTCAGGTCCCTCAGTGTAGGAGCAGCAGAAATATGCTGCATACAGCATACCAGCGTGCGGTTCTGATCTTCACAGACACACTACATTATTTATAGGCTAGGCAGACTCATCCAGGGTAACTTGCGAACATTTTACATATCCATGAGTACAGCAGGATATCTACTGTGTTGCTAAAGGGTAAAGCTGCAGGTGCCACCTGGGAATCGACCTGGCAACCTCCTGGCTCCATGGTCAGTTCTTTAAGCATTACACTACACTGCACCCAAAACCCTTGGACGGCTCCATTTTTGGTTGCAGTTGCATTTAAGTAGTAGTCTGCAGACGTGGGCAAATGTGGTGCTATTTTAATGCTCCAACTAGTCATTCGGTAGAATAAATTGCTCCCCCCGGCCCCACACGCAGACATACTGTACAATGGAGATAAAGCTAGAATCGCATCGAGCAGCTTGGAGTATCTCTCCCTTATCACACAATTCGGTAAGTAAAATAAATCAGGATTCTGCTGTCTGTGAGGGAAACACATCCTCGCCCCTTGACCCCCTGGTGCCTGTCACAGGCCGATGCCCCGTTTGCCAGTCTGAGCCAGGCTAGCTGAGCTGGCGTGCTGCTCCAGAAATAAAGCGCCATTTGTTTTAGTTAAGGGCACCATGTGGGGCGAGCGTGGCCCAGGCTGGGGATGAGATGGCTTTTCAATTTGAGACAGGCATCTGTTATTCCTCATTCCTGACCAGTGGCGGCTTCATCCACTGTGGCAGCGGCTTATGAAAGACGTCTGTTGCCACCTGAAACCCTGGAACAGATGCCATTAAAGAGGGAAATCATTTTCTGTTCTATTTCTAGGCCCCCCAAACCCATTTGAACAACTACAGTGCCCCCCCCCCAACCTCACTCCTTTTGGACACTGCTAGAAACCCACCTTGGGGTATTCTTTCCAGGAGTACAAGACACAGATGGGATGAGGCGCCCACAAATCACAAAAGTAACCACTACTGCTGCCACTTTTGTTAGCCTCTTTTTGGCATGAGTAACGCAATGACTACCCCCATAGCAAAAAATTAAAGGGAGGACATTTCACATTATCTGCGGATAAGACACATACAAATGGGCCGGAAGCCTGCATTTGAGCTTCATTTTCTGCCTGCAACATGTCAGCGCAGCACACAGACCAAAGGAGGAAGCACCTTCCCTCTACAATGCGGAGTAGAGATATTGCTACGTCAGTGCTGGTAGGAAGCTGTCATTCAAGTGAGGTAACTGCAATCATAAAAGGAGTGGAAAAACCCGATCGAGTGAACCCTAATGTGCTTTGTCGCCAACTTTCAGCAGCAAATTCTGCCAGGTGCCTGCTTTCTTTGTTTCTTACACAGTATTATGAGTGCCATGGTAGCTGAAAAGACCTAAATGTTGTGTGGGAAATGGAGAAACTTTACTCGTGTTCAGCTTTGTCATGCAAAACCAGGAACAATACGCATTGTGGTAGGAATGACAATGGCCCTTTGTCACTTACCTGTGATGAAGGCTCAAAGGTATAATTTGCTTCATAACGCAACACCAGGCGATAACGACTATCCATCTAGCCGCGGGAATAAGAATTAAGCCCAGATGAAAAGCTTGAAAGAGAAACCTTTTGAAATATCAACAGACAAAAGTGGCATTACACTAAGGTAGTTCAATTTTTCTGAAAAATTGATTGTAATTGAATCTGACATTTATGGGTAATGTGGAATTCGCTCTTTTTGTATTCATGTTCAGTGCAAATGCACTACGGTGTGCTGACACGGTGTTTCGGAGGGCCGAGAGAGACCCGACGGTAACACGGCTCTTGTTTGGTATTCAGGGAATGCAGAGGAAGGTTTGGAGATCGCACCGTGCCTATTCAGCGTCTGGGACACATCCTGAAAGGATCCGCCGCCTGAACCGGGCGCTCACAAACTAATTACCTGTGCAGAGTCGGGGCCCGGCCTCTTCATCAAGGGGACAGAGAGAGGGCCGCGTGGCCCCCGGAGCTCTCGGTCCGCTGATGGATGGAGGGGCGGGGGGGGGGGAGGTGGGGGGTCAGATTTGCGGAGAAAATTGGGAGGGAGAGGCCGGCGAACCCGGCGCACAACATGCGCACCTCCACAATCCATCTCCGTTGCCATTTGCATGGGGAAATAAATCAGCCGGGTGCAAAATCAAAAGCAAAGTGTAGATAAAGGGGGCCTGTGCCGGGAGGTGGGGGGGCTCGCTCGGCCCGTGCCCTCAGCCCCTGGATAAACGCCGCCCCGTAAACAACGCGGCGCCTCGCTCGCTGAACCGAAGAGCAGAATTGGAGCCCAGAGAGCATTGGAAGCGAACAGACAGGCAGTGTAAACCGAGGTGTCGTGTGTGGAGATGTTTAAAGCCGGGCCGAGGTGCCCGCGGGGACTGATGTGTCCAGCGTAATTGACTCGCTGGGGAAAAAAACAGCAGCAATGTTGCGGCCTCCAGCTTCGGAGAAGTTGAGGCCGAGAGGCTGGCTCCTTGTTGGTTAGTTTCATATTGCCATATTCAGTCCATCAGTTCTCGGGAGAATAGATTTGGGTCTCAGATTAGGAACGGTTGGTTAATGTTGTTTGGATGGTTGTTGTTCGTGGGACTGGGACTCGGTGAAAAAAACACACTGATGAAAACCTTTAAATATTTAAAAATTAGAAGCAAAACCAAATGCATTTTAAAATATGCCTCTCAAATGCATAAAAAAGGCCACAGACAGTGGCAGTAGTGTGAGAAATGAAAGGGTGAGAGCTTCAACTTAGGGCTGTTTTTAACTACCAAACACCACACCCTACAGGAGCTGCAGCAGTCACATGTTTGACTTTCATCTGTTGACACTGCCTTCCCATCAGACATTAGCTCTCTAACTGGGGTTCCTTGGGACGTCCCCAAGGGGGGTGAATGTGCAGTGGCTAATTTTACTTAATTCATTTTTCATAAGTTTAGAACTACATATTTTAGGGGCAAATTCATAATGCATTATGTCTTCCAGCTGTCCACCGTATTTGCATTAAAGTAATGAGTGCTGGGAGGGGAGTACAGAATGTCAGTGGAATTGGGTAAGGGGTACTGTAAGTTTAGGCACTAAAGCTCTAGAGGATCCATACTGACTGACTGACCGATGGCTACAATATGATGGACCTCAGACGCATCACCACATACAGGGCACCCAGTGTAGCATGAGTAATTTCTATGAGCACATACAGTACGAGTAAACAACAGCTCTGCGATTAATCAATAATGCAAAGGCATACCAACCACACCTCCATTTACGTTAGCAGGTGAATCTATATTTATGAGGCTGTTTGAAATTGTTTTGTCCAGACAGAGTGGGCCATTAATGGAGGTGTGTCACACGAGCGCACCGACGTTTGCGGTAAACCAATTATTCACAGCGGCATTGTGGGAGCTCCTCGCATATCTCCTCTGCCTGGCACTGCTGCCGTATCAACAGGGCCCCTCTCCCCTGCTTATAAACGGGAGCTGAATCTCATGGCATGCTGGGTCGTTACACAGGCATCCTCCATCCAGACGGGAGGGGAATGGATCGAGCCGGATGCAGGAACCGTGGCGATTACGTACCCCACCCCCCCCCCACCCCCCCGTCCCCAGCCCTGCAGGCGTCGGGAACGCACTAATAATAATGCATTATCCCATCAAAGCCAAGGGGCAACACGTACGCCTCGGAACGAAATAACTAATCACAGCGCCGGAGCGGATTCCTGGCCCCGCAGCTCGTCCCATTCCTCTCCCTCTCTCCCCCCTCTAATGGCCGATTTCTCCCGGCGGACGACTGGGCGCGGGTCCGTGTGTCACAGTGTGGGGCCTTTCACCCCAGTGCCTTTCGTTACCGAGGCGTAGATGACCAGAATGCCACTAGCTGATTGTGCGGCCCGGCTCCCTTTACCCATAGCCCCGGTGTAAATCACGCTACATCAATTACCAAAGACTGTTTGTGTAGGTAGGGCGGCAGTCATATTAAGCCCTAATTGACTGACATAAGGGGAACAGCTTTTTAATCAAACAACGGAGGCTTCGTTTATAAAGACTCTGGCTATAGTGATCAACCTCAGTGACTGGTTTGGGTGTTTTTTTTTCCTTGCTTTATTTTTCCTAATTGAAATTCAGACCCCATTATGAAATTCAGACATTATCCCATCTATATAATCAGAAGAGACTGACGCAGGGTTTTAGCTCAGATGAATACGTGCTCGGCATCAGGAAAAACTGGACTAAAGACCCGATCACTAGAGTAACAGAGTGGCACGGCAAAGAAACGATCAGCATTCAATTAAAAGCACTGCTTTTGATTGGCTCCTGCTCTTTCACCAATCAGTGCTTGTTAATAGAGAGCTGCTGGGTGGTCAGACTTATGCAGTGTACAGAGCTTTGGAGCAGCGACACTCTTCACAGTGACTGTGGCAAGAAGTTTTAGCATGCACTCATCCTTTTAACGCATGTACTGATGAGCGTGGTGTCAGTGGCACATGAGCTTGATGTGTCATGCTTACATGCAAATTAGTTAGATATTAAGCTCACTAGTATGCAGGGTTTTAAGTTGAATATCAGGCATTCATGCTAATTAGACTGATACCAATCTTATTAGCGCTCTCGCTTCAGGAAGAGAGAATGACTGCACTTGCATAGTCAATAACTTTGGGGCTTGAGGTGTAGCAGTACTTTTTATGGTTAATAAAAGTGTGAAATATACTGGCAGTCCTTTTAATGGTGTGCTAAAAAATCATGTAAATTGAGTTTTTTGTTTCTAACACAGCATTTTTCTTTGATTTTAGTGACTCATCATCTCCTAATGTTATGTAAAAAATGAGAAAAAAATAGCACCTGTCTAAATTTGTTGCTCCAAGAGCCAAGAGCATTGCCATTAGACTGACATTGGGACTAAGTAATGAGTATCATGTTCTTACAGTATATTTTGGCACAGTTCTTATCAAACATTATGCTTGATGCTAGATTAGATCACTAAAAAGACTATGTGAGAGGTCAGGGTATAAAGCTTGAGGTCCACATATCCTAATCTCATGAAAAAAAACACTGCAGTGACATGGAAAAACTGTAAGGGTTAGAAGTTACACATGATCTCTGGACACTGCTTCTCTTTCCGATCCTTAACCCCAAGTCCTTTTTGAAAAAGTAACCTTGTTCCTAAAACTGCTGATGCCTAGAATTTCTGCTTCAGGGACCTCCGTTAATCTAACCCTGATAAAAAATGAATCATAAAACAACATAATGTGAAATTAAAAAGATGGTTAATTTATGGATTATATACATAGCCATCATGGAAGATTAATAGTAGCGCTCAACACCTCATTTAATTTAACACATGGACAATATTTAAATAAGCACAACTGTATTATTAGACTGGTGGTGTCGCGGTGGTTTTGTTTGTGAAGGTGGTTTGTGATGAGGAAGGCAAAAAAATGAACAATTTAACACATTTTGGTGGTTCGTCGTCATATAAATACCACTGACTTGTCCTGTTGTTTCAGTCACTCAATCTGATGGTTCTTAGGGCAATTAGATGGATTTTAAAAGGTGGGCACACTGGCCACAGGAAATGCCATTATCTTGCTTTCATGCCGTACTCACTAGCTGGGCAACAATTCTCAGAGATATCAATGATCCAGATCTGGTGCCTCAGAGAAGCCAGATATAATCCATATACATTGTACATCAGTGAGGCCTACTTAATGAGGCTTGCAATCAAGTGCCTAGGCTTGTGCGTGTTGTATTCTTTAGCTTTTCACAACCAACAGACCTGCATGCTTTTTTAAAATGGATCGGTAAATAAAGCAATTGATTTTCTTCATTTTGAAGCACAGTCATGATTTATTCACTCAAGACAAAAGGTATTGGCAGACAAGGAGTATTTTTACTTAGCTTCTTAAAATCACAGAACACCCTATTAAAGAGTACTATTATTATTGTTATGCTATGGTATGGTATGGCAAATGGACATTACTTATTAGCACTGCAGTGCCCTAATCACAGTTCACATCTTCAGAGCTGCAAGGATACTGAGAGTCAATTTATGCAATGCTAAAAGCACACGCTGTACTCTTAACCTTAGTTATCTTGTACTGTTGAGACCCAGCTGAGCATTGTGTAGCACTTTGCAAGCCTGCACGTTCACCAGTCACAAGTTGGTCCTACAGAGGAAAGTGACATTCTGCAGTTAATGGAAACACTGCAGGCTTGCCAGCAAGCTGGGTCAAGCCTGCATACTGATTAGAAGATGAATCCTTCCCAACACACACACACACACACACACACACACACACACACACACACACACACACACACACACACACACACACACACACACACACACTCCCCAACTAATCATGAAAAGAGCATATGCAGTACTGAAATATTAAGACCCAATTCCCTTGAGTTGCCAACAATCTGTGGCTATCTGACCATCGAAGCAAACGCCTTCTTAATCTGGGTCGTTAGGCTGCCAACACGCCCTTCCTCTCTCCCCCGGGAAATATTCACCACCCGACCAGCTGAATAAGTAAAGACACATTTCAGTCGCATTCAGGGCAAGTAGAAATAAAGTACTCACCAACCCTGTACCAATCGATGGTGACCTGATTCACTGAATCTTGCCTTTCCCTAAATTACGCCCAGTGCGAGCGAGAGAACATGTTAGATCAAAACCCTGCATTAAAAGTTAAAACATCCTACAATGCTGACTGTATTGATATTTTGAATGTTTTAACAAACCATGAAAAAAATATATGTATATTTTTTAAAATTTTCCACATTTTCATGGAATGCTGGGGTACATATCAAGTATTCACCATGTTGGCCTGGTTAACCTGTAAGTGCCCATAAGTGTTGTATTTTTGCCTTATAGAGGTTAAAATCAATCCTTTGAAGATTTCCCATACTGCTGTTCCCAAATGCTGTTCATGTAGATGAACTGAAAGAATTTAGCAACCTCATGCAGGCTTTCCTGTGGGAATAGCATTGATCTTCTGTATTGTAACAGAGGGGATTTGGTCCATGATACGAGACTGACATGATAAAACATGATGCATCTCAATGACTGATTCAATGTTAAATTAAAGCACATGCTCCCCAGCCCCTCCCCAAAAACACACATGAACACACACACACACACACACACACACACACACCACACACACACACACAGGGTCTGATATTGAATCACAAACCCATTTTTCATTATTGTCTACAAATCGTCATTGTTCCCCTCTAAAACACTGACACATATCTAAATCTGCACTATACTGTAGCACAAAGCAAAATATGGCTGCTGTCCCTCTATAGTCAATCCTAAGGATTGTGGTGTGTGTTTGATCCAGAAATCTCACTGCTGTTACAAACAGCGCCAGGTAAGAAACTGTAAGAAACAGTGACATGGTGCTAAACACCATTTCAGGGATCTTCCTTTCCCTCTCAGATGATGAAATAAATGGACCACTACCTCATTTGTCTAATTTGCCTTCACTCGTACTTCCCTGGAGTGTGTGTGTGCTTTTTCAGTGTAGTCGTGATTGTTATGGCGATACTGTGAAAGTGCCGCGGGGGCAGGAGAACGGCAGCTGCAAAAACCATTCCTACAGTTCTGTGACGCCACAGTGTTACCTCTGCAATTACACTGGCAGCACAATGACTGTGTTCCTGGCAATCTCTTCATAAGCAGATCAGCCGAGTCCATCAGTAACACGCTCGCTAATGCACTCCAGCACACGTGTGCACATGTACATGCACATTAACATCAACCCCATGTAGTGATGTTTTAACGCCATCCGGTGCATGCGGAAAAGCTAAAGCAGCACCACAGCGTGCTTTCGCTAACATTTCCAGCCTTTAACACTATGGCTCATACATTAATTACTGGCCCCACCCATGGGCATTGCCATTTATTTCACCCCTGGCTCTGAAAACTATGCATTATGTTGACAGACAGCCACTGTGGAGGGAGAAAAAACATGTTGTATAGAGTGGTTCCTATGACACAACCGGAGCTTTCTAGGCTGTGGACTTTGCTCCCATCAGCTTCTTGACGCAGGAGTCTGAGCCACTGTTCGCACTACACCAGACAAGAGTTTCACAGCAGGTGGTCTGAGGTTCATGTCTTTGATGCCTAAACTCAGACAGGTCAAGGTAGCAGGCAGTGAGACACAAGCCTAACACATCACTGCGGAAGGCACCGGCAATGTCATCGGTAAGATGAGCACCTGCACGCTGTTCCCCTCTCGTGTCCCCTCCCTGCCTGCAAACCGCTGTGCCTTCATTCGTAGGACCTTCACTGGAACCGCACTTGATGGACGGCCTGAACAGCAGCACCGCATAAATCGGAGAATGGCCTTATCAGCTTGACTGACATATCTTGGAGGGAATGTGTTTGAAGGGCCCAGCCCAATTAGATTTGATATGCAAAGGAAGCCACAATTTACATTACATTTTCTTCAAAACAGTTGGATGTACAGGAGATCATCTGAGAGAAAACGCATACACATTATGCATACAATACTTTTGCATGCATAACATACAAATAACATATAAAGAATATACATAATATATATTTTATTTATTAATTCATTTTTTCAAACATGCAGTTTGGGTTGGGTTAGTAGGAGATCATCTGACAGCAAATGCAAACACATATGCATACAATACTTTTATACATAACATATAGTATATATATATTTATTTATTCACATAAACATATGCTTGATAGAAATGTACTTTTCTTCCAAAGCTGTTTATCGGGGACACGGAAATGTAAGGAAATTGCTCTAGATTCCACTAACAATAAGTTGTTTTTAGTGTGCAGTTGCTGTTCTTCCCCCATCCGTAGTTATTAAATATAGTCTAACTGATTAAAATCTAGTTTGGCAACAGAAACAGGCCCTTCATCCTCACAAAGAAATAAAGAGATTTATAGATAGGCTCTGCAAAACATATTTACAGAGGCTGAAAGGAAATATTGGATTTTTGCTGAGAACAGAAAAAATGGGTTACAGTAATATCAGCAATTGGGAATAACAGTGACAGAGGAGGGGGGAGAAAACAAAAAACAAATCAAGACACACAGACGAATGCAAAAGAAAAATGTCTGTTGAATAGGAAGAAAGAAATGCACTGCTACAGATATTTAAAGAGAACAGAGGCTCGGCATACACAAAGTGAAAAGTTTCTGAGAGAAATAAACAACAAACTAGAGGAAAGAAAGCCTGTGCTTGCATCCCTCTGGTTCACAGATGCTTTGGCACTTTGAAACGTTTTCTGTTGCAATATCTTTCAGCCTTCTGTTATAACACAGAAAATGGTGAAAATGAATAACTCAGAATGTATGGAAGTCTCTAATTGAGTTCCTTCAGCGTCAATATGGCCATTGCTTTTTCTTCATGATGTTTTGTTCAGTGACATTTTACATACCTGAATCAACTGTATGTGTTTTTTAGTCGCTCTAAACTCCAGGATCCTTACTAATCGCTTGTGCAGAAAATTATCTCTAAATTTGTTCACACACACAGATTGCAGAATTTTTCATACACACAAACAGAGATGCATTCACTGAACCTGCTTGGGCATATTCTGGTTTGGTGAACATTTTTTTAAATCCCAGCTGTGCACTTATGTGCGTGATGTGAGCAGCAACAACAACAAAAATTCACCCCAGTTGCCATATTTGGTGACAATGCCTAAAATTATAATCTATTCGTTTCAAATTAGCAGGAAAAGCAATGGTCCAGCAAGGAAACAGGGAAAAATATGTTTCTCTGAACCAAGTGATGGAATGTTTACGTCTTAGGTATGAGCTCTCTTAGCAGGGCTATGACTGCTGCTGCCCCCTCATGTCATTATCCTGGCTTCGTCAGACTGCCAGACTCAAAAGAAAACGGTGTAAGGCTGGATACAAGGACCCAAATATCAGTTGCAAGTGGCTCGAGCAGAACTCCAACCTGAGGGGAGAGGAGTGAACTGCACTGTCATTTGTCATATCGGAGCGTGGCAGTGACACGGCGCTCCTTGGGATGACCTGTCGGGACTGCTGAGTGTCTTTAGACGCCTGCGCGCTGACCCGGTGTCCCCCGAACAGCCCGGCGTGGGGCGGTTTCGGAGCGGAATGTGTGAACGGTTTTCTCAAAGGTACACAAACAAAATGCCCTTGCAAATGGAAACATGGAAACAATACTCAAAGCAGCAGAGAATGGTGATGCAGTTATGTATGTTGAGTCCAAATCTCTGTCATCAGTAAGGAGTCTATTGTAAGTTCAATAGAAGAAGGTCTCAGCACGCATTATGCAGCTGCAAACAACTTAAGCCTGCTTACAAATGCTGTAGGAACCACATCTTTATACAATCTCATTATAAAGACAATGAGTGCCAGTCTTGTGGAATGTTTGTTGGGAAGCAAGCTTCTTACGAAGTTATTTGGCTACAGAGCTAGTTTGTTATGGAAAAAAAATACAGGTCTTTCTGCTCAACATCACATGAACCCTTTTTCACCTCACTGACACTGTAATCCACATGGGTATGCAGAAGACAGGCCAGCTGCATCCACTGCAGCGCATGTGTCCTAAATATGTTTCATTGCATGCATTAATAAATAACTCATTTGTTCTCAACAGGCACTCCAATGCAATTTGTGTCTTGCTGATTTTTTTCTGGTACAAGTAGAGTAGCCAGCTAGACAGCTTGCACTGTGTTTCAGCATTCAGTAGTTCTGTCCCAAGATGAATGTGTCTTTCAGGGCATTTGCAGTTTAATTGCTTTCCTGGTGGGGAAAAAGAAAAAAATGGCCTGTCAACCAAAAGTTAAACTGCTGTGTGTAGCTATGGAAATTTGAGAGTTTACTTTTAAGTTGTTCAGTTTACTTCCTAGAGTTTTCCTTGAGATTAAAACTTCCCAGTTTGCGCATCATAGAGATTGCTTGGGTCAGCATGTTTTACTCTGATCTCTGATCTATGACATCAAAATTGACCACCTGTTTCAGTGCACAAAGTCTGTAAGATCTCAAGACACACTGCCTCGACCTTAGACTTCACCAACCAATGCCTAATATGAGCATGTTCAATCAGGAGAAATAACCATAGACAAAAGGCAACAAATATTGACAAGCCAGGTCTGCCAACCTGTCCCTGGTGTTTCTGTAAATTTTTTGAGACACGACATGCTTTTTCCCTACAGTGCTATTGCATAAGCACTAGTAACTGTTAATACAGTGGTCCAGAATATTTGTGAAAATTTACACCTAAGTTGATTGATCACACTCTTTGCACAAAAATGTGCACACTTTGCTTGAAAATGTTCAGAAATTTGAGCATACAAAACATAGCTTATTAATGAGGTCCTGGACTCTTCCGTCATCATTAAATTAGCAAGGCGTGGGAAGCAACAATTTTCCAAAACTGCCAACGTCACCCTAAGGGGTCCATTGAGAGTGGGTCCTGCTTTCTTGGCTGGCAGTGATGAGGCCAGCCTGAGATTGAAGAGTCAGGTTTGTTACACCAAGACCCAGGCGGACACGGCCTGAAGCCCATGCAGATACTCCAAGATGTTTAATTTTCAACTGGATTCTGCTAACGTGGAACACAGCTACAACATTTTACCTACTGATGGTTTGGAAGGGGCTTCCTTTGCTAAATATTGCATGTATGCCTTTTCACCTAGCTCTCTACACTTTGCCTCTCTCTCCTCAGCCCAAAGACATATTGACCATTTAATGTGTTAGATATCAGAGAGATATCAGGTCAGAGAATCCATGAGACACAGTTGTTGTTATTTGATGCCAGTGGCTAGTGGTGGAACTCTCGCCATTCTAGAGGAGATAGTGGCTGTGAGAGGTCACTGAAATGAGTCGATTTGTCACCAGTAACTGCAGCGGAACACAAAGAAAGGGAGGGGGGAGCCCCAAACAAAAACAACGTCCGCTAAAAAAAGCCACTCGCCCGCCCCCGCATTACAATGATTTATTTTAGGCCATCGTGGTCAATTCACTCAGCTCAACTCTGAGCCGAATCTGGCACGGGGCCCCTGCAACGCCCGAGTCATTCGAGGTCGACCCAATTCAAAGGAGAGGCAGCGTGTGGGGGCGGGGGGCAGGGGGGGTGTTGGAGGAGAGCACTCGGCATCCTACCCACAATTTACGCTGAGCTCGTGCCAGCCATTTTCAAAATGCTGCCTCTCTCCAAACTTGCCCGGAGGCTG
The DNA here is from genome assembly GCA_019176425.1 of Megalops atlanticus. NCBI lineage: Eukaryota > Metazoa > Chordata > Actinopteri > Elopiformes > Megalopidae > Megalops > Megalops atlanticus. Next base: position 10,858,734 of record CM032885.1, on the reverse strand, counting down.
GAGGTAGAAGTGACAGGTCACGCAGGTGCAGCCAATGAGGGGCAGAGGGTCTTCCATAACAGGCAAGGGTGCAGGGGCTTTAAAATGGAGGGGGGTAATTGCAGAGTTGTTGTTCTCTGCCTTACAAGCGCAGGGTTATTGGAAGTGGGTGGTAAATAATAGATGACAGAGTTTGAAGGCTCCCAATTGTGACTTTTTTAACAAGCTAGAGGTGCTCCACTTTTCTGTAATTTCAGCACTGTCTACATTGCATTTATTCCCTTTTGCTCTTGGTGCTGTCTTTTTTTTTCCTGCAGACCAACTCCAATTTCCCCGGTAATGACTGGAAATGGACAAGCACACGACAGCAACAATAAAATCCCTCATTACAATGGGCTTGTCTGTCACTTATTAAAACCGCCTTGACTCTCTTTGACCTCATCAATGTTAAAGTTTCCTCTCACCTGAAAAATTTATGGGCAGGTTGGACATAATGATGCATAATCTGATGCATGCTTTCAAATTTCCATACTGTGTTGTTTGAACTGCATGTAATGAGAGAGGTTTTGGAATATATGTATTTTTAGAGCAGGTTTTAAAAATGCTTGCTGTTACACTTACACACACTTACACACATTTACACTGCCCTTACATTGTTACACATTAAATCACAAAAGCAAACAATATTATACTTTATACTGTATATGTTATATATTATATCATGAAAACACGAAAACAACCCTCATGATACATTTACATTTTAAACACAATGCTCACTGCAAAAAAAAATTCACCCAAATGAAGTGTCAAATGTTTGTCAAACTTGTCAATTTTTTAGAATGGAAATTATATACTGATACTAGCAGTAAGCATTCTCACCTAGAAGCATATCTACAAAGCATGCCAATACTCCAGGCAAGAGAAAAAAAAAACATGTTGTTGTATTGCAGTTTTTTCTCATGTGCTTTAGTCTACTTACATAAAATCTAATTATCTTAAAGCCAGCAGTTAACATTTCCATTAATCTGATTTTACATTTTGTCATCACTAATGATAAGAACCATAATAAATGTGTTATTTGTTTTTTTCTAAACAACCGTTTCAGATGTTATGCAATTGACTTTATTATATTAAAATTGTAATTCTGCCCCATTGCATGTGTGTGGAAAATCTTAAATGCTCAAAAAGGACAATGATGTTTGGTAGAAATGTTAGGTAAAATGCACCTCCAATTAACATTTCAACTGTTTCATCAATCTTTTTTATTTTTCATTCAGCTGTACAACACACACTCACACACACACACACACACACACACACACACACGTACAAACACACAAATGTTCATGCTGCATTTGTGCTGATTGAAATGGCTGGATACTTTAAACAACAGTGTGATCATAAACAACTGAACAAACTGAGCAAAGCTGACTTTATTGGCACCCCATGGGCAGAGGATAAAAAATATAGTGGAGAACCCAGTGGTGGGATTTCTGAAAACAACCATTTGTAAAACTTAAACTGAACTTTTACCTCATAGATGCATATTTACTTGCTCATGTTATACTGCAGATGTGCACACAGTCCACTTCCTGTACCGAGATCTCCTGTGTGTGTGGGCTTGCTGCTCTCCCTGGCAATAGCATTCAATAGTATGTCATCCTTTTGTTTTAACGTGGATACATTGTGGCAGTAAGCAGGGTCTTTTCAGGTGTTGTGCGTAATTGTGTTTCCAGCACACTGTAATGTGTGCAATGCTTAATCAAAATATAGATGCACACAGGCTCCACAGAGCGACCTCCGGATCTATTCGAAACTGCCAAGTCATCAAGGAGAAGTGCCATTTGAAAAGAAGAAGAAGAAAAAAAAAACCTTTTCAGACTAATCTCGGACTGTATTCCAACAAAGTGACTTTCCCCTTAAAATGACTTGATGGTTTTGAATGGAATCCAGGAGTCACTTTAATGTAATACAGAGCCAATATAATCTGGGAAGGTTTGTGTTTGTTTGATTGAATAGCACTCTCCCTTGAGGTGACTTGGCAGTTTTGATTGCATACAGAAGTTAGGCGCTTCCTAAGGACAGTTACAGTGGATGATGGATACTCTGGTCTGAGGCCCAGTAGCAGGACCCATCAAAACTACCTTTAAAGTTATCTATAACGACTCAATCCTGCTATTTATTCAATGTTTTTTTGAAAGCACTAGAAAAATGATGTTGCCTTTCAAGGAGCTATTAAGGCAAAGGTAACATTGTTCTTGAGCTGAGGAGAAGTCTGGTCCGGGTTTGCTTGATGGGAAAGCATCCATTGCTCACCTACTGAGAGATGTGCTAAGACCCATTGAGAATAAAACTGACTCCCTCATAAACCCTTCATATATTTTTACACATGGCATGACACCTAAGGCATTTGCTCCTAGAATGATGGCATAATACGCATTAGATGCTTAGATATGCACATTAGATATATCCCAAGCTAGTGAGGACACATTCCTGTTCTTTTTTCTCATGCCTTATGTTACATGGACGAGAAATACATCCACTTCAAGCAGCAGTGGGGATTTGGTTGGGCAGAATAGCATACTGTGGTGAAGGGAGAGAGCAGTCACCCCACCCAGCCTCGAACCCCGCTCTATATGGGTGCCAAACCTGCGGCTTTTCCGCAACGCTAAAGAGCCAGGGTCATTGGTATGGCAGTCAGAGAGCATACTCAACCGTAGTAGCAGCACTCCGTCACACTGCCCTCCCCTTCGAGAAGTGTGCCCATGTGCTTCACGCACAGAGGCGTCCTTTGCGCATTCCCCCACTGTACTTCTCCCATCCCAGGGTGTCCCACTCACTAGTGCTTCACCCATCTCTGGGGTCCCTCACGCCGTGCTTCACCCATCTCTGGGGTCCCTCACACCGGGGTCAACCTAACCTGGGGGTCCCTCATACGGCTCACACACCGGGCACACCTCCGATGGCCTCGCGGCCAGCCATTCCACTCTGATACCATATGTAGCGAAGGGAGAGAGCAGTCACCCCACCTGGCCTCGAACCCGGGTCTACGGGGTACCAAACTGCCACTTTGACCGCAACGCCAAAGAGCCTGCTCTCTCCCTTCGCTACACATACACAAAAACCAAAAGTGAAATGGTGTCTGTGTGGGGAGTAGACATACAGCACAGCAAAAAATGGTTGCTGCTAGGTGAGTAAGTGTTCACTCATAAACTGGTATTTGGTTATTTGAGCTGTTCACCCAACGTTTTTTCAATGCAAGGAGAAAAGTATCATTGGAAGCTGCAGAAACTAGTGCTGGCCATAGATCACAAGATACCACCTCCATATGGGCCTGCCTTCAGGCCTTAGATGTCTCTCATGCAGTTATCATTACTTTGCCCCCAAAGCCTTTCCTTTCTTATTTAGAGGATCACAGACATGGTAAAATCAAATTTCTAAAATACCGTTATTGCCAACTGCATGGAATACCCCTGCCAGGTCTGTGGTGACCTCCTTGCTTTTTATGGAGAAGCGTGATCATGCATTTCGATCTAAGGCAGGTCACGACCAGTACATGGTGACATTTCAAAAACGAAACAGCGTGGCTGCACTGTCTGAAAGCTGATTCTTGCGCTGATGGTTGCATTTTTTATTAGGAACGACATGGGTATTTGCTGTCACAAATAACATCCCACAATGGGCTTTTGTGGAAGCTCTTTATTCTGACTAGTTTTTTTAATGATTGAGAATGGAGCCCCAGTCTGGTCTTCTGCACTGCCTAGCTTATAATAGACCCAACGTGACAGGGTGTAGGCAACTTTGCAATGAATACTTCCTCATAATGAAATACTAGAGCTACTTATTTTACAGATTAATTTATTACCTTTTCTGGGTAAATTATCATAGCTACAATACTGCAGCAAAAACTAATAACTTTCAGGGAGATGGAACTGGAAGCAATGATGAACTAGTCATTTTATAGACCAACTGATATACTTGCATTCATTTGAACTGTGAATATCTTAACTTTAAAAAATTGGAAAGTGTGGTATTTGATTAAATCTGTAGTGCCTAGACTGTCCGGGGTTTACTGTATTCATATACTCGATTTATATATTTTCAGTGTTTCTTTCTGAACACAACATGACATGTTTAGCAAATATGATTTTTTTCCACTTATGACCGAGTACTAGTGGTCTCCAGTGTCTGTGAATTGGTTTTGTCTCATAACATGTCCCCCTCAGCTCTCGAAGACTGCCTTGTGTGTGCTAATACATTTGTCACATGGGGAAAAAAAGAGTACAAATCCATAAAAAAACTGCATTGTCCCAAATATAAGATATCCTATATTTATGGACATGTCATAATTGTAAATGCTATTGAAAAGGTGTCCAATGTACGTATCATTGGCCAAGAAACATCCTTTGACAGAATCGGCATTCAGCATTTGCCATGTTTACATAGGATAGTTGAAGTAAGGAAATGGAGAGGCCAATGGACCCTGACACACTGACCAACTACCGGACAAGCATCCAAGTGATGATTCTGATTCTTCATGGTGCCACGAAGGGTTAATCAATGAGGTAAATTGCAGCCATTCCCTTTGACCATATCATTATAAATAAACTCACGCGAATACAGCCTGCTAAATTTTCAAAGCTTTAGTCTAATTGTTATTCCTGTGCGGATCTCAATTGGTGTCGGCAGCTTGTGTTCCTCTTAAATGAGCCCTCCAGGGTTTACCTTTGCGTAAGTGTCGCACCTCTCTGAGAGGAAGCCTGCAGGACTCATTAGCGAGGAATTAGGTACTGCTCTCTCCCCGTTTGCTGTCGACTCCCCCTTCGACTGAACCCTCTGATTGGCTGCTGCATCGCCATTTGTGGTGGGGAGCAGTGCAAACAACGGGAGAGAGTTTTTCTCCGTGACAGGGGGACAATGCTGACATAGTGCTTACATACAGGCCAGATAAGTACATGCTAATCTGCTCAGGCGGGCTAATTACGAGCAAAATGAGTCTGGATTGATTTAAGATTTAGGTCTTTGCTATGTTTCGCAAGCCAGCTCTAATTTTCAGATGGATTACCAAACATGCAATTGATGACGGCAAATGTACATGCACATGTACAATCCTTATATATCAATCTGTCTTGTGGTTGAGAGGCAAAGACACTCCTGTCAATGTCATTGCATTAAATGCAAAGACCACTGCAGTTAATTTATGCATTTTCCCAGGATTATAAAGAACTTTCAGATGAATAAATGAAAATGACATGCATGCATTCTATTGAATACATCTGCACTCATTGATCCATGGGATTACTGGCATTTAAGGTATGTTTTACAATCTCACAGGAGGGCATTGAATGTAGCCATTTTATAAAACCTGGACAAAACAATACCAAAATCAATATTTTATCACGGACAAAGATATCACAATCTTTGGATGGGGGAAGATGCTAAAGTGGTCAGCTTTGACCATCTGTATCTCCTGAGTAAGAGATCATTGAGGTCCGCTATATGTTTGCTCACAGGCATCTATATTTGGATATGTTTAAAGTGGGATCAATAGGCAATTGATTTCAACAGAATGGTCCACAAACATTGCAGACTTCCTTCTTTAATTCCAGATTTATATTTGCATGAACAGTGATATTACTCGGGCGGAAACATCTTTCTGTGTCACAGAGTTCAGAAATACCCAAATTCATTCTCAAGAACTAGGCCAATCCCTGGCATTGCTGTTGACCACATTGTTCCTTAATACCAAGAGACAGATTCAACTGACATTAATGTCAGATTAAAAAAAAAATAACTGCCAGGAGTGGACGTATTTTGAATATTTTGAATTTATTAATGCTATAAATCAAGCCTTTTCTGTCAAAATATTGTTCTGGCATTTCTGTAAATTTGAATAAATGAGACTGGTTAGCTGCTAAGAGGCCAGAGGATGGAGATTACTGCAGTGATCCTAAAGCGAAGTGACACTAAAATGCTTCCTAAATTTATGCACAGTAACAAGTTTGATCACACCAACAGAGGTCCTTCTCAGAAATATATCCTATTTAGTGACTGGTCAAATGGCTAATCAAGAGATATTTACAGACTGTGTGTTTAGCATCCACATATTTTCAATTTGACCACAATGTTAATTGGCCCTTATTTCAAAAATAATTGTCACATGTTCTTCTTAAACAGGAGCATGAACTTAGAGATTGAAGCACAGACAGAACTGTGTTTCAGGATGGTTCTGTAGCAGAGAAGCAGGACAATCTTATAAGGGATGCCAGACGTCTCCTGGTGGAAAGCGGACAAGGCACCCTGTCTATTCATTCATAGCTCACATGTATTGCATAGTAAATTTTCTTGTGGAGTTTTTCTTCCCTTTTGTCTGACACAGAATGACATGCCACAAAAGAGAGCTTTCAGACTTCCTTTGATGCTACATTAGTTTTCAAATCCAAATCATAAGTGTACATTAAAAGGGGGACCTGCTCTTTTATCCTGAGAAATCGAAAAGGACAGGGCTTGAGACTCCCCTAAATCGGTTATTTTACCACAGTTATAGCACAGGCTCTCTCTTCTTTGCTTCCCCCTTCCTGCTGAATCACTCGTGTTGCCATGTGCCATCGCATGACCAATCCGGTCTGAAAGGGTGATTCAATCCCGTTCCTTTCCCTGTGCAAGTTAATGAATGGGCAGTAATTCAGCCTCAGGTGCGGCCACGGTTAAGGTCAGGGGTGGCTGTTAGGGAGAGGCTTTTTAAAATAATTCTTTAAAGGTCTCTGTGTGAGGCCTTATCTCAAAATAGGACAGCTGACGGTGCTTTCTGCTGAAGGCTCTGAAATACTTTCAAAATATTTCAACCTGATTCTCTCGGTTGAGTAGATACAGACCAACTGAGATAACCGTGTCACGCCTGATTAAACACGTGAATGAGCTCACTAATTGAAACTCCTTGCAAGCCTGTGTGTTGTTTGGGCTGATTTAATAAAACTGAGTGATGCTGTTAATGGCATCTATAAGTGCAAGTTTGTTTCCTCTTTGTTTGTCCTTCCACTGATTGTACTGCGCTGCTGTGTACTGAATGCATAACATACTTGCGAAGATTAAATATAAGATTTTGGTCAATATGTGAAGCACAGTGGCTGGCCCTCTAGAATTGGGTGAAACCATAGAAAGAAGGAGGCTGGGAGGGGTAGGAACATCACACACACAGTAAAGACAGGGGAACTTCAAAGTGATTTCCCTGGGAATGACTGTTGAAGGTGATTGGATGGTGGAGAACTGATAGCGATGCTGACTACTGCCGTTTAAGTAGTCAGCAAGCTCAGCAAACTCTGCCTGAGCTATCCTCCCTGCAGGTCCCCAACCCTTTGACATCCCAAACCGTGCATAGATGGGTTCAGCCCTTTTGCTTTACACGTGGGAGACCTACTGTACTTACATTGTTGAAAAAGGCTTCTAGAATACCGAACCATTCTGCTTGATTAAGGTATTGCATTGTGCTTGGCTTCCGAGTGGCTCACATAGTGAAAGCATAGTGATAGTGAAAGTGCAGGCTGAGCCCTATGGCCGGGGCTCAATCCTGGCTGTGTCATCAGCCAACAACGATCAGGACGCTTTGTTACCCCAAGGGATGGGCAGTTCAGGCAGGGCCTTTCCCGCCCCTTGCTCAACTGTCAATTGGGCACCTGCAGTGTGCTTGTATAAAGCTGCATGTGAAGTGGCTTCCTCCGACTCATGTCTGCGTAAGCTTGGCATGGGGACTGCGGTGTGTAAAGGAGCAGTGGTGACATCACATGTTTCAGGGGAGAGAATGTGTTTGTCTGTGCCCTCCGGGATTGTGAGTGAGGGTTGCAGAAATAGGTGGCATATCTACAACCTGAAACTGGTCATTCCAAATTAAAAAAAAAATGTAACATGTTGTGGGATATATGGTCACAGCATGAGACACTGCCTTTTGTTTCTGTCAGTTGGCTTAGACTGTCCCTGGTGGAGCATTTTCTCACAACAAACTGTGCCTATTTGCAACACAAGTCTTCCTGTGGCCACCCATGCAGTGGAAGGGAGGATATGGTTCTTGACACCTCTGTCAGCCTTTGGAAAGCCACTGTCTGCTGTAGCATAATCCTAGCCCTTGATTTGAATGCTGCGACTGTGAGCTTGTCATGGTGATGTCAGTCCCTGGTAATGGAACAGTGATCTTTGCCTCCTGGCCTTTTTGCACAATCCGTTTGTTTCTTGTCTGGAAGTGACATCGCCGAGGCCACGTGTAGATGCGGCTGGAATGGCAGATTATGAGCACTAGGCGCAGGGGGCTGTGAATAGGTGCTAACTGCAGTTGTCCTGGGATCACGTGGAACTTGGGATGTGGTGCTTGAAGTGGAGATTGAGAAGCAGCTGCTTTTGCGCCATGATCTGCTTACCCCTGTCTCACTGCACAGCAGTTACAGTTCCTCTTCTGCGCAGTCTCCCGGGGCCTATAGCTCTGCAACTACAGTTTCGTAGGGTTTATACATAGATTTACACATAGTCTATAAATTAAAGAAAATAAACCACTCCCAGCCTTACAGTCGTTTATATTTACATTTACATTTTTCCATTTGGCAGATGCTCTTATCCAAAGTGATTCACAAAGAATGTGCAAAGTGCATCTGAGAATGTTGCATGAAAGATGGTACAGACTCAATGGACCATGTCTGAACATACACGAGCCCCTTTCACAGTGTTGTGATGACTACTGCAGACATGCTTCAAGAAGTGTGTAAAAGAGTTGATGTTTGTAAGGGCTTTGTAATGTAATGTCTTTGTCCGAGCTTCACCATTTCCACATCAGAGAGAATTCTCCCTCTGTATTATGTGTGTGCTCAAAGGGTCCTAAAACTAGGACTGTCTGTCACACAGTTCTCTTTCTGAGGTGTGAAATTGCAATTGTCTGATGCATGCAGGGCTTATCATACAACCTGTGTACGATGTTTCCAGCGATTCTGGAGATTTGCAGATTTGTGGGAAGTCTCCTTCTCCTGAGTCTACCAAGCCCTCACCACGTGGTGAGTGTTTACTTTATCTCCTAAACAAGAAGGTGGAAGCTGGTGAACAAAGTAACCATTCAAGTTTGGAAAGCTCGCAATGGAAATAAGACTGAGCTAGATGTCTATTCAGCATTCTAACTACAGTGAGAAACTAAATTCTACAGTCTACAGTTAGGGAGACTTCAGCTCGAGTGGAAGATCTCTGAGCTCATAACCAGAGCACTGCCTCTGAGTCTAACCAAGAAGGACCATAAACATCAACAGGAGAAGAACCCAGCCTCTTGTTCAAAGAGGGACAAAGAGCAAGAGGTCCAGTCGTGTTCTGCTCCAGCCCACACTGAAGAGCCAGGCCAGCCCTACCTGGCACACAAAAAGGGACAAGCCACACGTGACTTCCTGCTATACCCAGCTGAGTAGGGAGCCTGTCAAAGACTGAGCATAACCCGTCAATATGAAAGAATCTCAATGTCCTAAACTCCTTCTCTTTATCTTCAACAACACCATTCATCACACTACTGCTTACATTATATTTTGTAAATATACAAAATATGTCAAAAAAGGTTGTTTGTGTTTATGATACTTGTTATCTTGATTGCTTAGTGAGTGTGCTCTACAAATTTAACATCCTCTCCCTTTAGTTGGATTCCCCATTTGAATAAATTCATTAAATGTTTTGGTGAAATTCCCAAGACGGTGCCCCTGATAATTCATAATTGACAATTTATATTCTTTTTTTCATTTAGAAAAAAGACGATTTATATTCATAAGAGGAATACTATATTCACCCCATTAATTAGTGCCTCATGTAAGCCAAAGCCACTACATTAAATGAAGCCCTCCCTGAGAATAGCCATATCCACCACAAGTGGCATACAACAGCGCAATACAACGTGCTCTACAGTAAGACAACATAAATACAAAATGACTGTAGTGCAAATGCCTCTTCTGAGCTCGCAAGATCAGCAAAATCCCAGGGTCTGAATTCTGCCTAATCGCGTGGGCTTGAATGGTGGGGAGAGAGCCAGCTCCTCAAGTCTCTGGATTGCCAGCTCAGCTGGAAAGGCAGGCTGGTAGGCACACACACTGATCTCTGGGAAATCAAAGATTAGCACCCGCAAAAGGCTTGTGCCTGACTCAGGATCTGTTGAGAACAAATTTGGACACTAATGTATGCCATTATCATTTTCAAACAAGATAAATGTCCTGCTTTTTTCCTCATGTCCAAGCATTTAGAGGCTGGTATTCAACCAGATTTAACTGATGGGGACTCATAACAGCAAGAATATGAAAGATGAGCTAAGAGATGTTCAACAACCTGAATTTACACAACTGCAGAATTACCAATTCTGTCTTTATGGTGCAATTTAACATGGACTTTTCTAATGTAACACTTCTCTACCTCATAAGACCATTACCTGGGACAGCATTTGAGAGCCTAATTGTTAATATACTGTATTTGAATGTAAATGTACATTCATATATGAATCAACACAGCATATTAATTTCCCACAATGCAGTGCAGTACAGTCTCCATCTCTGTTCTCAAGCTGTAACTGGAAAATAGAAGTCTCTATTATCTTCCTGGACCACCAGGCATGAGTCATATTAAAAAGTCTTTTCTCAAGCCTATTCAAAATCTTTTTTTTTCTTTTAACATTTTTAATGAAAGCTCTTTATCTACACATCGACAACTGAGCAGTACTTGCCCACAGTAAACTGTTAAAAAACCAAAAACAACAGATTGGGACTCGAAGGCACAAATGTGAACTATAAGCCAATTAAATGACAGCATGAACAGGAGGGAAGATAAGGTCACATTACTAAATACGGCATATGGGGATAGTCCCAGCATAAGCCAATGACAAGAGGTATGTGCATTGTGCATGACTGTGTAATGCACATCTGGGAGGACATGCACCTGAAGATCACAAGGCGTGTGCAGACGGGTGAATTACCTGCCCGCTCTGGTGTGTGCCGGCCTTTCTGAGTCGCTGATATGGAGTGTGCCCAGTCACTTTATGCTCTGCTGCGAAAGGAGCTTCATTAAGGTGGGTCGATGGCTCCATCTGATCTGAGACCCCCTGCGTTAGTCGGCGACTCAGACTGAGCCGTCGTCACATGAAGGTAGTGGAAATTTCGGGGCGGACCGCTCTGCGTCCCCTTTGGTCCCCGCACCAGCTGCCAGTCAGGGCCACGGCCTCATTAGCAGAATCACAGACATCAAAAACTGTGGCCAGACAGCAGAAGAAAGAGAGGCAGCTTCCCCCCCCCTTTTTTTCCGAGATGGCCCGGATAAAAGGGACGCAGACGGGGGAGCGACAACAAGCAAAAAATACCAAAGAACTCAGGGTTCAAGTGGAAGGTGGCTTCATTTCCTGAGTCTCGTCTGTGACAACCGCGGAGCCCTGTGAAGAGACCGGGCAGCTCTACTGATCTTGTAGATATTACATACCCCTAGTTATTGCAGGTATGATGCAGTCCTGAGATTTGACTCAGTTTGTACAGTTTTGTATTAAAATTTGTAAATTGAAGAAATGGAAGAAGTGTGTATGTGATCCCGCAGTAGGAACATTAATTTAGGATGTGAGTGTGCTGAGTACCTGCTCACAGTATGTGGCCTGCGGTTCCTTTACTTCGTTACCTCATTATGGACACTGGCACATTCATCAAAATGTTTTTGTGGATGAAAGCCTGGAACATTTGAAAAAGTAGGTGTTCATTCAAAACCATCAAGCTGTAGCACTGTTAATTTAGTGCTCTGACAAATGTTATCTGGCCTAGATTCTGACACGGCAAAGAATAAATGAGTATTAATGAAATAATCTGGCTCTGAGATGCCACACAATCCAAGCTGATCTGTGCCATGCAAAAATAACAATATTAATCACAAATGTGTTTATATTTCTGAGCCGAGAACATCTCCTATTTCAAACCTCTAAATTACAGGTTGGCAGGGCATACTCCATACCCATATGGATTTAGGTCCCTTTTGGGGTTACCTTTATTAAATATGTAGATTCTTTTTATCAAGGATGGGCAAATGATCTAAAGGATTTACAAAAGAGCAAAAACAACACAGCATTCTGACATATGTTTTACAATCTCACAATTCTGTTTCACAGGAGCGATAAATATTCCAGCAGAGGTGCATAATTTATCTGTCAAAACTGTAAAAGATCATGTAAAGAGAGTTCAATTGCAGGTTTGCATCATTCTGCAGTTGGCCTTGCACACTTGCCTTGCACATTTGCCTCTGTGAGAAGTTACTTCTTCCAGACCTTCACCTTGTACACATGCACTAATATCATACAGTGCGTACCTAATTCATGAGGGTCACGTGACGAATCCCACAGTGAAGTACAGGCTCAGGCCCTGCCCTGTGGGAGCGAAGAATGGCCTCATGGGAAGAGACAGGAACCTTCCTTGTACACTGTAGCACGCAGGATACAGATACGTGACAGAATGAGCTGACAGGGTAAGACAAACAGGCTGCGGTGCACCTTCAGCCCTGCGTTATTCATTAAGCGTGTCACGGATTAGATCAGGCTCACACTCTGAGACAATTCAGGTAGCCCTGTGACATCATTGGCCCACTATGGCACACACTTCCTCAAGTAAATAACCAGGCCGTGCAAGCATGCTCAAAAGCAGCTGCAGAATCTTTCTATGGAGGCACTGTCACCATCTATGTCCCACTTATCCTCCTCTCTGTGCCTAAGCCACTCTACCAGGCATTCCCACAGCAGTCAGGAGATGAGTGCTTTAGGTATGATGACATGCTCACCACGAGGAGTGCCATTTATTAGCTGAGAGCCTTGTTACTCAGCCCTGGTCCTGAAGGGCTGTGGCTTCCGGAGGCCTCCGCTGTAGCCAGGCACTTAGCCACTCTATTCAACTGTTCATTGTCACGATTGAACCAATTTAGCCACCTGTCATGGTTCTGGGAGTGTGTATGGTTTAAAGAGAGCAAGAAAACTTGCCAAATTGTGACACTCCAGGGCTAGATTTACACAGGCTTGGCTTGGGGGATCAGAAAATGTTTATTTAACAAAGAGGACTTCCCTCCTCAACTTAGTCCATGGACTGAGCGAGATCGCTTTTCAGAGCTTCTTGTCAAACAGACAAAAGCTGAATCTCATAGCCAAGGATACCCTATAATAAATTAGCTTTGTGTCTTAAATAATTTAGGGGTCCAGGTGGCTGTGAGACCTGCTTTTTTTGAGATTGATTGATCTGCCCTTGGACTCATCATCCATTTCATGGTTGTCAATTTTCTTTAGAGGAGATGACATAGACAGAGTATCAGTGCAGTTTCAGAGAGTTCAAAGAGTGGTGCATGTGGTGCATCCTAAAGTATATCCCTTACAAACATATAGTCTTCTCAACTACTTTTTAAAACATCTAAGCTTGCTGTGATATCCTGAGGGGCAGCTTCTGTCATGATTGTAATTTGTGTATTTTAATTTGTGTACAGTATGTGCACATGTTTGTGAGTACAAGAGCACTGTGTCTGTGAATATAGCTTTCTTTCCTCTGATTTGCCTTAGCTGTAGGTTAGCTGTACCTGAGGTGCAACTAGAAGCGCTTTCACAGCAAATTGATGCCAGCTAACAATGTCTTGGCCAACCCCAGAAATGACAATACACTGGCCATAATGCCATACGAGCCCGGCAGAAGTCTGCCAGGAGTAAAATACAGTATTAGAAGACAGAAAGTACCATTACATTATTGCCATTTAGCAGATGCTCTTAGCCAGAGCAACTTCCATACAGTAGGTTACAATCTTACCCATTCATACAGCTGGATATGTACTGAGGCAATTATAGGTTAAGTACCTTGCCCAAGGGTACAACAGCAGTGTCCTAACAGGGAATCGAACCAGCAACCTTTCGGTTGCAGGCCCTGCTCCTTACCACTGCACCACATTGCTGTCCTGGTGCCCTTGGTTTACCTCAATCACTCAATAGCATGGTCTTGTTCACATAACATCGTTCATGATACGAATAGAAAATACTCCACATACAGTCGGCACCATCTGTACAATTTTTACTGTTGTGGTCTCACGAGGACAATATAAAACACATAAGAATAATAAAAGCAAAAGCCTCAGGATTTTTTCCTACCTCCGAACCTAGCAAGCATCCGCAGAAATTCGCCTGCTCAATTATTTATAAATGAACACGATATAGGCAGCGCCAGAAATGATCAGCTAAAGATGTTCTGGGGTCAGCAGCAGTAGGTGAGAGTTGCTCAGTTAAAATGCAAAGCAGCTTGTTGGCTTGCATTACGACAGCATGCGACAGACAGCCAAAGCGCGCCCAGTTGCAGTATAACTTGGGAGAAAAAGCAGGAGGTTTGCAGTGCAATCAGGAATGTGCTGACTGTGTCTATGCCCCAGGCAGGTTTTCCCACAATCCATGAGCTAATTACTTTTAAACTCTTTTCTTCCTATCTTATTCTGCACATTACAGAGTTCAGAGACCCCTGAGACATGGTGAGACAAACCCTCAAAAAACACTGAACTATTTCAAGCGCAAGGCTCTGACTGGATTTTCTCCCAGCAACTCAGACAGAGGAGCAGAGCGAATTTGAAGAGGGATGAGGGGGAGATTTCATTATGAGGAGAGAGAAGAGATGTATGTCCTTGTCTCCAGGGATGACAAGGGAAGGCTGGTGGTTTTTCATCGCATGTGGGGTTGACAGCGTTGGGTCAGAACATCTCACAACTGCAGACACTCCAGTAATTAAGTCCCTGACTTGGTTTTAGAGACTTAATTGATGAGATAATTGGGAGGAGGTAGGTTTTCTAGCTAATTACTCCTCATGGTGGTTTTCGGACAGAGAGGTCAAATTGTTCCATGGAGCAGCTGTATGGAGAGACGATGGCCACCATAAAATCAATTGATTGATAACTAAATAAATGTATACATCAAGAGCGTGAGCGTTTCACCAAGCGCAGGGTATTGGGTGTCACCAAGGGTCAATTGAAGCTGGGAGTCTTCATTGAGTTACAGTACATTTCCTCTAATGTGCATCTCCAGCATCGACAGCTCTTCAATTCTTATGTCCAACTGATACATTACTTTGCAAAGCAATTTAAGCAAGAAAGAGTGCAGGGAAACCAGCTCATGAGACCCAAAGTGAATTTAAGGCATTGTAATTAACCCATGAGTAATTCATTGTAGAAAAATCTAATGTGCATTCGGTTTAATAGTAGACCCATGAAGAGGGTGATTTTGCAAAAAATCTAAGTTTTCAAATATTTATGCCTCTAGGGTTCTGATAGCTCCAGAATGTTTTAATGAAAGCTGGGTCATGACTTTTCCAAGATAAATGTAACACGCATTCTAAATTTGGAATAGAAATTACATATTCTATGGCATATTGAGGGAGGAGGCTCAGAAAGTTATGGAATCTTTTTTTTGATAATCATTTCACTGGTTTCAATTATTTTTATTTTTGAATTATTGTACAGCAGGTAAATGCCTTTCCAACTTTACCATAAATTACTTAATCACTGAAATAACAGAAACCTTCATAATCCTCTGTGTCATTTTTTAAAATATGTCACAAAACCAAATAAAAGCAAACAATGTGAAAATGTTAGACAAAGGATAGAATAACCTTGTGCTAAACTGGCTTTAAACATCTGTGACCATTTTATGTGAAGAAAAGAACCACAGACGTCCAACAAATCATTTTACCAATTTTATTCATTAATGCCGCTGAACCCATCTGAAAACTACACAACCATTAATCATCTTTTCTTACCAAAAGCAATATTGTAATTTGTTCAACCTTTGTTAGCTGACACTCATAGTTAATTAACGAAATTAGAGATCACTATCCACACGTCTTGATTTACAAGCAACAATATGTTTGCTTTGATTAGCAGAAACACAGAAGTTACATGTCCAAGACCTAAAATATACCATTTCAAGCTGAAGGTTTTAATCAAGCACATTTACATCAATGTTTATAATATCTTGATTACATAACTTGTTCTTTGATATACATTTGTAGATGTTCAGATATGCTACATTCCCATGTAGTAACTGCGCTTCCCATCAAATTACCCTCCAGTACGCTTTTCAGGCTGTGGCCTGTTGGTTTTTGGTTTGATCAAAATTCACCCTGTGTGTCCCAACTGTCTTGCTCTTCTCCAGACCCCTATAAGAACAACCATTTTGCGGGTTGGCCCACTTTATTTGCTGTATGTCAAAGCAAACACCAATGGGACGCCAGCAGGTTTCAAGCATATTTTCACAGTGGCTGCTATGAAAACGATATTTCAGCTCTTATCAACTGGATTTGTTTTCTTAGTCTGTTGCAATTTCGCAAAGTTGATATTTATCAGTGTTTACTGATAAATATCAAACCCTGGTAAACCTATTCATGAGGTGTTAAACATGAGAAACGAAGGAGTGGTTTTATCCTTTATCTTGCTAGAAGAATATCCCAGCAGTGTAAAGATTTAGGTGCTTGATGTTATGGAAAGACTTATAGGTTGAAATGTTGAAAAGACAGGGTTATAAGAGTGCAGCTAGGATGGATGGGAACTCTGTCTTATCTAATGAAAACTACTGTATAAAAGCTTGATGACTGGATAGCAAGATGATTTGCATAACTCATATATCTAGATATTTTCTTGCAGGTACAACATGGGCCACATATTTTGGCCTGATAATACTATTAGCTGATACTGATTGGTCCTTTGTTGTTTAAGTGTGAAGAGGCAGAAGCCAGGAGGTGGGAGAATGTTGCTAGTGTGTTACATCAGTAGCTTCATTAATATTTTAGTTCTTACAGTAATGAGCTTGAGTAAATAGTGGCATTGGTTGAGCATTTAAACGATTCAGAATATTTTGTTTTTATCACAGTTCAGGCCCAAATACCATGTCCGCTTGAAACTCATCAAAAAGGCACAGAAAGTTATTTCTGTTTCCTGCAAAAAAGTGAGAAACAAAACTTATGATACTTAGAGACAGATATCCCAAGGTACACTGTTAAAAAAGTATTTCAATTCACCAGTCCTGAATGCTGCAACCCCCCAAAGTGGGATTTCAACAGTGATAAACACACTCAGTCTGTACTGTGCTTCAAAACATTATTTTTTAACTCAAAATGCTGTATGAAACATCGGTTTTGGTGTATGTGATCTAAGTTGTACCTTTGTTTGTGTGGGAGCGGTGTCATTGGTGAATACTCCTCAGAATAATTATGTTTCAATATATTTAAGTATCATTCAGATTATACCCCAGGAAACAGAGAAAACCTCATTAATGTTTCTGACAAAAATTGCATGCTGGGAAATATGCTCACTTCAAAGCATACAATGAATCACCCTTGCCACCAATTTAAGGGTTTCAAAACACTTAATTTCAATAGCGTAGGAGTGCTTTGTATGGTGTCAAAACAGAATCAATGGAAATATTCGAGGTTTGTTTTTACCTGCCTCAGTGATTGCAAGTTGAAGAAAGCTAATACTTTTCCAGTGGTACATCTAACCTGATCTCATGAGACCTGCTCCTAGTACATTTATGCAGTGTCTGTGAAACTTGCACAGAGGCAGGTTCTCAATATGCCACCTTCAAGCACATGATCTTGGAGCTTTGAGGTTGCAATGCTTTTTACCTCTACATAGAACAAAATCATCTTTTGGGTTGCAGGTGGTACTGTTGACCTGTCAATCTACAATGCATTTTTAAATGATGAAAACGTACAGTAATGTTATTGGTGCCTTATCAATCATTTATAGCTGCACTGTATTCTACAGTATTGCTGTTAACGGTCTACACTGGGTTGCACTTACACATACTTGAGTCAGCAGATAAATGAATCTCTTACATATTGTGTAGCCTCAGGATTCCTGCGTTCATTCTGATCCAGCAGAAAGCAGCATGGAGCCCCTCAAATGCCTTGATTTTATTCAAAGAGAGGATCTCAACAGCTGCACAATAGAGTTACTGCTCCTTGGGGAAGATGACTTGCTCAATCTGAATCTTCTTTCTTTCCCTCCCAACTCCCCCCTCCCCAAAAAAAGTGTCAGAAGTGTTTGCATTTTAACTTCTGCAGGACTTAACTGTGTTGCCTGGTTTGAAGTGAGGCCATATATGATTTTGTTAGCTTGCTGGGTAAAACACAAATAAGTCATGTGAGCCCATCAATGCAGTAGATCATTCAATGAAATGCTGAATGAAAAGTGAAAATTATTTCACCTATTATTGCAATGAAAATGAAAACATATACTTGGAGACTTGCAATGGTGTGCTTTAGCTTGTTATTTGGATTTTCACATTTCCTACACCCATGGCCATATCAATGCAAAGTTTTGACTTGCTCTAAAAAATCTACTGTGATATTGTTTGAGATCCTAAACAAGTTTGAAAAAGGATGACAAGGCAACTTATTACTATTTAAGTGAATGGTAAAGTAGACAAGAACTATACGTGACACAGATGTGGTCAGGATGATAATATATATAGTCAAAGCGCACAGAAAAATATGTTATAAACACACAATAAAAAACAAAAATGAAATGGCTTCAAAGTAAAAAAAGAAAAGACAATACTCACGTCAGAAGAGGGAAGGGCAAGAAGATTGGGAATATCAATAAATTTGATTTAATATTACACACCTGGGTCTGAAAGCCATTGCCTGTCCAGCAGCTCAATATCCCCCACATGCACACGGCTCTATAAACACAGGTGACCTTAAAAACCAACCCATGGCATTTGAAAACCAATATGAGGCCAGCCAGAGTGCAATAAGGAAGAAAATACTATCAGTGGAAATGCGCCATTAAAGCCTCACAGAGACAGTGCAGCCCTGGGCCATGTAATTCTAAGATGTAATTCAATGAATGCTGTAATACTACAAAATCTGTGACATACGGAGCACGATTATCATGCGGTTATGGGAAATGGACGATGGCTGCAGGATTAGCGTTAGCGCACAGCAGAAAGTTTCACTTTTGCAGACACAGCAGAGTCTAATTACGCACTCGAGGCTCCCGTGTAAATGGAATAAAATGAACTTAAATCAACCACACGCCAACAGAATGTAATACATTTTCCGCCGATTGCATGGAGAGCCGTTTTAAACGGCACACACATACCGTTCTCACTCCCTCACCCCTCCCTCCAGCTCCCCGATTCTGCCGTGCTAAGGTGTTTGTTGCTCCCCAGTTACGCTGGATTGCATCCTGTTGTGAGGAAGCGCGAGAGCTCTGGTGCACCATCTTACCTGGGGCACTGCAGATTGCGCTGTTCCAATTCCACCTCCCGAGGCTGAACCGCTCTGTATATTCTCCCTGCTGTAGCAGCGCCAGGAAGTGACACAAATCTGGCTTGGCAATCTGCTGATATTCTGTAAATATTTAGAAATGATCCAAAAAAAAAAAACTCACAAAAACAACTACACAAAATGCACTGTGCATTACTTCAGCTCTCTTAATTGAATGGCTCCCGGCAACACCGTGCTGGTTGCTTGGATATGTTTTGTCACAATTCATGCATAAATTAATAACAAAACAAAAAATCAATGTGGTTTCTAGAATCAATGTGGTTATTAGAACTTTCAAATGAAATAGGAATCAGGAAAAGGGGAAAAGAAGAACCCTAATCTTCTACAAATAGTAATGGTTTTTCTCACTAAGAGAAGATCTGCCACACTAGGACTTTGTGCCTATCGGACCAAAGGCCCGCTAAGGGCTGACATTCATTGGTCTCTGGCTGCAGTCATCATGACCACTGTTGTAGTGATTCTTATCTACCCAGGCATCTGTAGTTGGGTCACATATCATTGCCAGTGGGTCTGTTTCTCATCAATAATTTATGCATATCATTTTGAACTATTCATCCACCATACACTCAACATACAATGTTTATGCAAATCTTCCAACTGAGCATCATCACGTACACCTTCCGGGTGTCTGTGTGTGTGTAGGGCAGCCAGTCATAACCAATGAAGGAAGTGGTGGCTGTTGAAGGCAGATGCGTGCTTTGCATCTTTGGAAGTAATGGTGTTAAAATCTGCCTATCTAACAACTAAAACCTGACTCCATTTTATGCTAACCTATGTTTTAGTTCCCCAATTCTCAATTCTACTTAGCAACCCAGGAATTCTCAGTTCGCTGTGGCTTGTAGGTGATCAGGCTACATAGTCCATGACGTAGGATACCGTACCAGCACATTTAATATAACTCGCTGCCGTTTTATATCATAGAATACATATTAGGCGGCCCATCTAGGGACTGCAGACTTGTCAATAGTGCAATACTTAAGACTGACCGAGTGTAAGTATCAATGGGTTTCGAGCGGTAGGCAAGAACTACGGAAAAACCTCAAATCCTGCTACGTGCATTGTTAAAAATTGGTCAAATGGGAAATCACAAATAGAGGTTAAGACTAATACTTTTATTAATCAAAATTATCTCAATCAGTTGAAATTCCAAGATTGCAACAGGCAGTATGGTATAGTGCAAATGATGATAAATACACATACCTATACGGAGTCACGTGGCTATACGGTTGATGCACAGGAATCCGTGCTGACGGTGCTCCCCAAGTGCCAAAATCTTTCCCTCTATATACTGAACATTGAAAAGTTGATCAGCACGTGAGATGGGGTCGTGGAAAAGGTCCCGACATGTTTTGTCATTCCCAGGTGATTGATTTGTACCGCTGTTCATTCGTGTCCCGTTATCTGGGGCATGCGCAATGGTGTGCATCTTTTTAATTCTCAGAACAATGGCTAGGAGACCCCCTACTGTTACAGAACTGTCACCCCTTTGCTACTCGCACTGTATGGATCAAAATGAGACCAAACAAGGCATGTATACCTTGAACTGAACAGAATATACAGAAATAGTACTTTATACTACATATTTCAGCCGGGTGGCTGCTGTTTTTGGCCTGAGAATGTTTACTTTTGCGTGCTGCAGTTCATACGTTGCCAGGCCTGGTGCCTGTCAGGATTGGCAGGTCTGGCGGCTGTCAGGATGGCTCGAGAATGCTTATTTGAACAACGGTCTCTTGTTTTGCGTGTCAGGCATCTCCCGTTCCCACCTTACATGTGTGTCTTAGTGCATTTGTTTGTTTAATTGCAAATGGTTGTTATACTTGCTAGTAATAAAGCTTACATCAAAGAAAAGCAGCGTTTATACGGTTGTCAGTGTTAATGTGACCCACCATCCCTTGTCACCCACTTTCAAAACAAGAGACAAGTTAGTAAATGCAAAATTGTCATTATAAAGAGAATTTTTGCTGACCTGGGAATCTAGTCAGCAATATTTGTGAGCTGTCTGACAGCTCAGAACAGACATACTGCTCTTATCTGTCAATCTCAACAAGCCACTTTGTTGCCCTCATATTTCTAAAGCGAATCAGGCTTTAGCTCCTGGTTCATTTTTGCTTCTTTATTTTCAGTATGTGCAGCTTCTCACAGCTTTGCTGACTACCTTGCTCCCCACTGGCTAGTGACTATGCCTGCTGAAATCTCTTCATAAATGGTGACAGCACAGTATTACATAGTCTGATGACCCAGCCCTTAGTCCTGTTTACCCATACTGGCTCAGGGGAATGAGTGGGGCTATGAGTAAGGCTTAAAGCCCTGACTTAGCTTCACTTGTGCCCTAAGCCCTGAAAGAGAGGCCAATAGTCCTAGTTCATGCAAGTTTGAGTTCAGTGGTTAAGGCAGCCAGCGATATCTACTTTAGGACAGACACCACAGTGAATGTTGATAATGTTTTATTCATGTGTGAATAGGTCATGGGATCTTAACAGAAAATGTTACCCACTGCAGTTGGACAATGTGTCAGCATGATTCATTCCTGTATCTCCGCAGAACCGATTCTTGGCACTATTAATATTGAATAAAAGTGTAACAGATGTATAATAAACCCATCTACTGTACACAATGTAACGTGTTAATATAAATGCGTAACAGATGCATAATAAATGGAAAACAGTACACACAATGTAAAATTTTCATAACAAGGTAGGCATAAATCCTGGTTTTATTTCATCCAGCATAAGAAAACCACTTCAGGGCACCACAGTGTCTCATTTTCAGGACTAATTTTATAGATAACAAATTTCACAGAAGGCCGTATTTGCCCTAATCACATTCAGGACCTGCAGGCCCGTGGAGATCTCTGTAAATGATGTGTGGACAGTATCATTAAAGTGCCCTCTCCGAGGAGTCTGCAGCGAAATAGGAGAGGAGCAGATGCTTCTTCGTGAACGCCTCGGCTTGTTTTAACACCTGCATCCACTCAGCGCCTCGCAGGCCGGATGCCCTCACAATGGCTCTGCACACAGGCCAAGTGCCTCAAACCACCGATCTGTCGATCTGCCCTGGAAATTTCCATCTTGAATGTCAACGTCCAGAGTTTGAGCTGAACGCTCATGATCCACACATTCACGTGCTTATGTGAACACATACAGACATGCACGCTCTAGCAAAGCCTGAAAAAACTGCTGAAGAAGCTATACTATTATTTATTGCAAAACGTGAAAAAAATAATAAAGTCTGAATGTATTCCCAGAAAGAGAATATTGTGAAGCAGATGGACTCGGCTACAATCTGTACCTTCTCCTGTGAGATAACTGAGGAAAGGAACAGCTATGTGTAGGACGTCGGCTATAACTCCAGCGTCTGCCTGCTCGTCATGCAAAACACAGCTGAAATTACTTGCAGCTCGATGGCTGGTGCAGGTAGCCTGCCAGACCCTGAGCCCGTGTCTTGGGAGCACATTAAAATTCTGTGGTATGTGTGTTTCCCTGGCCCTTGTGTGCAATAAGCACCAGCTGCACAGGTAGATGGGAGCCCAGGTGAGTGGGGGATGGGGGTGTAGCAGAGAGCAGACTTGGCTGCTGCTCGGCTCTTTCCCTAAAGCTTCCGATGCTGAAGCTCGAATGCAATCAAGGAACAGGACAGGGGACTCCAGTGAATCAGAGCAAGGTTTCTCTTTTAGCTGCAAGGACTGCTGCCAGCGTGAAAAAAAAAGGGGAAAAGGGAAAACAGAAAATTATAAAACCAACAAAACGACAACATAACACAACATGTCTCTCTGACATCTGTCTAGAGACCATGCTTCATAACATCAAATAAACATCCATTTACCCCAGTGCATTCAGACAATCTGGTTAACACAGTATTTTTTGTTCTTTAAGCTAGATATTGCTGTTGGTTTTCTGTCCGTTCTCACAAAGCATTACTTACAAGTCCCAAATGAGGCCAGGGGATAAATAATTCAGTGACTCTTGCCTGCTACAAGCAACTGGTCAGAGCATTGTTACTTTGCACAGAAACTAGCTGTGCAGCTTATGTGCGCAATGTTTGTTGCTCATAAAAGTGGGGGTGAAGGGTCTTTGCGCTGTTTAAACTCTTACATTGTGTTTCTTATAGAGCTTCAAACTTCTCACCACTTTTTGACAGGATAATCACCATGATCCACTAAATCCCTCTTTCCTGTTGGCACACTGTGCCGACCGGGCTGTCCTGTGAAGCAGCGCTTTCGGCAAAGGGCTGAACGAGGACCTTGTCGCAATGTGACTCAGATCAAACGCAATATTATTTGATGGCATAAGAACATGAGCCGCCCTAAAAATAGTCTGTGTTTACCATGGGCTTTGCCGTTGCAGGCGCAGAAAAGAGGGTGACGAAATTAAACACTGAGAATATCCAGGCAGGCCAGCAGTGAGATCGATGATGTCAGCCATATCTGCTGTTAATTAGGGGCAAGGCTCTCAGGGATAATAGCTGGCAAGCGCATGGGCGCAGCTTCCTAAAATGATGCTCCCTCTCCATTTTCTAATGGCAGGCCTTGCTGCTTCTGCATGTCTGCTGAAAAGTATGAAACTATGGTTGTGTCTGAAACAGCACATTAAACGCACCTAAATCACCTGCAGGATTAACGAGCTCCAGGTCTCCCACCGAGGAAGGCAAGTAATTAGCAAGGACCAGATATGAGTGACGAGGCGTAACCTCACTGTTTCCATTTACTTTCCTTGCAAGTTCATTAGACTACCACAGCCAGGCGTCCAGCGAGAGACATCAGACAGGCTTCCACTCATTAATCAAATAGATTATTTTCTAATATGTTCCTTTCTCCTCTAAATTAAGGGAATACACTATTTTTTAATTATACCTTTCCAGTGCAAATAAGAAAGCAAACACAGACCTCCCTGTAGGGATCCAAATGTAGAAAGGGAGAAAGGACTCTAATAACAAAAATAATAATAATACTGTTTGGACTGAGGCTTGGTGAATCAGGAAAGTCCAATCTTAAAGACAAGAAATCTCAGTGAATTCATGATTGGTTATAGAAGTGCCACTGAATATAATCTTATGGACCATTGGCGTTGTATTTCATTGTGACTGAGTTTATGGCAGAGGATGCACGGTTCGTGACCACATCAGTCAGTAGCACCCCTGGATGAGTTGCACAGGGGTGGGGTGGAGGGGACTACAAAACCAAGCACACCAAAAAACAATCTGCACAGCTTCAAGAGCAAAGATCAAGCAGAATTGCTTGAAAATGGTTCAAAACTCAGGAATCCGGTTTTGCTGCCTAATTGGCTCTCTAGCATTAATACTTGTGAGCAAAGACACAAAAGGAGGAAAAGGATAAGCACTTCTCAGCAGGAAACTATGCATTCAAACTAGACAAATCATTTCTGAGGAAAATGAAAAAAGGAAGCTATGTGAGATGAAGCCATAGAGACAAAGGCTCTCATTCCACCATCTTTAATTCATTATTTAGTGTAATTCAGTTCATTTTTTTGTAGCTCATTGGTGAAGAGCAAGCAGTGCATACCGTGCGCTACCTACGTTATGGCATAATGCCCTTCATCCCTAACCTTTCCCTGTTACAGGCGCCCGTTTACAAGGTGAGTGAGTTACGGTTCCTGGGGGAACCCTTTCGGCACAAGGTATTCTCAATAACCAAATCAGGTGTGTGATTAAGAGTCGGGTCTCATTGCAGCATATGAAAATGAGCTAATTGAGCAAATTGCTTTCACCTCTCAGATCAGTGAAGCATTGCAATATTATTACATGCCAATTTACACCATGTGCTCTTTTTTCCTGGGTGTCAATCTTTTGTTTATCATGGAAGGGCCTCGGAGCAGACCTTGTTACAGTGGAACACAGTGTTTTTATTTTCCCTGCAAAGCATATGTGGTTCTTTCATAATTTCTCCGGAGTGTCTGATATGGCTGTGTTCAAAAACCCCAAAAGGAAAACTTACAATACTGACAAGTATGGATGGTTCCATTCACCGCGAGTTATAATGAGCAGGACTTCAATCACAAACCATGAAAAACAAGCTTATCTTAATGCATTACCCTGGTTTGTAATGAAATTTAGAAACAAAAAATGATACCGCTCTATATTACTGTGTTTGCTCTTAATAGCCTGGTGCAATCTAATCACGTTCATTTTACAGCATTACATGGTGCTGTAAGCACAGGCATTATACATGTAGCACGCACCCTTTTAGAACTCCATTTTGTTGGTTTGTTTTGGGGGAAGCTCGAAGATCACCGCACATGCACAGCCACATTTATATGCATACCTGCAGAGAGCATGCCCGTACACCTGCAGAACACCTCCTTGAGAAAGTTTTTTTCAAACATTTGATACATTCATACATTCATACTTTTTCCTCTATGGTATGCGCTTTGCTTTTTTGTGCCACTTTAAGCATGAAGTTAATACACGCCAGTTTGCTCTCTGGTACATTAAAGCCCTTGATCCAGCAGGGAGTTATCTGTGGGATATCAGCAGTAGAGAGAGGAAGATTCATTCCCCATTCTCCCCTGGAAGAGCAGATGAACCAGAGTGCAGATGGGATGTGAAGAAAAGGGAGAGAATTAAAGCCGGGGAAGGGAACAGAAGACAAGACCCCAGGGAGCAAGTACAGTCTCCACTGGCGTTGGGCGAAAAATAAAACCTAAAAGTGTGCAAAATGCAAAACAGCATGAGCAGTAAAAAACCCATCTAATTAATGACAAAAAACAGACTCAAGCAACCAGTTCCTGTGTTAGGCCAAGGCATACAAAAGTGGGTTCTCTACAGCAATGCTACTTACCAGTCAAGGAAAGGGTCTTTTGGTAAAGTGGGCTGTTCAATTTTGAACAGCAAGAGCAACTATAGCTCTGCATACATAGCATCATGGACACATTGATCAGCAGCTGTAGACAATCATTAATTTATCTGTTTGATTTCTAAATGTAAAATATTAAAATGATCCATATTTGCCAGCTTGGGTTTACTTGCTTATTGCTTTGAACATTAGTGATTGACATTCATTCCAACAAATGACCTTTTGATAAAAAAAATCAATATTCATTCATTTGTGTCTTAAATATGTATCACTATAATCACTGTTATGTCACTGTCATGCCACAGGCTATGTAATGCTATTTGAAGTTTGCTCTCTACTGCAGACTTAGTTCCTCTGAGGGTTTCTGTGCTTCTCTTAATATTCACAGGCACGTACACATTAAGGAGCCAGGTTTCTTCCAGAACTTTCTGTACAGACATGGACATCTGCAGCCAACAGCCAATGAGCTTCAAGATGAGGAAGGCCATGCTTAAAGGGCCGGATGCTTCAGGTTGGTGTCACCGCACGGATCTCTGTGTGCCTTCTCCTCACCCATCAATTACCAGGACATCCTGTATTACCTTCCTCCTCACCTTGGATTGATGGCTTTTTAATGGCAGATCCTGGAGATGGATTGATGTGTACAGGACCCTGCTGTTGACTGCGTTGCAAGGTTCATTGCAGACAAGTTAATCCTGCTGTCTCAGGGACAGAGCAACTCACCATTAATAATAAAACCAGGGAACAAATTGTACTGAAAAAAACATAGTCTGGAGAGGGTGTCTGTAAAGTCCCCCACAGTATCTATGCAAAGCCACATTATTTTAGGAATTCTTAGCTTCGGTGATGACTGTCAGTAGAGTGATTAATTGTTGTGAACATGACATCATTTTAACCCTGTTTATGTTCATGGCTGAGTCAGAGAATTGCCATATATTTTTTAGATGAACTCATGCCTACAGGTGGTTAATATGTTTGTATTATGCAGACACAGAACGGTGCTAAGAATGACTTATTTTGTAGCTTCATGACAGGTCTATAATTGCTGGCACAGCCATTAAGGACTTAGACCTGCAGGCAGGAAGTTATTACCAGAAAGGTATATGTTTAAATCCTGTATGAAGAACTGCTTTTGTGACAACAATATAACCCAGATCACTTCTCTAAATGTATCCAACTGTACAAACAGTAACAATGAAAGAAGTATATTCCTTCTCTTCTGAGACAGGCGCAAGCATTTTGTTCTCCTCTTAAGGGAATCGAAGAAGTGCACATATGGCAGGAATGTGCCATCCGCACCAACATATTTTGTCTTAACAATAACATAGTATAAGTCCTATCTTATAGGTTGCGAAGTGATAGTGACACCCCTGAAGGAAGTAAGTTATGAATGTAGAAGTAGGTCGGAGATGGTGCACTCCATCTTTTGTCTTCCCCCGGGATGGCACTGGGGAGTGCGGTGCACTAACAGACACCGGTAACTCTAAATCGCATGGAAAGGAAAGTACTGCTCATTCCTCAGCTTCCCCCGGCTAGTCAAAGGGGAGTTTTCACAAAATAGGACTGCTTCTCATTGAGAAATGATCGTTTGCTTGACAAAGCAAATCTTTGAGATCAGGCGCCTCCTGCTGTAGAATGCTCAATGAAATTGAGAGACTAGCTGAGAGCCACATTTTGATCTAGATGTGGAGGTGACGGAGACAACGCCATCTCCGCCTTCACGGTCAAAATGTTTGTTTCCAGGGAGCCGGATTTGATTTACAACACAAGATGGGACAGAGATTAGAGAGGTTGTTTTATAAGTCAGACGCTGCGCCGAAGACAGACATGTTTTGATGGAGTGCTCCTTTAAAGTCTGATGGGTTTTCAGCACACACGAGACCACAGGGAACAGCACCTGAGTGACCTTTGGACCCCAAAATCAAGCGGCGTAAATTTAGGTAATCAATCACGAGCACCTGCTCCCCGTCTTTAGAAAATGCTGATCTGGAGTCAGTCGGAGCTCCCCGGGTTCCAGGGTGGGTGTGATCAGACAAAGAGGGCTGTTGGACTGGGGTCTTCCCTTTAGTGGACAAAGTCATTCAATTATGGTTCAGCTTGGCTTCACTTTCTCCATTAGGGTGATAGTTTCTCTCCTCTGGGTGAAGAATGCCATACTATTGACTCTCCCTCAGTAGAGTCATTTTGGCATTGGGTCTTCTCAATACTCTTTTTACTTTCATTTCACTCTGAGGTCTGTCTCTGGGGGTAGGTGAGGTAGCAATTAGATACAAGCCCTAAGGCATTTGGAGAAGCACACACAATTCATGGCAGATTCATACAAGGTCTAAAAAT
This sequence comes from Megalops atlanticus, assembly GCA_019176425.1. Classification (NCBI taxonomy): domain Eukaryota; kingdom Metazoa; phylum Chordata; class Actinopteri; order Elopiformes; family Megalopidae; genus Megalops; species Megalops atlanticus. The sequence continues at coordinate 10,830,294 of CM032885.1, read as the reverse complement.
GACATGCAAAATATACTCTACAGCCTAGAATGTACCAACTGTACATCACATATATATGACAGATTACAAAATAGAGCCTCCTGGATTTAGTCCTCAGATCTAGTTGTTGCTATGCAGGATGTCCATCACTGTCACAAATTGAGAGTAGGAAACTGAATTTCACTGACATCTGTGATGCTAAACATACTAAACACAGGGATCATTCGCAAGACAAGTCATCCAAGTTTATAGTACCTAACACAACTCAGTGTGCTCAGGGAAAGCCAAGTGCCAGTATGGATTGAAATAAATGACAGATTGGATGAATTAATAGATTCAGGACAATTTGATCTTTTCAGGTTGAGGTGATTTGATGTATTCAGAGTGTGCTGAATGCATGGGGAGCAATTTTGTGTACGTGTTATTGCCCACACATCGAGTTTTCATGCTGGAAGGTGACTTTGTCCACAAGGTGACCTGGTATGAGATCAATCAATAGGAGACCAGGAACTCACCACACAGATCATGCAGTTAGCATGAAGCCCAGGCACACAGGGACCCAATCATTCCTATATGTAGGCTAACAGTATGTCAAACATCTTGCACAGATATCTTTATTAAGGTAAGCTGCACATGCACTGCGGAAGAGGAGCCACGCTTGATCATTGGTAAAATAGTTTTAGAGGTTGCCTTTCAGTGTGCCTGGAAGAGATGCACAAAGATTCACATTTTTTGTCTTTGAAGGATGTCTGCAGACGTACACAAAAAGAAAAGAAAACGAAAAAATAAACTTCTGAGGATGAATTTGTCTGCTTTATGCAGACCCTTTGATCTCTACCTTGTATGCCTTGTGCTGATGATGAAACAAACTTGCTCCTTAGTCTCTTTCTTCTCATTTTAAACTTTCTGAGGTAATTTAATGGTGCAAAACAAAAAACTTGTGATGAAAAATACCGAGCAGTGTATGTTCATATGTCAGTTTATGCCTCATGACTCAATTTAACTCCAATGAGATTTGTCTTAATCAACATTCCACCTGAATGATTTTACAGAATTGCTGAATATTCCATTGCACATATGGTTATTCTATATTTAAAGTAATGCAAAGAAATAATTCACCTAAAAATATCATTAATAACAATTTATATTTATTCACTTATACTCCATGTTTTGATTCATTTTAACCTTAAGCTAATATAAGTATGAAGAACAGCATTAAAGTCTGTGGGCCATAGGACCAGTCAGCTTTGGACAAATTGATAAATCATGAATAAATGCAAGCGGGCCAAAAAATATGTACATAAATCAGTAAAGCTGTGTCATGCTGATGACAGCCGATGAGAGGCGTGTGCACCGTCACCCACCTGTGGTGGTGGCCACGGCACGAGTCCCTGTCCACGGGTCCGACGGTGACGGAGCCGCAGTGCGCAGTGGGTAACCGGGTCAGAATATCTATCGAGGCCCACTTCCACTTTGTTTCAGTTATTCCTCCACCCTTTCTTTTTTTGGCTTTTTGTTTTTGAGGGAGGGAGGGAGAGCAGACTTATGAAACAGTCTGGACCTCAGAATCCGGAAAATGATTGCTCATGTTTATTCATGCTCTCACCTGGAAGTGGCCTGTTTACCCATCTGTGCCCCTCATCATGTGATGCTCTACCGAGTTTCGGTAAGGTCGGAGGTCACCCTGACCCCTCGAGTTCCAGCTGGACCAGTAAGTGAGCTGTCCTACCGGCTGGACCAGGAAGTGGTCTGTCCTATTTGTCCGCCGCCTGTAAACAGGCACGCCCATCGATGGCTCCAAATTCACACAACTGCTGCTCACCTCCGCCGTCTGCTGCCTGTCTGCAAATGTATTCCTTGCACCTGCGTCCGCCGAACCCATTTGAAACCCAAATGAACACTAATCGGATTAGGGCTGAGAGGGATGGCTTTAGAACACAACAGTGTAATGCACTTAAAACAAGGTGGATCGATGTGAGAGGGCTAACCACCATGAAGGGCGCAGGGCGCCAGTCGCCTGGCAGGGGAGAGAAAAAAAACACCCCTGCCCAAGACATGGGGGACTGCGCGCTCCACTTCTGTCAAGAAGGTTAGATTATTGTTAAAACTGGAACAACATTACACAAGAAAAGTGGATGCTAGGCTCCCATCCAGCTCTCTTAAAATGGAGGGAAGGGACAATGTGGAAAAATTACTTTCAAACTGAAATGAAATCAAATTTTCAACAGGGCTGGGGCACCACACGCTGTTGGCTGTTTCCCAAAATTCCAGGAAACACGTCTGAAATATTTCAGTCCAACTGATATTTTATTACATTATTAAGGAGTACTACAGAGAGATGTGCATTACAAACAACATAAAATCAGTGGAGGGGGACAATGTAATTAGATATCTATTACATTTCAATAACCATGGGGCAGAGCACATAACAAACTGTGAAACATCCATAAAACCACATTATATGCTACGCACACCAAAATGGAGAATGATATTATGTTTATTACCATGAGCACTTTAAGCTCATTCCAGTGGTCATCAGTATGCCTTTTTTAAAATGATGGTTTTAATCATATCATTTAGGTGGCATTTGCCCTGAGAGGAGCCTTTTAATACAACGCAGGAGGTTTTAATTTCGTGAGCCCCCTCTGGCAGGACAGCTCTCCTCACTTCTAATTGATTGGCGAAGCGCACCTCTAATTGGTTTAAACTTTGCTCCGCCTGCCCGGGGATCCACACGCTTAATTTTAGCAAAAGGTCAATATCAATAAATCCGCTGTTTGGAGAGGGAGCAGGCGGAGGGCTCGCCCCCCGTCCCCTACCTCACCTGCTGAGGGAAGAGAAATGGGAGGGGAGAAAAAGCTGACCTCACATCCTCCAGACGCCAGAGGAGGTGGGGGGGGGGAGAAGATTAAAATTTCAAGCTCGGTCGGTCCACTCCCGTGTCAGCTGTTTATTGCCACTGACCTCTGCCGGATGAGGTCAGATTTTCATATTATAGCAAAGAAACTCCTTTGGCACAATTGGTGGCGATATATTCAACAGGCATAATGAAACAGACAGGCAGAGGCAGAGGAAAGGGGAGATACTGGGAAAAGGGGGTGGGCGGGTAGAGGAGTGGGGAGGGTGAACAGGTGCTCGGTTTGAAGCCATGAAGCATGAGAGACGGCGGCAAGGCAGTTTGCGCTGAGGAGATGATGAACAACAGCAGAAAATGACATGAAGCACGAGCCAGTCCGGAAAGCTCTTCCTGGTCGTGCTGGGCGTTTAATATTAGCATGATATTCTCACAGGAGGCTAGCAACGGAGAACCACGGCCGCATAATCAGCTCTTTCCCCCTCTGTCTGCGCCTCTTTCCGACGGCCTGGGTCGAGCATGCCCAGTTCACAAGAGGCCGTGAAGTCTTCTGAGTCTTCCCTTGGGATTTAATGTGCTAAGCTGGAGTCATTAAGTGGATGACAAATTAAATCTCTAATGCTTTCCAGGTATTCCTCATTTTATAATACCCTTGAGTACACCAAACTCAGAGATGGATCAGAAAACGAATAGCGCAATCATTTAAGACCCCGACACAGGAAATGAGTGTGAATAAGTGTGAATATGAATATGAATAACTGTATTAATGTACACAGCAAGACAACCAGCATGAGGATCAGTTAAGCAGAGGCCTGTGCTGAGTTAAAATTTCAGGCATGGTGTCAGTATTTTTTTTGAAATATAATGGTTTGAGTTGAACAGACTTTTTTTTCTCTCCGGTGCCTGCCTTATTGTGATTGTCAGGATCTGAATGTCACTTATGGATGCATTTCTTATTTATGCATATTTTTCACTTAACCTAACAAACGAGTTGCACGGTGGAAGGCCCCAGCCCCGTCAGTGCACAGCCACAATGGAGCTACGACTGGGTAATTATCCAACCTGGTCATCCATGCATCGCTGGTCACATGATCTCTCAGACATATCTCACCAGCCAAGTGAATGGACTTTTTTTTCATCTGGTTTTAAAGAGACTGCAGTTCCTATTCTGACAGATACTCAACGAAAAGTGGAAAATGTGGAAAACAGTAAAAATAAAGAAAGAAAAATGTGTCTAAACTTTTGACTGGTAGTATAAAACAATTTTTTTCTACCTTTTTCTTCAAACATTTTACACTGTGCCCCACACACACACACACACACACACGCGCGCACACACACACACACACACCCACACATGCGCACACAGTGTGGGCAAAGCTCAGGCTTTGGTTGAGCTCTACACTTTGTATGCCCTCACAGCGCAAACTCTCCTGTCCAATGGGACGTCATTCACGGCTCGGCTTCAGAAACGGAATAAATCAATCAGGCTCCATTTCCGCGGCTCCAGAAGGGTGCCGGTGAATGCAGGGAGAGAGGAGGTGAAGGAATGATTGCAAGAAACAACAAAGAGACACCCTGTGGGGGGGAAGAGGTTTTGTATCCAATGAAATGATCACAGCCTTACGATATCACTTATTGAGGGGCGAATGGCTCTGCCAATGAGTGTGCTTTAACCCTGTGCAGTAACACTGTGGACGTGGATCTCAACCTCCCCCTGCTGCTAACCGCAATGGAACTGCAGTCACAGTGACACACATGGAGCTCTCCACTGGTGCCATTACAGCTCTACTTCCTCTGTACCCCGCTGCACAAACAGCACTGCAGAATGTCAAACAGTGGAGTAATAACAAATGACTCATTAGAAATGGTTAATTAGCTGCAAATTCTACATTATGCAATGATTCATCAGCAATCATTAATACGGTGGTATCAATCAATTCATAATAACGTTAATGATCGATGAGTAATTGGCAAATATGGCACATGCTGATGTCCGTTACGACCATGCATCCCAACTTGAAAAATGATCCGCAGCCGAGAATGATGCGACATTAAATGCCAGTCATGAAGAAACCCAGGCTGCACTGTGACAACAACAGATTACTGGTTGAAAGCGCATCAGAGCACTTGCTACATGCAATAAAACAGCTGGCACGTGGATGGTTTGCCAATCGCTACCCAAGTACTGTGAGCGCTTCAACGCTGGCTTTTATCTTTAACCCCTGGATGATAATGGGAAAACAGCCTTGTGTTCCGTGTGGGGGTGTGCAAAGTGGCTCGCATTTCCATAATAAATGAGCTCTTGATGAAAGCAGATATGAGACAGAGAGGGGTTGACAGCTGGGCAGTTGTGGGGCAGGTGGGGGCTTTGCTCACGGGACCAGCCAATTTGTTGATGCTCTTCTCCAGGGGTGGAGATGTGCCCTGAGGTGAAGGGGCACATATTGCTACTGCTATGAAATGTCAGAACCAGCCACAGAGGATTGGCATCACGTTGAGTCTACTCAGGCAGCGCCAACCTGCTGCTTAATAACATTTCATGTCTGTTTACGCTAGGTGGCGCCACTGGGGCTCCCTGGAGACGACGCCCTTCCGTACTCAGCTGTGGAAGCATGAAGAGTAGAACGCATGAGGGAAGGCAAAGCATACAAATTGAATATTGTACCTGATCCAGTCCCTCTCTCTCTGTTGGCTCCTCCGCAAGCCTAATTGGGCGATGGAACGATCACGGGCGCAAATTAAACATCGTGCATTTATCTGCCAATGAAACCAAACGGCGCCGAGCCGGGCACACGCCGACCGTGTTCGCGTTACTCCTCCAGTAATGCGTCGCACCTCAAAATCTGCCTGTCAGCGGGAGTGAAGGCCCTTGGAAAAAAACGAAAAAAAAAATGAAAAAAGCGCTTTGAAAAACAGGAGAGCTGACCGCCGAGGCGTGTGATGCAAATTAAATTCCTCTCGCAGGGAAACTGATTGAAGTCAGGGAAAGGGAACCAGCCGAGCCGAACGCGGGGGCCCCCACGCGCCCGCCGTTCCCGCCTCCGGCCCCGCGTCGCTCCCGCGGCCAACCGCGCGCTAATGTGGCAGCCGCATTTGAATACCTGGCTCAGAGGGCCGCGCCGGGACCTCCCGAGCAGCCAGCCGTAATTGCGTGCGGCAGGCCCATTTGAATCGATCACGGGGAGCCATTGTTTTATATTTAGGAATGCGTAAACAGGCTTTATTTTCAATATAGCGGGACGTTTCATTAAGGGCACATTAGGGGAGCCACACGCGCGGAGAGGAGAGGAGAGGGGTAACTTTAATCGGAGGAGACGAGCGATAAACCTCACTGCCATCGACGCCGACACCTCCGGATAAATGAAAGCCGGCGAGGTTCGGCAGATGATGCCAAATTCCTAAACCCAAAGGTACACTTGCACCGCTTATTTGAACAGTCAAGGTAAAAAAAGAGAGAAGGCTGAATATTGCTATTTAAATTAAATAGAATAGTCCCATCAGAGCCGGAGAACTCCACGCAGCCGAGGTAGAGCTTCGCTCTCGTCAAAATCTGTGCTCCCAGGGTAGAGAAGCTGATTAATGGTAAGTGAAGCCGACTCCATGGCAAGGCAGAGGCAGCATGATATGATGGCATTGGAGCGAGGCGAGGGGGAAAAAAAAACACAGAAAGAGAGAAAAATATTGGGATTTACATCACCTTTAATTTCACCTCTTTTACCCAAAATTGGTCTCTCATAGTCTTTCAGAATTGGTCTGTCCAACTGTCTCATTTAAATTCTGTTCATGCCTTCTTCCAGACTGGGGGAAGGTGTCTGAGAGAGACAGAGTAACTCTAGGTTCAGACTGGGGGACTGTAGAATGTGTCTGCAGTAATATATATTCTATATTTCTTTTTCAAACATTTTGTTCTAAAGCACATATGAAATAATTACCTTTCATAGTCACAATACTAATAAGATTTATTACAAAGCATATGCAGTAACAGAGAGATCTGAGGGTGCACTGCTGAGAGTGACTGCCTCAAGGAGAGGCTTCAGGAACCCAAATATGGGTGGGGCCATCATTCACTCACTGATTTGAACCAATAATACTGTCTGATCTCTAAGGAGATCAAAATGTAACTGATTGGTTCATGCAAGTCAGTGACTGACAGCATGTGACAGCACTGCTTTTTACAGCAGCAGTTGTGCCCAGAGGGTCCGTTTGTCCCAAAAGGGCCCAAATGAGAAAGCACTGTGTCTGCAACTCCGAAGGGAGCGACAACCAAGGTGGACAGTAGTTTTGAATTCATCAGTACACTTTTCTAAGGCAGTTTTTCTTTATGCAAGAACCATCCTGCTCTCCCCCCTCCTTCAACCTGTGCACCTCATCACCAGAACAATTGTGCACCATGAAAAGATTTCCCCCACCTGTACTCCTTGCGCCTCCGCCTTGTGCTGAAACCCAGTCCTCTTTTTCTTGCCGATGGTAGTTTTCCAGGAAATTGGAAATATTCTTTTTTCCTCTTTGTTATTTTGTCTGCGCATTCTTCCTTTTTCTGTTCTGTATTAACCTACAAAGGTGCTCCTCCACCTCTGCCACCTGCTCCCCCCCTCAGAGCCCAGAGATCTGTGGGCCCCTCTAATTCTCTCTCAGGAGAGCTGCACTGCACAGATGGGGACTGGGTTCTGAATATTTCCATGAACACTGGATCAATTCTGGCCATTGTTCTCTCTCCTCTGAGGCTGCGCTGCAATCCTTGCAATAGAACAGGAATATGGACAGGGAGCTCCGCAGACCTAGAGATGACATCATTACAACAAAATCCACCTACTGATTCATGCATTTAGATTAGTTATATCAGAAAGGGCAGTGATAGCGATATGATACGAACACAGAACAATCAATACAGAATATACAGAGAATACAGAAAAATCAGAGCAAAAAGGAGGAAGAGCAATGAACAAGCATTACCAAGAGACATTTAGCCAGAGGACAATTATACTCCATGTGTATTGCAACCATAACTAGCAGATGGCCATCCAATGTAATGTAAATGTCCCAAGATCAAGTCCAATCCAAGAACAAATCCTCAAAACTGACATCCCCAAAAACATCCAAGAACAATCCAAATGAACCCACTAAAATGAAATCAGTGACAGCAGTAAATCATTGTGAAAGAGTGACAGCTATCACAAACTCACCAGCTCCAGAACCCCAAGCAGGGCCTTGTGTATGCATACCCTTTGGCAGGACCTTGCTCCACCATGATTTTCTTCACAGTTAAGTTTCAGCTTCAGTTAAGACTGAACTGGTTAATGAGTGTTTTTAACACTTTTAGCACAACCATCTTGTCTTCAGGTTGTCTACAGGTTGCCACCTGTGCCCGTTTATGCCCTTCAGGAACACATGACCTGTCTTCTTAAAGGGCCAGAACATAAGGAAAATATAGAGTCAATACACAGGAACAACACAGCTAACTAGTTAGCTGAAATTTTTTCATAATATTCACAAAGTTTCATTATCATTAATAAATGATAATGATAATGATAAATAAATTAATTAATAAAACATCATCTCAACAAAATGTTTGTAATTTACATTTTCAAAACTATACTGTTTGTAGCCAGCTGACTAGCACAGGTGGATGGCAGCTGGCTCACATCTGTCAACCACTTGCTTCTCCTGCCATCTAGCTTTGCTGATATTCTATTGGGACAGATACTGTACAAAAAGAAATGAAATCAAAATATATACATACATTTACATTAGATATGGTACATACATACATATTATCAGCATATTAGCCGATGCTGTCAATCAGTGTGACTATTATAGCTTACGTTCATTACATTACATTCATTTATTTAACAGACACTCTTAGCAGAGTGACTTCCAGCACAAAAGAATAGAAGTGGATCCAGTTCAATGAGCAACAGTGTCACAACTGACCACACTAACAACACTGCCAGACCAGTGAATGTCAGCATAACACCATTCAATCCCTACCACAAGTTAACTTGTGCTAACCTGACTTACATACCATCCAGCCATACAGGTGGATATTATCTGATGGAATTAAGGTTAAGTATTTTGCTCAAAGGTAGGACAGCAGTGCCATACCTGGGAGTCTCGATGCCAGCTTTTGGGTTACAATCCCTGCTGCTTACCACTCAGGTCACACTGCTTCCCCGCACTGCTGTTTCCGTATCAGAACCAAACGGGACTAATGTGACTAATGACTCCATCTCCGAGTTTCTCAGGATGAGTTAACCCAGTTTACGTTCTTCACCATTTAAAGGAAGGGTTCTTCTTGCAGAAGGGTGCAGCTTTCCTTGTTTTCTGCAGAGCTTTTGTTCTCCGCCTTTCCTGTCTCATATGTTCCTGACGAGGAAGAGACTTCATTCTGGCTTCTCTAACAAGTTACTTCAATGTTAAATTCTATAGATTTTTCCCTTTTTTAAATATTACAGAAAAAAAAATGAGCATTTGAATGGTCCTCTAATCCAACCTGTCAAGCCAAGTGAATGAGTGAGTGAGAGATGGGAGGCGGGCCCAAGGGGAATCACAGGGGGATAGGGTGGTGGGGAGGTGGTTGGAAGAGGTGGGAAGGGGCAGGAGGGGGGTCTGTGTCGGCACTGGGCCCAGCGGTGCATTAACATTCCCTCACCGCTGGCGCTTTAATCTGCGCTGAGACGGGACCGGGCCGGAGCTCCTCGTTAACAGGCCCATGTTTTATTTATACCCCGTGCCCCGCTTCGGCGTCCCCCACGGGCTGCGCGGGGACCGTGTGTCCCCAGAAACGCGTCCCATCCGCTCCTGCAGCGGGCCCGAGCTTCGCCTGGACTGTCGGGGAGGGGAGGGGCTGCGACCGCTCTCTCAGGCGACAAGGGTAATTTGTATGTTAATGAAACACACCGATCTGTGTTGCCGGCTTAATTCTCATTCGCCGAGCAAACAACGAAAAAAAAAAAGAAAGGGAAAAAAATTATTTAGACGCGGTCTGACATCCCGAGGATGTTTTTTTTTTTTTTTTTAACATAAAAGGAACTTGAAGGAAGTTGGCAGGACTTGCGTTCTTGTTTTCTCCCCCACATGTAAGCAGGGTGGATGTGCTGAATGAGAAAGAAGTGGATGAGTCAGTGAAAAATGAGTGGTTTGCATTAGAATACACAAGGCTGCCATTGCTCCAATAAGAGCTCCCTTTGATATTCGGCATCGCTTAAGTCTGCGCTCATTTGTCTGTGTGACAGAGAGAAAGACATGCAGGCAGAAGGATGGCTTACTTAACCTTACCCTTAAAAACAGCAGAATGGAACATAATAAAGTTATGTTCCATTCAGGCCTAGGCCCTCATGATATGTTTCTTGATTCGATTTTGAGGTATCTTTATTTGATATTTGGTTTTCACTGAATAAAAAGGTCATGTCCTGTGATCGGCAAGATTCTCATTAAGGGTTGGTTGCCTCATATGAGCTTGTTTTGAGCTCTGAGCTTTCAATTATTTAAATTCAATACTTGCTAGTCAATATGTGCTTGTATTGTATTTTTCCCCCAACTCCTCCGGCTGAAGGAGTCTGTGCTGTTCTTGTGCTTTGGGAGGAAGTGTGGTGCTTTTGATTGGAGGAAGCAGCACCGCCTTTGCTTTCAGCTCCAGGGCCCTACATCTCCTGTGTACCCAGGTCAGGTTTCTGCAACTCTGCAATCCAGCACATTCTTCCCTGTGCGGTCCTCTCTCTGCCAGTGGGAACAAACTGCTGCAGGTACCTTCCATGCTTAAAAAAAGTACTGACTTGCCCAGCAAATATCTGCTTCCAAGGAGGTGGTGCTTTTTGTTCTTTTTTTTTTTGCGACGTGGTGCCTGTTTCTCTGTGCCCTACCCCGGAAGAGCGTTGCTACATTATTCATCGCCGGGCCCTGGCAGATGCCCCCACTCAGGGTGCCTTGTATTCTGCAGCTTTCATTTTTATACATTACCAGATTATACAGTTATGATATTTACTGTAGCAATACAGGCTAAACACCTAGCCCAAGGGTATGTCAGCTGCGACCCCCATCAAATTCTGTTCCGTGACCTGCGGGTCACCAGTTCAGCTTTCTGGACTTACTCGTGCCCTATTCTGTCAGTACTCCGCCCCCCTAGCTGTGTGTTTGTGTTCTTCCCCTGTCCATGGGCTTTTGTTTTCCTTGTGTTCTAGCCCTGCCCCGTTCCCCCCCCGGTCCCCGCCTGCCTCGTTACTGCATCGCCGCCACCTGCCTGCTAGCTCACCTGTTCCCCATTGCCTCATCTACTCTGCCCTTTATAATGCCCTGCCTGTTCCTGTCTCGTTGCTAGTTCGTTGCAGTGTGTTTTACCTGTCTCGTTCCCACGTCTTGTTTCTGCTTGCTTGTTTTCGTGTTTTTGACTTTCGCTTGTGCCCCGACCTGTGTCTTGCCTGCCGCCTTGTCCTGTTGCCTGAGATTCTGCCCAACTGGTTTCCGACCCTGCCTGCTCCCGTTCCTGATTCTGGATTTTCCCTTCGGACTGTCTCTCTGGTTTCGACCCTGCCTGTTTTGTGTTTTCGAGTCTGCCTGCCGGTTATAATAAACCATACGGAAAAATCTCCGTGGTCTGCAGCTGAGTCCTTGTCCGTGCCTGACACTATTCCATATGGCTGCATGATGCTGGTACTCAGTAGGCTCACTCCAGCTTGCTGGTGTGGAGCATCATGGCAGCTATTGATAAAAAAGAAAGAGTCCTGTTCGATTAATGACACTCTGGTCCTCATTATCGGAGGTTTGTTCACATTTTGCGCCGCCAGCAATCTCTGTTGGCCCCAAAACCACATGACAATGTTAATTATTAATAGGCCATTTTGTAATTTCTTGCCGCTGATAATGCAGTTGGTGTCCACTCTTGTCCTCGCTCTGTCTGCTGTTCGGCGCTGTTGCCTTAAAAGCACACAAACAAGAGGCTCTTTTTCATGTCACTTAAATGTGATCTATGTTCTCATTAATAATGCATGTCCGATGGTTCTGAAAAACGACACTCTGCAATGTAAACTTGCATGTTTTTACTAATAAATCTTTCATATGAGGAACGAGAGATGCTTCCCCAGCCTAAGCCTACATGTTGCCTCATTATGGATGTGATGTGGTCCTTTTTGACACCTCTGAGAATACAGTAAACTTCCTCTTCTCCTTCCAAGCAATAAATCTCGTAGCTTGGGACTGTAATTCTCCACACTTTGGCATCGGGTCAAGGTGAGGCCGAAACTGCCTTGCAGATTACAGTCTAAACAAACAGACAAAAAGTCTCCCTTTAATTTATTTATGAAACAAAAGACAGTCATGGGTGAAATAGAGGATAGCCCTTTGTAAACAACTGTCTATGAATGCCACCTCTGTTAGACAGCTCTTGCTCTCCAGGGCTGGAAAGTGAATAAAAGGTTTTATCGATTTCTGTAACTAATGCCTGGCTTGTTTTCCTCAAAATCCAAATTTATTTAATTTGTTAGCAAACTACACATTTTGCTTTAAACATTTTAAGACAAACATTGGCCCTTGTAAGCACCATAGAAAAGAATACATGGTAACGATTTCTCTGTTTTCATTGAAATGAAAACTATCCAGTAAATAGTACATAGCTGTTTAGCTAACTATATACTGTAGCAAATTACAAGCTTGCTTGTTTGCAACAGGACAGAATAGGTGTTACTAATTCATGCAAATGTACTATTTTCATGCAAGCAGGTTTTAAATAATCACATAGATAGTTACACGTATATAAGTTTTTATTAGAATAAACTAGCAGGAGCTTGATCAGAAAGATGCAATGCTTGATCAGAATATACACCAATAAAACAGGTTGATGTAGCTGTAAACCTAAAAAATAGATACCAGAAACTGAAATACGTGAACCAGCTGGTGCAATGGAGAATAAATACACCTACATCCATCTGACACAATTTGGCTGGACAGAGCGCCAGGTCAGTGGCGGTATCTAGATGGATAGCATGCTCGCAGGCCTGCTTGACTATCCCCAAGGCACACGGAAACACGTGTTCGGGAGGGGACCCCTGTAAAGACACAGCCAGGCCCGCTCTAATGGCTTGCAGGGTTTAGCCCCAGAGAGGCGGCCGCGGTCTGGGGCATCAGTGCGCCCGTGTGGCCCCCGCTGACTGCAGCGGTCCGGTCTTGATCTACGGATTGTGACTGAATCCAGGTCGCAGTGGGCATTCGCCGCTGTCCTGCCCTGTCAGTTCTAATCACTCCTCCGTCGCTGAGCGATGCCGGGAGAGGACAGCATGCGAGTGGTGGAGAGAGAGAGAGAGAGAGGGAGAGAGAGAGGGAGAGAGAGAGAGAAAGAGAGAGAGAGAGAAATCTCACTCAGGCCTGGACTGTCAGTGACTGACAGCCACTTCCTGTTCGGTCTCTGTTAAAGACGTGTTGACAACTGAGGGAGGCCAGTCAAGCAGCGCTGGAGTGAAGAGACTGCACAGCCATGGTGGCTGCCTTCCCTCAGCTGATTAATATTCCTGACTACTGCAGCCTTGATACATCCACACATATTTACAAGTCATCACAGGCAGCCTTCAGCCATCATATATAATAAAAAGCTTCTTTAAACAGACACATCACACACACACACAAAAACCTGACACACACTGAAAACTCCTGTCTGCAGTAACTAAATAATTTGGAGGCTTTTTATTTCAACAGTTAGGTGGATTGAAATTGCTGAATATATTTTGAACAATGTAGCTCTTTCCAACCTTGAACCCGCTACTACCCCTACCACTGCAGTAGGCTTGACAAAGATTCAAAGCACTTAAAAAATCAAGCAGCTGTTCTCAGGTATTAAAAAGGCACATGTACATAGCTCAGCAGTATCAAAGCGGGGTCCTGCCGAGTCCTACCATGGGAACGAAACCAGCAACACTTGGGTTACAAGGTTGGCTCCTTACCACCACTCCACGCTGCTAATGTATTGAGGCATTGCACAGTCCATAGTTGGACGTTCTCAGGATGGCACCGTGTTAACGCAGCGTGCCTCCTCCCCCAAGCCGAGGCTGATCTCAGTACAGCCTCTCTCCAGCCGCAACCATTCCCCTCCATCTTATCAGGCAGCCCAGGCCCAGGCCCAGGTCCACGCAACCGTTCCAGCGCCTGCTCTGGGTGCTGCGGAGCGCCAGTACATTTTGAAATGACGGAGGGACATTCAGCACACGCCTTCCCCCCGCTCTCATTGCCTCAGCTCTGCTTTTTTAATATACGCGTAACAAGCACATTGATTCATCTCAGTTACTCTTACCTAAACTTGCTTTACCGGGGTTCCTTTTGAAAGTGCGTTTTGCACCATTAAAGAACAAGACGTATGCGAACAGATGTGCAGGGACAAACACAATTACGCAGCATGGAGCAGGCATACGCTTTATGGAACGCATAAAGCACACGCACGCGGTATGAAAAGCAACGTGACAGGGACTCATTCCACAGGGTGCTGGTAGAAAACGCACAGCCCTGCATGTCAGCAGTATGAAAAGTCAGTATGTGATATGTGCAGAAAGCTAAACACACAGTCTTGCTCACTCATTTTTTTTTCCCACCGTGAATATTCAATCCCACATAAAATGGAAGCAGGCTTTCACTGAAGACAGCCTGTTTGCACATCTGTTGATCTACTTTCTTTTTCATAAGAGTAGTCTGCGTCACATGTTAGAGTGAAAATATCCCTTTACTCTCTGTCAACAGACACAGGCTTTCCAGACCAGGCAGGGCAGTGTTTTTTTGTGTCACTTTGACATGTGAGGTAGGAGGCTGTCTAACTGCCCTGGTCCAAAATGGAATTCTCACTTTCAAGGGTAATGGCTCCCTGGCATAATGTTGTTTGTCTTAAAAATGACTTTGTTGTTTTTTCCAAGCCCCCCCAACCCCCGTATTTCTCTGAACGCTGGATGTGGCTGGCTGCCTCCGTGGAAACGGATGGCGAGTGATGGCGAAGATGACAGACTCTGAGAGGCTCTGATGAGTCAATGACAGAAGCGGGGAGCGGAGAGCTCCATCTGGGTGATGGGTGGCGCAGGTCCTACGGACACCCCCCCCCCCAAATCCCCCCTCCCCAAACGGCGCAGACAGAGCCTCCTGTGGAGCTGTGCGCGGTCTGTGGCAGCCGGGCCTGACCACTCACCATAACGTAGGAGGGAGGGGCCTGCCTTCCATCCCCACCTCAACCGCACGGAAAGTTCCGCCGATCTGACAGCCGCCGCGACTCTGAAGGGTGAGAGAAATTAGCATGTCGGACTTGAGGGCCGGGCGAAATAACTCTGGGCTGTGCGGAACCGCGTGTCTGAATATTCATTTTTCTCGGCGGATTCATCAGACCTTTGCTTCCTCTGTATAATCCTTCCCTTTGCTTTCAGCACACACACACTTTCCACTTCAAATCCCATGAATATCTGAATAAAGTAATGACTCCTCTTGAGGAATCAAAAAAAAACCATCATTAGCTGGCACCTGAGGGGCAGATCCACAGTACTTGAAGAATGTGTTGCCACAAACAAGAGGGAGCTGCAGCCATGTTAATTTAACTGCTGCAACAAACAGGCGAATGGGACAGCTCTCTCAAGCAGACATGGCCTTGTCACCCAAAGCCTCTGTGTGGCAGAAGTGGCAGGAGCCTTTGTATCCCATGGTTGGTCCACATCAGTGGATCTCACAATAGGTCAAGCTGGCTTTCAAACACAAAACACACCTCATCTAAGATGAACAGCTTAGATGAGGTGCCCTGGGATTACACAAGCATGCAGTGCACGTGGAGTGCTGAAAATCGGGCAACATGTGGGGGGTTGAATGTGGTGGCGGCGCATGCTTAGTGATGTCACTCATGGCGGGCATTTCTGAGGCTCCGTGACCCAGTTAAGAGCACGAATCTTAGCGTGACAGAAAAAACACTTTTCCCTCTGTAGGCCTCTGTGGAGTCAAGAAGAGGCAAAGAGGGGGATGTACCACAGAGACCTGTGAACAAGGAGTCTAGTCAAAGAACAAATCGCTTGCTACAGAGTCTAGCGCAAGAGCCGGGCGCACTTCGCAGTCACAGAGGAGCGCGCTATCATGGAAGCTGCGGTTGCTCTGAGAGCCTGGGATGCATGTTCGCGTGCGAGGATCCATCCAGCCCAGACCACCAGGGCTTCCTGTCCTGCAACAGATCCCTGGCAGAGGCAAGGCCTGCGTTCATATCTCTCTCACCAGGCTTGCGGTGGGACATGTCCCGATGAGGCCTGGCGCGGTTGCGGCTCCGGGACACGGCACCAGAACAAACCAGGGAGTCCTGGAGGAAAGCTTGGGTGTAAGGAGGGTGAGCGGGGAGTGGCTGATGACCTACATTGGCAGGATGCGTGGTGAATTCAAGGCTCGTTAACACTTGGGTGGGAAGACAGAGGCAATCATAGATGCACAGTTGGCCATTACTAGGGCCCTCCTCAGTTATATTACGCTTGTTTTGTGTTATTGGCAAACACAGTCACAGAGACATCTCTGTGACTGAGTACAGAGTAGTGGAACATTTTTTCTATATGTTGACCAGACAGTCAGTCCAGTGCACTCCACATTGAAAATTGCGTCCCTGACATTGTTGAAGTGATCCGAGTTTCCATCTCGTTATGAACACTCTTGAAGGGACGCGGTCTAAAAGAGAATATAAATACTCGGCAGATGAATGCCGACAGCGCTGGATCCTCTTGTTACCAGTTGGAACCTCCTAGACAGAGGACGGAAGGGACACAAGAGCTAATTATCTTGTCATAATTTAGAATATCTGTGGTAGAGATTAAAGGCTGATTAGCATGTCTCAAGGTGATAGAGAGGTGAGACAGGAGGGGATGGGGAACGGGGAAGGACATAGGTGAAAAAAGAGGGGTGACAAAAGAGAAAAGAAATCATAGTAGAGAGGGAGCCTACAATATGGATAGAAGACAGGGTGAAAGATGACAAAGATGGCAAGAGACAGGTGAAATGACATGAGGATGTGCTGGCAAAAAAGAGAATGGCAGACAATAGTAAATCTATCATTGGCCTCTTCTGCGAGAAGGACATTGTCTAGCGCAGCAGTACCAAAAGTGTACTTCTGTTGCACACAGAGTGAAATGGGAAAACATTCACATTAACAAATGCAGATGTCAAGGCAGGCTAAACAACAATGCACGGCTATTTCAGTGTTTCAAAAGCTCAACACCAGCGCAGTTCAACTTCCGCAAAGGCCAGAAGGCCTTGGAACAGCATGCCAGCCATTTCCCAATGCTCTGAATGTCATCAGAGAACACAATGAAAAGCTGGATCTTGCTATGTTTTTGTCCACCACACTTAGACATGCAGACTAGAACTTTCCCCCTCTCCAGTCATTGGTTGGCTATTTTAATTGGTGGAGGGTTTGCTACAGCACCATGGGCAGGAAAGGAAGGTGAGGCCTTTGTGGAAGCAGGAGGCGGCTCTTGACACAGACTTCTACATGCGCACTCATGCATTGGAGGGGTACACTCAGCGACTGGGGGCAGAAGAAACGTCAGGGGTTAAAAGTCTGAAATGCGTTACCGTGCTCACGACGCGCCCAGAACCTTTTCTTTAATGATCCCACGTATTCCTATGGTCGAAGGAAGAACAAAGAGGAAGACATCACATGTTATATATTTATCCCCTCCCCTCTGACTACAGTGACCTCTATCTATGAACCAAAAAAAGAATAAAAAAGCAACGCAGCCGTTCCATTTTTAACTGGCCCTAAAATAAACGCGCCGCGCCTGGAGGGAGATAACCCCCGATGTGGAGTCAGCTGCGATCCATCACATCGTGTTCCCTGCGTGCAGTGCCGCGCTCATCGCTCACCTCGCTCGCAGAGACAGCCGCGCACACACACATGTGAGGATGCACACACACTCATAAACGCACACAGACACACACACTCATAAACGCACACAGACACACACACATACACACACACACTCATAAACGCACACAGACACACACACATACACACTCATAAACGCACACAGACATACACACAGACACACACACACACACACACTCATAAATGCACAGACACACACACACACACTCATAAATGTACACAGACACACACACACACACACACACACTCATAAACGCAGACAGACACACATACACATACACACTCATAAACGCGCTCAAATGCACACTCACAGTGTGAAGATGCACACACGCTCATAAACACACACACACACGTGAGGATGCACACACACTCATAAACGCACACAGACACACACACATACACACGCACACATACACACTCATAAACGCACACAGACACACACACACACTCATAAATGCACACAGACACACACACATACACACACTCATAAACGCACTCAAACACACACTCACAGTGTGAAGATGCACACACACTCATAAACACACACACACAGATGCTTCCAAGCATGCACACGCACACAAACACACATACATGCATACACACACAGACGCAGACAGACAGACCACGTACAGACACACACACATCCTACAGAAATGTACTGACAAAACACGCCCATATACACACATGCCCTCTCACACACATTTGCGTGTGCACACACAAACACACACAGATGCATGCACACACACAAACACACAGACACACACACACAAACACACACACACACACACTTGCATGCTCACAAATGCCTGCTCACGCACACACACACACACACACACACACACACACACACACACACACACGGATGCAATCAAGCACGCACGGCACACAAACACACATATACGCGCATGCGCACAGACCCACATATGGACACACACAAGCACACACACACAGAAACACACACACAAACAAACATAAACGGTGAAATATGGAAAGGTCACCAGAAATGTGTGGCAGTGTGTGTATTGCTCTCACAAAAAGTGCCCCAGAATTTTGGCCCTGCGTGCCCTGCGGGGGCTGGAGAGGGAAGACAGCTCGTAAACGCCTGTGCACAAATCTATATGTCATCCATGACGAAGTCAGCAAGGAGCCCAGTCCTACCCACCTCTTCCTGGAACCCCTCTTTCCTGGGGGTGGAGGCACACAACAAACAGGCCAAATCCAAAGGCTTCATAAAGAGACACATTCACATCAACAGCAGTTTATGCGGAGGGGTGAGAGGCAGTAAATATACATTTAAACTCAGGTGACAGATGCAGGAGACAGGAATAACCCCTAGTTATGACTGGGGCCTTCTAATTAGCCCAGAGACAGTTCCCATCAACAGATGCAATGGATTGTATTTAATGCAGTCATGTTTAAAAGATCCATTTGGAACCATTTACTCAGTTTTACACCATATGCTCAGTAACAAATCTTGTACTATTTTCATACGGGTGCTCTTTTTTGAGCCGTGCTATCCTGTGTCCGATCAGGAATTTCCGACAAATGAAACATTAACATTCCTTACAATCTGCTTCTAATACAGATTGAATCCTGCAGGTAATTAATTATCTAAATGAAGCTGATGTAGATTCATTTTGACAATGAAGACTCCCAAGGGAGCCGTGCAATTTGTACACACTCGCAACCTTGCAATAATCCAACATGGCTCTCAGCTTTAACGCACCACACAGTGCTTTATCGCATAAAAAAATCTGTGTTTATGTTGTTCAACTGTTCCGTGACATAGCTTGATGGTTTATGGTTTGATGGTTTTGCATGCGATGTGAGCAATCTCACACTTTGGTTTGATCAGTTTACTCTCGCAATGTTATGTGATCTTCTCTTCAACCCCTGTTTTACACAGGTGTCACACACAGTCCTGGAACGCAAGGACAGCGCCATCATGACTGCCCCACAGCGCCACACTGTGGGCAATACTAGAACTCTTCCCTGGCGGCCATGAGAGTAGCTTGAGCTTGGCAAAAAAATCTATTAATTAATACCTGTGATGGCTTAGCTCATAGCCTTTGTTTTATATGTGTTTTAAACATGTTGTTTTTCTTAAATTTTCCTGGTATCAGCATATTTCACACCCAAAGACATGTCTAAATGATCATTGAAGCGTGTGCTGATAAATCATAAACCTGAACAGCAGTAAACATTTGTACGTGTGTGACAGCTGTGGCGAGGATGAGCGGGAGTCTGCGTATTGATCTTTTGTGTTCATCTCCCCCAGGTTTATTAGAAGATAAATCCTAAATATACCCACAGTCAAGGTGCTGTGGATACGGCAGCCGGGGACTGCAAACAAAAATAACACAGTAATAAAACGACCTGATCCTCACAGTATCAATCGGCTACTGTACAGTTACTCAGTGTCAGGGAAACGGTGACTCAAATAAACCTCAACAGAGGCGTTATGTTTCCACATTAACGAGACAATTTCCTCCGGAGGTACACCAGCTAGAGTGTGTGAGTGTTCGGAGAAAAAATATTGCGTTCTATAAACTTTCTCCATAAATGGCCAGGCACGATAAATCCCAGATAGAAATATGAAGTGGAACCAATATTTCTTTGGACTCTCGCCAGCACCCCAGTAAAAACTGCTAGACTGGATGACCTTAGTATTAAAAATATATATTACAGGGGGAAAATATAATAATGCAATCGCTTTTCAATGAAGGCATCTCAGGATGAGATTATCTTCAGTGCACACGCAGTCCCGTCCTGTAGGTCATCTGGCATGCTCTGATTTCTTATTGGGGACAAATGCATTAAAATACCACCTCTAAAACTCTTGCCACTGTTATCGCAGATGATAGCAAATCACGTTATGCAAAACTGTACAGCAATAGGGTTCCCAGAGAAGAAACTGGGAAAGGCAGGGAATGTAACTTTAAACTGATAACAATCCTGAGCCTGTTTCTGATTAACAAGCTTGCCAGTTTGAGGAATGATAATCCATCAGCAGCTGATTCTGTTTTGCTCAATTGTTTCTAATGCTGTGGCATTACATTGCCTTTCTTCACATGAAATAATTTCATAAGCCAGGGTTTGAGTTACATGATAATTTTGATTTGTGTCCAGTGATCTGCCATTGGCCAAAAAGAAAAAGAATCAGCTGCCAATGGGTGGGCCTTTTTTTTAATCGGTGTGCTTATCCTGCGAAACAATAAAAAGCACGATTTGTGTGAAGCGATCTGTGATTGGTCAAAAAGAAAAAGAATCAGCTGCCAATTGGTGAGCCGTTTTAAATTGGTGTGCTTATTGTGCAGAACAGTAAAAAGCACCTCCAGGATAATCTGCGGAGAGCCACAGTTGCACAGAAGCTGTTAGGGTTAAACTGTGTTTTTCTTCACAAGCGGTTTATCCCGCGAGCGGTGACTCAGGCGCCACATCAAGGACGGCAGAACAACTGTTCCCGTCTCTTTTCGAGCGAGCGGCTCGCAAGGACCGCCTCCGTGCCGCGTGTGAATGGGTCTGGGCGGACTGGCTGTCCTCCCACACACGCTCTCGTCCCACTCTCCATCATGGGCTCCCACGCCTCCTTACCTGTGGGGCCCCCGGTCTGAATCTGAGGCGGCCTAGAAACAGGTCCGGAGAGCACAGAGGCACCCACCACAGCGTAGAGCTGGAGGTGGCCAGCCGATGACTGAGGTGGGCCAAATTTGAATGCAGGGTCTTCGCAGGTGCTGATGGGAAATGGAGTCAGGAGCTAATTTACATCCTCCAAGTATGGTGTTTACCAATGTCCAAGCTCTACACAAAAGCAGAGGATAAAAAAGCTGTGTGTGGCTTTCAATTCGTTCTTGTAATATAATTGATTTTGACAGCGTACTTCGGATTATTTATTTTGGAGTTTTCTTAATCAAGACAACACTCTACATAAGATGCTTCATTGATCAGTGAAAATCTACAAAAGGGAATAATTTATATGGCACCACTTAGCTGCATAAGCTCAACACATGAGTCCTGGCAACTGGATGTGTAAATGCAGTCTTCAAAACACGCTTTAATCCACACGTGGGTTCTGCATCTTCTCTTGTGCTGGAACATTTATGAAATTATTATGTGTAAAAATTCAATACATTCAGAACACAATTGTGTAAAGCGATCACAGTTAATAAGCCACCTTGTCAGAATTTATCTCTTGCTAAAACATACTGTGATTTTTTCAAATGTGACTTAGCAAGAGCTATACTGTAATATGTGTATCCAGCAATGCCTAAAACAAACACACACACATACACACACACACACCCCTGATATGCGTCATCCTTATATAGCTGTCATTGCTGCGGACTCTAAAACTGATACAAACCACATAATGATACAGTAGTGGTAATAAAAGGCAGATGATTTATGTAAGAGCCTGTTCAGTCCCAGCTGACAGTAGGAGGAGCACATGCCTCAGGAAGGCCCCGGCAGCGGGGGTGCAGTGCTGGGGTACTGACACTGCCGGGCCGCGGCGCCTTTAAACGGCCTGGCCCCTCCTCCCGCCGAACAGCTGAGCAGCGATCGCAGGAGCCGGTGCCGGAGCCCCCTGATAACTCCCGCCACGGCCTCCCCTCATCCGGCGGTCTGTGGGGACACTGCGGGGCGCGGGGTGGTGAGGAAGGGACAGAGAGGGAGAGAGAGACAGACGGAGAGAGAGAGGGGGAGAAAGGGAGCGCGACAGAGGGATGACACAAGAGGGAGCAGTCCGGCCAGGCCACTGACAGAGCATTTCTCCCCGGCCCCTCTGCTAACACTGCCTTGTCTGTGGAGAGCAGAGGGCTGAGGACAGGGGAGGCATCCACTATCCTCCACACGCCTTCATCAGCAGAGAGGGAGGGAAAGAGAGAGAGTAGCAGAAGGGATTCAGTTCTTTCTGGCCATTGCCCTCCCCCAACCTCCCCCCGCCTCCACATCCACAACTCCATCCCTCACACGTTCCCATTCTGCTAAGCTGCAGCATTGAATGAATTCTCTCTCCCTGACTGAAGCAGCTTTGTTTGAGAGCAGACAGCAAACGGGTGAGAGAGAGAGGTGAGAGAGAGATTGAGGGAGAGGGAGAGAGAGAGAGAGAGCAGCGGGGGGAGGGAGTGCGAGCGAGCGTGTGTGTGTGTGTGTGCGCGTGTGTGTGTGTGCGCGCGCCGCCGCATGTGTTTGAAGGATACAGAGATTGAGACTGCAACAGAACTGGAGGGATGTGCATGGCTCGGCTGCAGCTGTCCTTGCAGTCGAGAGCGAGAGCGCTCGGCGTTGCAGCGCGGAGGAGCCCGGAGCCGTGAGAGCAAGCCGCGGACGCGCTGATGTGAAGACAGAGGTGTGTGGAACCGAGGAGACGGAGTGCTGTTGGGGGGGGGGGGTCAGGAATACATTTTCACTGGGGCTAAATCGGCAAGTTCCAGCACCGCTGTTTAATGTCTCTCTCTCTCCCTCTCTCTCTCTCTCTCTCACTCTCCGATTCTCACTCTTTCACTGTTGTGCTCTATTCGCAGTGCTGCGAAAGCCCGGAAAGAGGACGAAATTGGCTGCTTTCCGCACTCCCCAGGTGTCATGCAGGATTCTCTGGATGTCTCTTTGGCAACGTCGCTGTGGATTTCATGTGAGCCTCCCCTCTCTTCGCGTCTGTCCTCCGTCTCTCTCTCTGGGGAAACGTAGATGGGCTTGCCTCCTTCAGCCGGATCGCAGTGAGGTTCTCGTTTTGTGAAAGCCCCCTAACAACTCACTGAGGGGAAGGGGGGGGCAGGGAAATTAGGGGGAATTAAGCAAATGTAAAATAATAAATTAATCCACGCATCCTGGCTGACTGGATTCCCTTAGCAACAACTGAGGGAGTTCTATTAATTGGTCTATTTTTTTTTTTTTTTTTTTGTCCAGCGTCCTGGTTTCGGTTTATCCCCTACGGACACGTGCGAAAGAACGGATTGGGGTTCTGGACAACCATGAAGAGGGACACGGCAGACATGGGGGGTCCAGTATCTGGGCAGTATCTGGGCATGGATCCCTGATCCTTATCCCTTTTTTTCCTCCAAATTTTGTTGGTTGCTCTTCTTCACAGCAAATTTTCTGATAACGAGCCACAGCGTCTCTGTCTCTGCCTGTATCTGTCTTTTCTTTTTCTTCATCCTGGAATAAGAAATGCCGAAGAGTGGACTGTGGATTCCACATACCCCTCCTTTCACCTCCTCACAGAGTGAAAACGAATGACACATCTTAGATGTCCCAGAAGAAATGGCCACGAGCAGCTAATGACTTTTGATGCAGGATTTCTTTTTTGACATTTCCAAATTTGTTTTTTAAGGGAAAGGGGAACTTCTCTCCGGGACACTAGGAATAACTAGGAATAACGGCGTTGCACTGAACACTGTCAAATTTTTTTTTCTCCCTATTAGTGCGCAAGACAAATCGACACAGAAGAGGTATATTTAGAAAGAAAAGCTCATCCCTCCTGGCTAACCATGATGTAGGGCAAAACTATTTTAAAAAATCAGGGGACTGCTGGGAGTTCTATTTTCCTCTCTGGCTTGGATATTGCAGTGTTACAAGGGAGGTCAAAATGAAACCCTTGTTCAGGTCGACAACAGTGGTTGCTCATACTTTCCCTGGCTGACCCACAACAGACCAAGTCACTGCGCCGAGAATGATTTAGGAATGACTGGGAGAGGCAAGTGAACACCGGCAATGGCAACTTCGTCACGCAGGCAACAATGATCCACACTTGAATCTCTGCACAAGCACAGGCGCACACGACCCCACATGCACACACACACGGACGGACACACATGCGCGCACGCACACACATATGCACACACTCACACCCACGACGATGAGTAGGCTTTCTGCCTCATCATTTTTATTACGTAAGATCCCTCCTCACCGATCCGGCTCCCCGTCCCCCTCCGAACCAGTTCTGCGGATGCGCCCCGGCCCCGTTCCCCCCGCGCCGCTTCGTCCGTCCGTGGTCTTTCGAGGGGCTCGCGTCTGCGGGCGAGGCACACTCACGCATAGACGGAACGAGCGCTCCCCGCCGCCCTGGTGCTTCTAAGATGTTGACATCTCCCTGCGTCGCCGGGGCTCCCGTTTGGATCAGTACCGCTGCGGCTCCCCACGGCCAGAGACATGGACCCCGAATCGGCTCCCCCCCGACCACAGCGCGCCGCCCCTTGGCCCCACGTCGCACTGTGAAGGATGTCCCAAAGCAGACCTCCGGCCCGGGACACCTCTGAGACCCCCTGCCAGAGAGAACGCATCCGCAGCCACATGAAGATGGTGATCGACCAGCTGGAAGGCATTCTCAAGGAGCTCAAGGATGTGGCCAAGGAGCTCCGGGAGGTGAGGCTCAAGCGCTTTCACATCTGTGTGTAATTGAGTTACTGTAATGGGAGGTGGTGATGGGAAAGGGGGGGGGTGCTTTTGACAGGTTATGCTGAAGACAGGGTGGGAAGGACTTTGGGACACAGCAGTGGTTTGGCATTGAGGAGGAGGAGTAGGAGGAGGAGGAGGAGGACGGCATATGGTCACCTTTTTCGGATTTGGGAGCTGGGTATTTGTATCTGCGTTTGCTTGGAAGATCGTGCCTTGCTCAGGCAGCTGGGCTGCAGGGCAACATTGAGTGCTGAGTGTTGTTCAAAGGTGTGCACCTTGCAGTTTGAAACACCAAAATTCTAGTCAAAAGATCCTGTGCTGCTTGGGAGAGAGGGAGAGCCAATCCAGTCTAGAGGAGAGGTGTACTGAGGTAAAAGCAGGACCTGGCAGTGATCAGGTTATGTAACTAGTTTGTTACTGTATCAGTTGGTTTTTTGGTGTACTGCATATTGAAAACTGCCATGGAAACAAGATGGAGAGATTGCACTCTGGAATATGTTTCATTGTGCATGTTTGTTAACATATGTGTTTGTGTGTAATAATAATGTGAGAGTGTATGCATATGTTAATATGTTTGCATGCATATACTGCATGTGTGCTTGAATGTTTGTGTGCATAAGTGTATGTGTGATCCCATGGGAAGGTGTTAGAGTGTGTGCATGTGTTACCTTTGGGTGTGAGTATGAGTGAGTGTGTGTGTGTGTGTGTGTGTGTGTCTGAATGTTGAAGTGGATGCATGTATACGTGTGTGTGCATGTATGTGTGCACATACGTATGTGTGCCTGTGTGTGTATAAGAATGTGTGTTTGTGTGTGTGTGTGTGTGTTTGTGAGTGTCTCTACGTTTGTGTGCCTGTATGTGTATATGCATGTGTGTTCAAGTGTGTGTGTGCGCGTGTGTGTGTGTGCGTATGTGTGTGCGTGTGTATGTGTGCGTGCGTGCGTGTGAACATGTCTGAGTGCGTGTCTGTGAAAACAAACCATCAGTCTTGACCGTCAGCCTCACAGCCAGATCCACCCCCCCTGCAATGCCCTTCTCCCTCACCGTGAGGTCCCTCAAAGCTCCTCAGAAAAGCAGCTCTAATTAAACCCTTCCCTCCAGAGGATATCCTCTCACTCTCTGAGCACTGAGAGCTCTGCTTGCCCCCCAACACGCCCCCCCCCCCCGCTCCCTCTGTGTGAGCCCGCTGTCGGCCTGTTATTAGCTCTGGTCATCCATCTGATCAGGGTGCCGGAGGCTGTCAGGGGTGCGTTAAACATGGACAAGCAGCCCACAATGCGTGGAGATGCGTGGGGGACCAGATGATTACGGTGGGCGGGTGGGAAAGGGGGGGAGGGGCGCGCGGTCACATTTCACACCATCCACGCTGAATCCCTCACTGACCCCTCCCTGCTCACCTCTCACTTCCTTATTTACTCACACGGGGTGAGGGACAAGGGCACACGCTGGGTCGTTCATGCTCTGCGCTGCAAACCTATTGGGTAAAGCTGTGATTGATGATTATGGGATGCTGGCAGCAAGAATAACATGTTGGCTCATTCCATTATAAGTACTACCACCACCGCAGGTATCCAGTCTACTACAACTTCTGATCATAATAATAAAAATAATATTATTATATGTTAATGATGCTAAATGCTATTTTTATTTTTATTGCTATTTTATTTTATTGTCGTTGTTAGCAGTACTAGTCAAATAATATCTTTTAATGATCTGTTAAAACGTCTCAACTTATTACGAAATAATATGAAATATTCAACTTTTGACCACACGAATGCCAACACAAAAATGTACCACAAAGCTCTGATGTTTGTCCATGAGGTAATACAAAGATAAACACAATTAATGGCGTATGCAAAAGAGACAATTTACGGCAAATGAATAATAGTTAGAAATTTTAACACCCTCAATGAAAGGAATATGATGACACTGGACTGCGCCTTGGGTCAAATAACATTGTTTCGGATTCCTCCTGATTCTCGGCGAGGCGAGATGATTATTAGATGGCGGAGATACCGGGGAGGATTATCCGGTGGGGGACCACTGGAAGCCGAGGATGCTTAATCTAGCTCACCAGAGCCGCGCGCCAGGTCCTCCTCCACCCGCGCGGCGCAGTTCGGCTCTCCGCACGCCTGCGGTCTTAGCTGGCTCCCCGCGGTTGTCAGGGCTACGGGTTGCCCTTGCCTTGCGGAGTAGAATGAGCGCGGCGCGAGGCTCCGTGTGAACCGCGCAACACGGCAGTGGCGACGGCAAAAACAAACAGGACGCAACCCGCGAGCCTCGCTCTATCACTTCGCCCCGTAGCCCTACTCTCGTTTGGTCTTAAATTTTTCCGAAGGGACTGGAGCGCAGGGAGACGGAGGCATTATATAACAGTGTTGGTTACTTACATAAAACAGCACGCTGCAAAACCCCCCCTGCCCACTAGAAAAGCCTAAAAGACTGTACCTGTCAAATTGAAACATTTTACTGTTCAGCACTTCAACGTGACATCATGCGCATGACAACTCGAACCACAGGTGAACTCCAATACCTGGGAACACGTGAGACAACGGACTTTACAAACATTGTTTGGAGATAAGTGATCAGTGATGCGTGGTCAGACTTGGTCATCTTTCTTCTCCTTCATTATTTCAAACATTGTTAAAAGGTAGATCTGTGCAGATCAGGTTTGTAATCAATACTGAGGAATTAGTAGCTGGGAAGTTATAAAGTAACCAACAGATAGGTTAAACATACAACTGTTATTCCCATTAGCTACATGTAAGCTCAATATTCCATGCTAGCTAGCTGAGTATGTTTGTTAGCTTCACTTTAACAAGGGAACCAAGTACTAAGTACCAATTAATTGCAGTTAACTGAAACATGTAATACTAACTAGATAAAACAGAATAGAATGTAAAAGTTAGCAAACCAGCAAGAAAACAAAACTGTTTAACTTGCATTAGCTGACTGTCTATCTACAGTTATTGGGTTGCAATGATACAAACACAAATAAACTACAAATTCACAACCCAACTACTCATCACTAGCTCTCTGTCCAAGTTCATTCTTGAAATAGAATTACCCCACTTCTACCATCTCTGTGAGAACATATGTCAATGTGATTATGCAAAGCGTATCCCTTTTGCCCTGCGTGGCAAATCTTATGCGACCCATAGACAACATTTTTGGCCTCTTTTAGTTACAATAAATTGTTTGTCATGACTGGCTCCACATAAATGAACGGTACTCAAGAGAAAGCCTTCACCTATCTGAAATGTTGCAGAGGAATAGTGTGTGGGTGCAGAAAGAGATGAATTTTTAAATACTTTTCCCCTTAAGTGACAAATACAAGTTGTCCCTTCTTTTACAAAGCATTTCTCATTGTAAACTGAATTGAATCCTATTTTCGCATTGCCCAATGCTACACTCCTGAATTCAGGATAGAATTGTAAATCAAGTAACATATTCATGAGATATGAATACTGCATAAATATATGTATATTTAAAAATACTTATACATATAAAGTACAGTATAAATATTCAGTACTGTGACGCACTGCATAATCGTTCAGGAATGACAGGACCTGAACAGAGCTGCAAGACTCAAATCATGGTCTTTGGCCTGGATTTATGTGGCTTTACTGAATGAAAATATCAGACTAAAATAACCTATCTGTAGGCGACTGTAAAAGGCAAAACAAGACTTAGCAGCCCAGTGTTGGTATTCAGCTCATTCTGGTAATAAGCTTGTGGAGAAGAGAATAATCTAGATTTAGAAATATCCAAAAGAGGAGATGGAACCGATAGTGTGCCAGAACATAATAATTTCATTTTACTATCATCTCCCGAGAGAAACAAAGTGGTAGTTAAAATTGATTGATAATCAGAGGGAATGATGGGTAACAGTAAATGGTTAACACATACTGTTGCTTCTGAAGGAAATTCTAGCACTTATGTGGAGAGTGAAAATGACTGAGCAGCATAAGAAAAGCAGGGAAGAGAGAAGACAAGATAAACAGCAGAATTCTGGCACAGATGAAGGGAATGTTCTGCAAAAGGACATGCTAGCTAAAGGAATTACAGTTATCAGTGAGAAAGTTGTTTAATATACATTAGTGTCATTGGGATGTAACTAGACTAAGGAAATATTTGTGGGTACATTATACATCACTCAAACAAAGGTGTGGAAAGCTTTTTAATGTGGGATCACATAACTGTAATTGTTCTCTAATTGTTCAGTACTCTTTTTCTTCAATTGTTCACAGTTGTTCACTTCAGTACTAGAAGCAAAGCGGGATTGAATCAGCCATAGTGAATTTTCCTCTGGTTTCTCTGTTGGACCACCAAGCATCACTAAACGTCCAGAAAGCATCTGTTGTAACCTGGCCACACAGTGAGAACATTTTCACCCAATGGTATGTCTCCCACATGACATGTCATTGTCATGGTGATGGAAGTAGGCAACCAACTTGTCATTTGTTTGTGTACCTGCCAGCGCTTATAGCATTACCCATTGAAGAATTATTCTGTTACAGACACCCTACAGTGGGAACTTTTCTGAGGACCATCCATGATCGATGTTTTCTTTA
The DNA here is from genome assembly GCA_019176425.1 of Megalops atlanticus. Taxonomy (NCBI): domain Eukaryota; kingdom Metazoa; phylum Chordata; class Actinopteri; order Elopiformes; family Megalopidae; genus Megalops; species Megalops atlanticus. Next base: position 10,800,629 of record CM032885.1, on the reverse strand, counting down.
ACTTGGAAAAAAGAAATTTCTTGCCAAGTTTGTGCATTGACATTATCTGGCATGGAAACAGCACCAGGCAGGTGAAAAAAAGAAAGAAACAAAGGCACAAAACCCCAAAACAAACAGACAAAAAAAATCCAACCGAATGGAAAAACAAATACAAAAACGTAATGCTCATCGGCATCTTGTCTGTGGCAGGGCCTCATTTAATTTCAGCATGCTGTAGGCAGCGCCATAAAAACCTGGATGCAGATCACACAGTGCTCTGTGCCACCGGGCTCACCGTACACCCGGTATGATCCCGCCCCAGATGGAGGCAGGTTCTCTCTGCTCTTCATTCACATGTGGCCCCGCTACAGAGGACAATGCGGAGAGATCTGGTACTGGCACAGAGAAAGCCTCAGGGAAGCTTAAACCAAAATCAAAGCCTGCTGCTTCTCTGGGATGGTTACTTATTTCTGTGGAATTTCCCTGCCTGCGACTGGAGCCGAAGGGCTTCGGGTATCGCTGCGGACAGCGAGACAATGCCCAGCGTTTAGGCCGCGCCTCTGCCGATGCAGAGTGGGCTGTGGATTAACTGTTGGGATGCCCGCGCCGTGTTAATGCGGCTGAGGGCTCGCTCGCAGCATCTGAGGGAGCTCTCCATTACCTCCAGCCGAGGCCTGCCAAAGGATGCTGCCGACTCCACTCAGACACTCATATCTGTCTTCCTCCATTTTACAGGAGAAAAATGGAAACTAGAGTGCTAAAGTTTTCAAGAAAAACTTTGTCTGCAGGTGAGAGTGCTTTTCACACCTTTCAAGTAGAATGGCAATATCAAAACTGGAATGGTTGTAGTACCGCATTTGAATAACAATATGTCCAATTTGCAACATTAGTGCACATTAAGATAATTTAGTAGCGTTAATATGCAAATATAAAGGCCTGGCGCAGCACAGAATGCACCAGAGAAATCACTTAGTTCAATTGAAGCTACTCCATTATGTTATACTGCAGTCCATTATCTACCAATACATTTCAGCATAGCCTACACCTTTGAATGCAACACACAATCAATACAGTCCAAGCTACTCAAGTACACCAGTAAAAAAGGTACAGTTCAGGATAATGCTAGTTTGTGAACTATGCTGGGCTTTGTCCATTTAATGAAATATTCATCAAAAATTAAATAGTCTTAACAACATTGCAAAATCTGGACTGTCTAACAATATATAAGTGACACCATTGGGAGACATAAGTACCATTTCTGTGATATGCAACGTATTTGCTAAAAGAGCATTCTTATCCAACGTACTCATTGCAATTAGAAATCATTAGCAAACTGGAAAAATCACTTTCTAAATGTGAAATAATTTAAGTCAAAAGTGAAACAGAACATTTCTTGCTTATTGAGTTGTACCTCTTAATGAACTCTGTCCTGTTGCAGTTCATACACCCGGTTGGACGCCCTCATTTGCTAATAATATTTGTCAGAATTCCCTCCTTCACAAGGCATGCACTGCACTCCTTCTTTTTCCAGTGGGGCTATGCCATTGGAATAGTAAGCTGACCGTGGTGGAAATGATTTACATTCTAGTATTGCCCAGTTCAATGTCTATATGCCAATATGAGAAAGAGTTCTTATCAAGTTCCCCTTGGCTGTACCAATATATTCTTTGTGAAACAGGAAGAGTCGACTTTTACAGACTGCCTACAGCAAAGAACTGTTAAAAGAATGATTTACTGCCATAAAATGCTCACATTCACAAAGGAGCATTTGTCTGCTGTCACAACTGATGATTATGCACACAAATCAGGTCCAGACAAAGAATCCAGTAGACCTGTGCAACAAGAATAAATAAATAAATAAATAAATAAATAAATAAATAAATAAATAAATAAATAAATGATGATGCAGCTGAACCATGGATCAGTACCTTCGGTGTACAATTTCCCAGCTTACAGCATTGGAAACCCAGACTGCTCAAGGAAAACTAACAATGCACAGCTACCCACTGCCATCAAGGAAGGGCACAGAGAGAGATGCAGTTTAGCCACGTCATGTTTACCTACAGTGAGGTCTTATATAAAGCTAGATAGCTAGTTAACTATTGAATCTCCTGCATCAAAAATGATTATATTTTGGTCTCCAACTGCTTTTGTATACTGAAAGGTGACGTTAGCTGTGGAACTTGTATGTTCAAAATCACATTAAGTTATGTACATTGGGCTTACTGTACATCATTGTTCCTCTACAACAGTTTCAGACAAAATTTTCATAGGAAACCCAATGTGTTGGTGCCAGGTCTTATCAAAAGCATATGAATTTTAACAGCCTACATAACATGTTCCACAAAACTTTAGGATAAAAAGAAATATAATGACTGTCATGATTATGGTGATAGTAGTGTTATAATTATTATGTTACTTTCCTTTCTGGTACTCCCATTACCTCTGTGGTCGTTATTTTGTAATGCTGTGGTTGTGAATTCACTGAATGGCTCTAAAAGACTGGACGCTCAATAGGCTCCACTGGTCTGTCCATTTCATCTTCTTTCTTCATTTACATATTCTTTTTGGAGGACATAACTAAACCTCCTGATGCACTTACTCCACTAGAAGCTATAACCACATATTAACATAAACCTCTCCGGGGAGGTAGACGTGTGTGTGACTCAAAGACGCAACATCTGATTATCTTGGGAAGTGGAACTGGTTTAAAGGTTGGAGAATGTATGTGTTTTTTTCACATGAAGCTGTGCCATGCTAAAACGTAGTTCATAATTCATTAAGACTGGTAATCATAATGTTTTCATTTCCTCTATAAAGTTGGAGTTTTATCGGTTAAATGAGAATGTTATGGGATATCTAGCAGTGATATCACAAAGTCTTAATGGTTACAACCAAAGTCTTTGTTTGCTGAAGGCCTTAATTTACTGCGTCAGTGAAACAATTACGAAAAACATATCCATATGCTATATTAGTTCATTTTATGAAGCTAAAAAATAATAAACATTATATTAAGACATATGCTGAATGCAAACTAGCATGCATTTGGCTAAGTGATGATACATACTAGCTGATGGTACACAATTTTTAAAGTAATTATGCTCATATTGACAGATGGCATCATCATTATATGTGCTGAATTTGTGACATGTTTGAAAACTGTGTGGGTTTGTTAACATAAATGGGTAAGCACAACATAGCTGTGGGTTGTGTACAATTCATTGATTCTGCAGCTATAGAAGTTATGCTGGTCACATGTACCAAGGACCAGCTAACATGGTACATAACAGGTTGTGTTCTGATACATTATTTGGCTTCTGTATTTGAGAACTCCACAAAATAGCATACCATGGTCAGCACAGACACCAGTTTCACTGGCTGTTTACAATGGACCCCATATTTAAAGTTAGCTTGCTTGCTACAGCACTACTGTGGCTATCGGTACATAATATTACTAAGTGAAAAAATTGGTAAGAAAGCCTAACTAAATCATTAAAATAAATCATTACTATAGCCTCCATTTTCTGATGGTCTTGCTATCTGTTTTAACTAATGCAATGAAATGCGATGTAGCTAGCCAACTTCTCAAACTTGAATTGGTTGCTGGGCAGACTGCATGAAGTATTGCCTAGTCATGGTTGCTTGGCTTGGAAACATGAAAGTTGTTCTGGTATGTACAGATGTCACAACACATGTTTTATAAGACTATATTTCATCAACAAAGTTAGATACAAATTTAGATACTCAGTGTTGGTCTGTGGTTGGTTTATGGCAAGGAGAAGGATTCATAACCCAGAAGGTTTCCAGTTTGATTGGGCACTGCTGTTGTACAGCAAGGCACTTAACCTGAATTACTCCAGCAAATATCCAGCTGTATAAATGGGTAATATTTGTAAGTCACTCTGGATAAGAGAGTTTGCTAAGCAAATGTAATGTAAAAATGAGATGCCCCCTGTATTGAAGAAACATTTGCTCTTAATGTTGACAATTAAAAGTGCTGCTGTGTTTCTTTGTTAAGCACAGTTTGGTGACTTGAGTGGTCACCAAAATTAAACCAAAATGTTTGCAATACAAAAACAAAATAACACCTGCATTTATTTATATTGTAAATCAAGAGTAATTGAGGACAAATGTGGATTGAATCCAGGAGTCAGTAGGTTTCCTATGCAATTTTTGGCATTTCTTGTGGTTCACTTCTGGAGTGGGTTGATACTAAATCATGGGCGAATGCTGGGGTAAATGTTTTTTATATATCTTTGGGCCTTGCACAGCCTGCAAACAATATGCCTTGTTAAACTGTTCTTTTTGAAGTGTTTATTGCCACTTCTTCTTATGGTCCCAAAAACCCACCAGTTGGCAGTTATAAACCAATCAGCACCCTTTCCCCTGGTGAGCGCTCTCTCGGCAGCAGTGCCAGCAGACACACCGTCTAGTCAGGGTCCCCCTGCCACCAATGGAGAGAGTCAATTTACTGGAGATTAAGAGGAGGATTTGGCCAAGCCGGGGGCCTTCAAACGAGCTCACCAACCACCCTGCAGGCAAACAGCGCTCACTCGGGCCTACTGTGAAGGATAAACGACACAACTGAGTAGCCAAAGCTCCCATTAAACCTGCCACACCTGGTTTCAAGAGCTTTCATTGTTTCCACAAAGCACAACTTTTTGCTAATGTGGCACTCATTGTCCCCAAGCCAAGTGCACTTTTTCCTCTGATTTTTCATCTTTCTCTCCCAAGTAGCATTTGATGACATATTTCCAACAGTTTACTATGCCACATAAAAATATACAACAGCAGTGAGCCCATTTCAGTTCAAAATGTTTTTTGTTCAGTTGCGCTTATTAAATGCAACGATAGGGTATCTGTCTCTACAACTGTCTGCCACCATGCATTGTGTGACAGTAGAACATCAGTCTATCTCTCTAGTGCAGGTGGTATGTCATGTGAAGCCATGTGATCTCAGGATGAGCGCAGAAAAAGCTTTGCATGTGTATGAGATGGGATCTCAGGGGGGTTGATGTGATTTTTTTTTTTTTTAATTTGTGAGTGACATCGCCTTGTCAGTATAACCGGCAAAACAAACAGGCAAGCTAAAAGACAACAGGTGAGGATCTGCGCCTTTTAACCTTGAGAGCCGTGCGCAGCCGAAGGCAGCTCTGCAGCAGCCACGCCGGTTCCCCCAGGCCTTTTTTGATGCAACGCCGTAAAGTGAGGGCCTCATTAGGACAGAACGCCATGCAGCTTAATACTGAGTTGCGCATCATTCCTGTAAAATCCATTGGATTAGGCAGCCTTTCGGCTGGCCTCACTCCCTACATCCTGCAGTCAGCAGTGGATCGTTATTAATTAGCAGGTTTTAGGTGCAAAGAAAGCAGTAAAAATATACAGGCCTTTCTGTCTGATTGTTTTTTACCACTTAGTGCACAATGTGTGAGCATGGGTTCTGTTATAAATCTGGCTTTTTATATATTTTTTGCTTCAACTATGGAAGTGACGGATCTGTGCCCTTCAGCCTTGACTTTCTGCAGGGAATGCGTTTAATTTTTTTTGGCTGATATATTGTCTGCAAGATGGCTGCCAGCAATTAAATTTTCAAGAGGGAGAGGAGGACGATACATCAGTTTGCAATACACACAAGGGTATATACATTTATTCTTCACATGTCCAAACAGAACTGTAACCCCTCTCCTTCCTCCAGGGAGGGATAAAGCTTATAAGAGACTCCCTTATTCAGTGCACTGTAGTGGATGAGATGAATTCATGCAGTTCCTCACGTGGGCGCATTTAAGTTGGATTTGGCAAGTGTTCTGTGAAAAAAAATTAAATAAAAAAAACTAAAAATAAACTTAAAAACTCCTGCTCTCTCCGCCCACCCTCCACCACACACACACCCACACACACACACACACACACACACACACACACACACACGCACACCATCCAATCCAGAACATTTGCACATTACAGTACATGTGAAAAGGTAGGTTTTTCATATGATTTTACTTTTAGTGGAAGTTAAGAGTAGGCAGACTGACCCTATGATCACACAATCAGAGTTACAGTCATACAGTAAGCTGCCAATAGTACGTTATGATGTACTGATAAACTTAACGGTTTATTTTTAAGAAAGTAACAAAGACAAACATATATTTTAATGACAAACAGCTTAAGCAACCAGAATAAATATTTGCATATGTTTCAGGTGCTGTTATTTGAAAAGGACTGAAGGATTGCTCCAACACTGCTTTATGTACTGCTATGCAGTGACAGATTTGAGATTGTAAAGTATCTTCTGTACTCAGATCACAAATCACATGGGCATGGCTCAGCTATTTATAAATCAAATTCCCATTACTGACCCTGGCTATTGTGAATCAGCCCAGTGTGCAGTGATCCTATAATGTGATTGCTCTGATAAAAGCAAAGATAATATTCAGGGGTTAATCAGTGACCTGCCATCCATCTAAGCCTTTTACAACTTTAAATACCAGTTTTAATGAATTTTTATTCTTTTAGCCATCAATAATTATTGAAAAACCTACCATGGATTTTGATTCATAGTTGGGACTATGCCCTGTATGGTAACAGGGAGGTGAAACAAAATAGTTTTTTATCCTGAAACAAGAACAAAGACTCACAAATCCATGAACTTCAGTGCAATAGGAAACTGTTGGATTAGTGGGATTTGTTTCTAATCCATGTAATTAACATAAGTCAGGGATACATTTTGTGTTCAAATGGCATTAATTATCTGTTTCTGATGAATCTTTTGCATAGGGAGTGACCCTTCGAGACCTAGCAGCTCATATCACAAAAACTTATGAAGTTTTAAAGTATAAAGTATGGAATAGCATATTTGTTGGAAAGATGACCTCTGTGGCTGTCTGCAACTTGACCTGAGCTTTGGGTGTTCAGTCACACTGATGGGGAAGGTCGCTGTTACATACCTTTCCTGCTGAACAGTTGGGGTTGGTGACATTGGATGGTCATTCAAGGATGTTCGCTCGCTCAAACACTTGGTACTAAATATATTACCGCTAACACTATCGCTGTCAATACAACTCTGGTGCAGGAGTCAACCGCCAAAATGCCAAACACTTAACGGTATGCAAAGGGACAGTTTAATTATTCAGGGGAGATGAGCAAAAAAAAAAAAAAAAAAGAAGTGTCAACATGCTGTTTTGATGACTAACCTTTTTGTCTGGATCTCTGTAGAGGGAGGGCGATCCTTGAGGGTGGCGGATGCGAGTTGTCACTTTGTTCACCTTCTGCTGTCACCCTCACCTTCAGTGCTCTGTGCCCTTCCTGTACAGCACTCGGACATGGCAGCCATCTGTACAGGTTACACAAGTGTCCCTAAGTGTACTGTGAGGGTACATCCCCTAGCGCTCGGCTCCCTTTCTCTCCGCTGCCAGCGCGATAATATTTAATGCCACGTTTCCGGCTTTTCATCTGGCTTTAGCTGCCAGGTAACAACACAGAAAATCTGTCATCTCTGGAGGCTTCCCTCCCGCTATGCAAAGATCCCGCTGCTGTTTATTTGCATGTTCTATTACAGTCTATTTTTTGTGTAAATAAATGCTTACAACGTGTGTAAAATTGCCCTGCCAAGAATGACAGGGCAGCTGGTTCATCTGTCCTCAATTCAGTTGTGAATCACAATTGCGTTACAACAGGTCTTGATACACTGACAATTTGATACAGAGGCCTGATAAGAAGATTTTGGCAAGATTAGGCTCAGTCTGTGCACTATTCACCTTTTGTGGCTTAGTGTGTACACTATCCTCAACCTGAGGTCACCGAACAATTCTCTGCTTTGAGCATTCCGTCTGTCATGGCGCTATGACTTCATTACTAAATCCAGACGTGGCCTAGGTTAAGGTCGAAAGAGGCCAAGCATAGCCTGTAACAGCGTACTATGTAAAAGGTAAAACACATTGCTCAACTGACCAACGGTGACTGTACCAAGTTTTTCTATAAGAATTCTTCATGGATAAAATATTAACATTAAACTAATTATTAATGACACCCTCACTCCAAATTCCACACTACGTTTAGAATAAAAATGAATAAAAAGACATATTGTGTTGCTTGAAGAAAACACCAAATATATTGTTTTTAAATGATGGTCTTGGGCTTTTTGACTCCACATTAGATTTCATCAGCATTCTCCTCTTGACCTCCTGCTATGGTCATACTGCAAAAAAACACAGCCAGTGACCCAAACATATGGTTCTCTGTGATGTGCTACAAACAGGCATGCATTTGATCAATGAAATGGGCTGTTTGATTCTTTGATTTTTGATAAAGAAGACCTGTTTTCATTTCCCCACATAGACAGTTAGACAAAAGTTATCAGTTAGGCTTGTCAATTGCAATTGCAGAGTTCAATTGCAATTGACAGTTGATTCAAAATGCTCAATTACATTTCAATTCATTTGAAGCAATTTTAAGAAATGTCTTTAAATTAAATTTATAAACTGAAAATTGCCCTTCATTTTATGTGAAGGTTTTCCATTTCATGAATTCATTCCCTGAACTGGCTGACTTGAAATGGAATTGACCCCAACTCTGCTCGTATGTAAATGCATACTTAAAAGAAAAGTTAGCTTTGCATTTTTAGCTCATCATGGTTACCTAACTACCTTCCATACAAGCTATTTTGCTTAAAACATGATAATGGAAATATAATAACACATTCTACTGACTTCTTTAATCATAACTCCTGTAAGCTTCAAACATAACTCCTGTAGGAAAAAGTTAGTGAATGCATTCGCAGATACAGATTTGATCCATTTCACTGTATGCTGCTTATAACAATGCTTTAAAAAGCATATGAACTCTGAACTCACAACACAGGAAGAAAATTCATGGGGACACATATGCGGTCACAGGGGTTCCTAGTGACAGTACAGCATAAACATTACATGCTCAGACACCATCAGATATACAGAGACTTTCCTGGTTAGGTCTCAAAGCAGCTTTATTGTTTCTGATAGAGACGGAACAGAAGTCTTGTGTCATCTTCCGAAGGATCATTTACGAGACAGTCCATTTGCATTCAGTCATTCTCTGTCTGCGGAGACGGGGGTCTGTGCCGTGCTGGCATTCCACGCCAGAGGCTCCTTCCGCGCTACAGTTGGGGATATCTCCATGCGCTGATGTGACAGATGCACTTGTGAGGGTTGCCTGGCAATTTGTTAAGTTCCCACCAACACAGGGTCATTAGAGAGCAGAACAAAAATTTGATGCCATTGCGACATATGATATGTGGCACAACGGTCTGCAGTGTTATAATATAGCAAAATCAAACGTTCTCCAATGTTTGTGGGAAGTGCATTTGCAAAGTTACAAACCTTGCACACAGCATTTTGTTGAATGTACATGTGGAATATACTTATTACAAAATACAAAATACTAATTTCTAACATTAAATGAACATGATTAGAAAATATGGCAATGTGGATAAGTAAATCCTTATGTCTTTTAGTAATGAACTATGCAACTTAAGTTTTTTATACGTATATCAACATAAATAATAAGAATTTCTGCAATTGGTCCTTATATATGCACAAACACACACACACACACACACACAGACACACACACACACACACACACACACACACACACACACACACACACACACACACTATGCACAGCAGCTGACTTCAGTTATTTTACATCTGCACTCTTTTAATAACTATACCCATCTATATATGATGTTTCCAAATGATATTAAAATCTCTTGCTTTACCCATAAGACTGTCTTCAAAATGAAGACCATAGCCTGTCTCGTTATGATATGTGTTTCCTTTGTCACATTGCTATATGCCATAGTTTTGAAGAGAATCTTCCTCATAAGAGGGTGTGCAGTAATATAATAATATAGAGGGAAAGTAAAAATAACTTTTACTGGTTAGTGTCACACAGTGCAGGTCACAGCCATTCATCAAAATCTCATTAATTTGCCATCCATTCTGTCATATTTAAAGGTATTGCAGAACCTGTATTTGTCCTTACCCAGAGGCTGTGTACTGCGGAACAAGGCGATGGAGAATTCGCTGGTACTTAACGTTACTTCAACAAATAAACATTGAATATCTGTTGAGAAACAATGTTTATACTTGTTCCAAATGCCAAAGTAATATTTAACACCGGAGACTGGTATGGCTGAATTACTCTGTAAGACTCCACAGAGTACAGAAGGGGCTGTCACTGAGTGTTGTATCCGGAGAGAAGAAGTTGCACCATACACTGGCAGCACCAGAGTTACTTCTGCTGAGATTTATTGCGGTGTCCTTGGTTGTCAGAAAGGCACTATAATAAAACGTATGATGATGATGATGATGATGATGATGATTATTATTATTATTATTATTACTACTTCTTCAGTTTTCTATAAACTTACTGACATATACCATGTTAAAAAGGAATGCAATGGATGGATGTAGATGTGGATGCAATGATCCGCATCTGAATATTGCTTGCTTGCGTGTGTGTGTGTGTGTGTGTGTGTGTGTGTGCGCGCGCACGCATGCCTGTGTGTGTGTCTGTATACGTGCAGTGAGGATCGTGGCCGATGAACAGAAAACTCACAGCCCCACCCACATCGGTTGTCAGCTGGTACTCCAGAGAGAGTGGTAGGGGATATAAATAGAGAACTTATGGCAGCAGTTGGAGGGTATCAGTGGCACAGTGGGCACATGCGTGCCGTCACCCACACGCACCTCCTCCCGCTCTCATTGTGACACACTGTAAATCACGCGCCGCGACCCCGTTGGTTTCAGCGGATTATTAATGCTGCACTTTCTTGCTGCTGCCAAAAGGCAAACTATGACTAATTGGCAGAGCATTTAATGTCTGTCCTTGTTTGGCCAGGAGCTTCAATTGACATGGATTAAATAAAGGAGGAGGAGGGTAAAAAAAAAAAAAAAAAAAACAGGGAGGCGGTGACCTCCAGCATCAGAGCCAAGGTCACAAGTTGAATTACATGGCAGGAATCAAGACGACAGGGAGCAGCACACACGGTGTCTGCCGTGTGAGTGTGCGAGACTGGTTCTTGTGCATTTGTGTGTGTGTGTGTGTCTGTGTGTGTGTTTGAGAGAGAGAGAGAGGGAGAGAGAGAGGGAGAGAGACTCACAGGCGCTTATCTCGGTGGCTGCAGGCTGCAGATCATCCTGGAGACACACCTCATTGAATGGTAGTGGTGGTGGGCGGGGGGCTGGGGGTTGGTGCCTTCTCCCTCTTCTTGTCTGAGCCACGGTCACCGGCTCCGCCCACATTTGTACGGGTGTGAGTCAGATGCACATGCAGATCCGTTGATAAAAAGGGGGCGTGACCTTTCTTTGTCCCTCCGTCAGCACCGGGCCTGCAGGGGCGGACTGTGATGTAGGATTTGTGGTGAAGCCACAGTCCAGGTACTGGAGCGTGTGAACTTGGGCTCCGGGCTATTTTTCCACTGACCTCAAACAGCAAAAACATGTAAAAGTATGCGTTGTAAACTACACGTAAACAGGATAACATACATCATCGATGACCTACATACCAATGACATTTTATTATTGATTGGCCAAACAGATGCCCTTACCGAGGGCAAGTTAAAATGCACGCACTTACACATTGAAACATATTCACCTTAAGGGAATTTTAACCAGAGAAACTGAGGCACTCTGCACTGCTACTGATCCAACAGCATTGCCAAGCCTAGGATTCATGTTTTATTTGTCATATCCAGAGTCCAATATGCAAACTGTTATCACAAACAGCTACTGCGCTGATGAGAGCGAGTTTCTAATTTTAAACAGCGCAGAATATCTATTGGAGGCTTGATGCCGAGAGCATGCGCTGTCAATCCTGTCGCCGTGTCACTGGATCTGCTCTGTGCGGATCGCCGTCCTCCCTGCCTGTTAAATGGAGGCGGTGGCCTTAGAACGGCAGTCCCACCCTGGCAATGCTGCAGGAGCACATGCTCGAAGACCGCCAGGACGGCTAAGCCAGTGACCTTAGCGTAATGTTCGCTGTGTCCTGTCAAGGAGATTTGACAGTGAGCGCGTGTACCATTGAGCAAACGGTGAAACAATAGATGTAAAAGAAACGAAGACATCAACCTTTTCACCCGTCGTGTTTTTAATGCTTTTTTCCCCCTTCATGCAACCCTATTCTGTAATCGCTGGTTTTAATCTAGACTCTTCCCAATGAGACTACCTCTGCATTTGCACAGGTAGCATGATGCGTGTACTCCTAGGATTCACTCGCGTGCAGGGAATGGATATTATCACACTATAGTGGGCCCTCATTGGAGAATAAGCGCTACTTTACTGATGCCATTCAAGCAGTTTGAAGGCGCCTGACAAATCACAGGGTGCCTAAGAGCAGTGAGAGGAGGAGGCCCTTGTCTCACAGTCAGAATGAAGCCAGTTTGTTCCGCCCCTGTGGTAAGTGGGTCATTGTTGGAAATACCAGGCATTGCCAAACCCAGGCTGTAGGGCTCAGCCTGCGCTCAAAGCAAAAGCCTTGCCCACTGAACCACTCGGGGAGCCATCAGTCATTTTAAATACGTGATATTGTCTGACTATATGGGATACTCAACAGTGAAGTGGCCCTAAAATTCACATTATAAAGTGGCCCTAAAGTTCACATTATAAAATGCCTTCCATGGACTATCACTTGACCTGAATGTTTGTGAGCTCCCGTTGCTGACATGCTCAGGCTAATGTTTATGAATGATGCATTCAGCAACGTGCTCAGATTACCCCAATCAATGAAAGCCTTTCTTAACAAGACTCCGTGTGAACAGCAATGTCATCTTCCCCTGGTTGCCATGTAACTTGCAGCTTTACCTTTCTGATGGTTGAGCTACATTAAAAAGATGAGCGGAATGTTTCCTTGGAGGTGAGCTGATCTTTCCACGTCCAGAAGACACGGTCAAAGTCGTGCGCTCGCTAACATGAATCAATATTACTTCTTTATATAAAAGAAAAAATGTTAGCTGCCTCTATATCTGCAACGCTGAGCTGAAATGCCCCTTTCAGAGGTCTCTGACAACCCTTTACCTTGATTGTAACAGGAGATGCTGCACCCTGGGTGTTACAATAGCTACAAATGTGTCTTTCACGCCGCTCTACAGCAACGCTAATTGCTCGCGGCTAAATAAAACGCACCTTTCTCCGGCGCCTTATCAAGCCGTCTCAGGCGCTCGAGTTGCAGAGCTCAAAGACCTGCACACCTGCGGGGAGTGTCACGCTATCAAATGGCGGCTTTTCCTGGACTCCGAAACAGGGCGGCCGGGCGCCCGGAGGGGAGGAACGCTGTCATTCGTTACACGAGGGCTGGAAAGGGAAATTTACGTGGAAACGTGCCAGACACGACGCGGAACAAGAAATCAAAGTCGCGCAAACGAGGAGACCGCAGCAGTGCTTTTTTGACACCTTTTAGTCTCTGCTAAAGTCTCCTTTTGGCAGGCGGGGGCAGCGGAAGGGCTCACACGCGAATTTCAGATAACCCTCGCAATGTGAGGTGGAGCCACGGCATGTTCTTCTGAACTGGCCCGGCGGGGGGTGTTGGTTCACGACTGGCGAGGAGCGGGTCTGGTCTGAATCAGGCCGGAACCGCTGGTGGTCAGGCAATTAGACGGCCGCTGCGCGAAACACAGCCTCACGCTGCTCCTCTCTCTCTCTCCGCTGCCTCCTTCAACATAATGCATATTTATGACTCAGCGGCTGCAATGTCGGGCGGGACTGCCGCTCGCACATCTCTGGATTGTCAGCTCACAGGAGAAAAAACGTTTTTTTAGAATATATATATTTAAAAAAAAAAATGTCCTGTCACCGGTAGGATATTTTTAGTCCATTTACAACATCAGAGATGTTAACGTTTTATTTTTACAGCAGAGAAAAGGAGGCTAAGCCAGCAGGATTGTGTTCGATGAACGACTGCATCCGAGCTGCAGAGGCTTCGCGGTCTGAACTGCATTTCGTGGCTTACTCTGTGTGCATTCATGATCAGGGTAACTTTAGGAGGGAACATCCTCTGCATCCCTTCGTTTGGCAGAACCTTACCACCACAGCTCACCCGAATCTCCACACTGCGCTGTGCTTTCTGCTGCAGCTGCTGGCCGAATCTACTCCCAGAATCTTTGAAATGGACCCTGTGACAGCATTGTGCGTGGCGAATATAGAACTATCACTTTTAATGCTGAAAAAAAGGTAACTAAAATCAATATGTCCTATTTTTCAATTCACAAAGATGTTCTTTCTTTATCTGTGAGGGCAGGGCAGGCAGAAGATGCATTATTGATCTTTGACTCCAGGACATGGCTGAATATCCTCGCGGAATAGCAAACTTTGTTGCGAAGCTAAAGTTAGATTCGACCCCTAACTTTGAACACGACATGGCGAGGCGATGCTCGGAAACAACGGGGCCTCTTTGAATTGCAAATTCGATCTGAGAGCATCCAGCAAGATGTATGACCTCTGAATAAAACTGACCCCTACATTACTATAACGGTGGACGCGCTGGCCACTGTCAGCATTTAAGCAGCACAATAAAGAATGTGCAGACAACATGTACTTTTCAAGTGGATTTGTTTTGCAAGACCAGTGGCTGCAAATTTGATGCAGCCAGCTGTAAAATGGGTAGCGCCAGCTCAGCCAGTAGTGCCTGGATGTCAGTGTAACCAAATTGCCTCTGGGTGGACTGCCTAGGCCTGACTGTTCAATGTTCAGGCCGCAAATCTTACAAGCCAAGTACCTGCAAAATAGACATTATTTTTTTTATCAGTTTGGGTTGTCATTAAACAGAAACGCAAACTGAAAACTGCAAACCTGTTGAGAGCCTATAGACAAAGTCCTTTTGGGACCAAGGCAGGGTTTCATTAAAAGGTAATAACCGCATGAAATGGTACCTGATGCCGATGATACTGAGCGGTGGATATGCTGGCCAATCATTATTCGCTCTATATGAAAGAGCCTGTCAAAGAATCTGTCAGAAGCTGCACTGGAATACTGATGAAATGCAATATTTAGTGGTGGAACTAGCATCCATGGACTTCAGTGGAACAAACCCGACATAGCTGCTCATTTTGCTGAGTAGCTGGGAATAATAAGAGACATCAGTCACACAAACAGAAACATTAAAGCAAGAAATATCAAATCATTATCAACTGAATTTAAGAAGACTTAAATGTATGTGCTATCTTTGTTCTGTCTAAAGCCTGTTTGGTGTCTAAAGCCTGCTTTTTCAACACTTGCAGTGTTTTCATAAAACAGTCAATAATGAATGACAACAGTAATGCATGAAGATGCACGTCCTCTACATTTATCAGGTCACAAGAGAGCAACAGAAAGAACACTCAGTTCTCATCATCCCTTCCACAGATACACTATTCTTAATTTTTGATTTCCCCTATCTATTCATTTGAATGCGAGGCATCTGAATATTTTCTGAGGGTTAATCTTTTGGATAATGTTTATGGTGCTGAATCAGATATCTAACGATATCTGCTCTGGCTACCTCAGCAGATTTGGAAAACCTCAAACAAAGAGTCTCCGGAGTAATTAGGGAACGTGGCGAGTGCACGGCTCGCCGTTGCTGGGACAATGACTGTGGCGTTTCACAGGTGCTTCTCTCTATATAATGTAAACATTTATTTTCAAGAAATCAAAATAAAACACAATCTTCCAGGCATTGAAGCTTATGCATCCTGTTAATATGAATATATGTGATTTGACAAATGCAATGCCTGGCGTGTTTTGCAAATCAAGTCATTTTCCCCTTTTGTATGTGTGAAAGGGTGTCTGTCCCCATCTTACATAACACCCCCAAAAAGAAAAGGACAAAAGAAAGGAAGAAAGAAAGAGAGAGGGAGAGAGAAAGAAGCAAAACAAAATATGTCCATCTTAGCCAGGAATAGACTGTGAGCATTTTGAAGACAGGGCTTGGGCCTACAGCAGCCCATCAGCATCTGTGTCCTAATGAAGCCCAATCACAGCTCTGCTGCCAGTTTGCCAAGATCCCCGCCAGTGGCTAAAGAATCCCCAGCAGACAGGCTGCAAGCCAGCTCGCTACTTCAGGGCAAGAATCGGCCCTATTCCATTAGTGGGCCCATGAAATGGGAGCTACTCGAGGACAAGAGGGTGCCGCCTGTTTAATGTTTTTATTTGCTATATTTAGGCCCGTCTGCCCGGATGAAGACGGAATACTAATCAGGCCGCTGCAAAATCAGAGTGACTGGTGTCCGGACACATTCATCACCCATACAGAGGTGTAGTGTTGCTGCTCTTTCCCCAAATACCACCAAATCCTCTCATAGACCAAAATGTCATCTTTCACGCTTCAGATCATATCCTAAGGATAAACAATATTGTATAGCAACGTGACAACTAAGAAGTAAGTAAGTAGCAGGTTTTATTTTTTTTTTTTGTTGCCATTTTCCGACTGCACGGGATGCTGTGCAAGAAAGCCTGCGCAAGATTATCAAGCTGCCGTCAGAAACACAGCAGTGGATTTATATTGTGTGATAATGACAAATCGATGATACGTTTTCTGCTTAATCATTTTATGGATCATAAAATAATACACAAAAGGATGCCCACAGAAACATGGGAAAATAGATATGAATTCATAGTTCAGGTAATGATAGCTGTAGAGTAATATCATTCACATTGCAATGCAATATTGATTGATTAAAGAGATAAAATGGAAGAACATGTGACAGAAAGGAAAGCTTTACTAAAGCAAAAAAGGAAGACAGGGAAATGTGGTCAATAATTGAAATGACTTCTGTTCATCTGGGAATATGTATTTGATACATTGGGACATCCACATTGATTCCATGAAAATACTTCATAGCAGTCAATTCTATTGATCTCTGATAAAGAACCAGTGAATATTACAGGCTGGTGTCATAAGCATATCAAAAACTAAGGGGGGTTTCTCAGTCTTTGGAATGAGTGGATTAGGAGACATGTAAAATATTGAGATTAATATAGAGGTGTTATATCATTTTATTTTTTGAGGTGCTTTAAAATAATGGTCCACTCTGTTTTTCATGATCCAGTTGTCATTGAAACATGGAGGACAGATAAACTGTTCGGCGTCTGTACATTTGATTTTTTGGGAAATGGATTAAAAAAGAAAAAAGGAAACAAGATTATTTAATTATGAAATGCTGTGCCTCATTTAATCTCCCGTTCCTCCCTACCCACCCACCCACAGCGATAAGCAGAGCATGATGTGGCATTTCATAAATAGGCAAGGCATAAAAAAAAACCCATTTTTTTGCTTACCAATTAGCAGGTTATTTAAAATAATAATTCAGGGTTTCCCTACTGTTCTTTCATCTTCTGCCCCATCACATCTGAGGATTGAATAAACTAGTACAGCGATGGTTTTGGGGGGCACAGCTGTAACTACTTTGGTACATCATGCTTAAACTGCTTTTTTGCTGTTAAAATGCAGGTACTGCTTATAATTTCAGGGGGACCCTCACCCACAGTCATTTAGTCAGTGAGTGAATGAGGGACACCATCCTTTTTAGTGCTGTGTGCTTGTGGCCTAAAAAAGTCATGTTTGATCCAGAAAACAGCCAACATCTGAGAAAAGTGGCACTAAATACTGTCACTTAACATTGCTTAAACTGATGTAGCAATGTAGCCATGAGCCAGCAATTTTACTCTGAAATCACTGTTGTGAATTATTATGAATGGTGGAGCAGTGTTGTATTTTCCCATTACAACAGCTAAATAGAGAGGCATTGGCAGATTTATCTGACGTGTTACTGTTATTTATACGTCTCCATATCATCCCAGTCTTGGTTAGATCACATCTGAAAGTGAGGTGCACTCATAAGAACTTCCACGTTTCTATGAATTGTGACCGTGGTGAAGAGCCCCGTGACTGTGAATTTCACTCTCAAGTGCCCTATATCAAAGAGAATGTGATTGATTGAGCATAATAGCGTACATAGATCTCCAGACCTTTCCCCCTTGAAAACCTAATTCATGCAAGAGACAACTAGGCATGCTCTTAAACTGCTGTTCTGCCTCTTTGCATTGAGGGATTTCCTGGATACAAATTATTGGGGATGTGCTTGAAAACTTGCCTGACATCGAATCTGGAACTGTCTCTTCTATTTGTGTATGGGGAAGCTAACAGTAGCTCAATTTTTTTTGCAAGTCTAAGACATTTCTCACCATAATGAATTGTTCTGTGATCCTAGCCGTGGGTGTGGAACATCATTTGGACTAAACCATAACCTCTCTGCGATGGGTCTGTAATGGTGAATGATCCCCTTCTGAAAGCCATGCTTGTTATTTGTTGTAACAGTATGCTTACCATTACCCTCCATTATCTGTTGGGTTATAAATTCTTAATAAGATGTTAATAGATAATTTATATCACCTTGAGATGGATACCAGAATGAAAACATGGGCAAGAATATGCGATCAGACTAAAAAATGAGCTGTATCTTCAGCATGCTCTGTCATCCCACTCTGTGTCCCTGTTTCCTCTTCTGGTTATGTATCTGCCTGGCAGATGGCCCTACCCAGGGTGATGTGCACAGCTTACAGTTTTACATATCTATTTATACAGCTGGATATCTTTTCAAGCGATTCAAAGGTACAAAAGTGGTGTCTCACCACGGAATTAAACCTGCAACCTTTGGATTACAAACCCCGTGTCGTAACCACCGCACCACACTGGTTTCTGACCCAGCCTGTCTTTGTTACAGAAAGACAACTAATCCCTTCTCTCAGTTCACAGGGATTGAAAGTACAAGCAGCCAGGCTGTCTGTTGAGAACAGCGCCACCAGGTAGCCGACAAAAGAATCCGCTGGAATGAGGTGGTTTAGGTTTAGGAACGGGCAATGGTCCAATTGAGGGAGGAGGGATTTCTTTCCTTTATAACAACCTAATTCAGTGTTTATGACTCCTTAGTAAAACACACTTCCTCTTTAGAGCGAAGGAGCAGGAAGGCTCCCTCGGGACCGTTTTGGGGTTTGCAGTCAGGCAGGGGATGCATCATCTTGACGGGCAGCATTTTCCAGCGAGGGCGGTAAGATCATTCCATGGGAGTTGACGTAAAAAAATAAACAAAACACAGCATTTCTCTCCGTCCCACTCCTCCGTCCCAAAGTCCTTGAGCCCCCCCCCCCTCCCTTTTACCACCCCCTCCCCCGTCTCTCCTGAACTCCATTTAATAAACAGACCCGCAGGGGTCAGGGGTCATCAGAATGGACCCAGCCTATTCTTATTCCGCAACGTCTCCCCCGCCCGCCCCTTTTTGACTGAGAGTGAGTGTCCGGGTGCTTCATCATCCGCGGTGACAGCCGGACGGGAAGCAAACCGTGCGTCCGAGTGCAATCTGCAGCCTCGTCCAGCGGCCTGCCAACGGTCACTTTACAGATGTCCAGCAATTCCCCTTCCCCCTGTAACTCTGGCCTTTCTCCAACAGCAGGGCAAACTGCTTTTAATTGTGTTTGTGTTCAAGGTGGGGAAGGAAGAGGGTGGGAGAAGGGGGGTGGGGACATAGATTGCATTTAAATTTTGATCATTATCAAAGAGCCCTTGCGCATATGGATACAGCGTAACAGAGGGGTGATAAAAAAATATCCTCTCTGATCCATCTCAGTGGGAAAAAAAACATTAAGCTACTGTCAATGCATCGTAATTCTACGTGAAAGCTATCGTGCAATATGCAAATAGATTCCCTCTCTGGATACATTGGATCTGAACAGATCTAACCGTCTTGGATGTTCATGAATTTAGTCATCTTTAACATCCCTGCTCAACACACACACGTCCTTGGCCATAGAGAAGAATGCGACACCCTCTACATTTTAAAAACAAAATAATTTTCTTGTTGCATCTTTTTTGAATAAGACGTTATGCCCTTTCCCCTCCTCCAAAACATAGAATAATCATACAGGATTTATGTTCAGCACTGCTATTAAATTAATCATGCATACAGACTGCAGGGTCAAGAAACATGGAAATGATCTCACCCTACCATGGCTGTGCATACAATGCAAACATCCCAACATTTACACTGATGTGGCCTTTTGGCTTTTGCCATAAAAGACCTTACAATTTTAAAACAGCAAGCTTGAAGAGATGCACAATGCACGTGTACGCACCAGCAGTTTCAGAGAGACAAGGAGACATTGCTAGAATTTATTGTGGGTTCCATGATGAGGGAGCAAGATGAGGGGGTCTTTGTATGCTGTGGGAACAAAAAAAAGCCATGCAGTCCCAAAAAAGGAACGAAGCGGTGGAGGGGACTTCTGTCTCTTCAAAGTGCTTATCACATCTGAAAAAAAACTGCCACCACAATGACTACGCCACATTTTGGTCCCTCTATATGTCTGGAGTATGTGTGCGTGTGTGTGTGTGTGTGTCTGCTGAAGGGTGGCTCGACAACACACACTCTCACACTCCACCCCCACCCCTGACACCTCTCCCACACCAGTGCCCGGCTTGATCTTATCATTTTAATTACTTTCGCTTGCATTACCCCAGCTTTTAGCCAGCTGTGTTTTCCATGCAGTAACATGCTGTTCTTTTTTAGCCATGCATGGCAAATGATGGCGTCAATACAATAGATACAACACTTCCTATATCGCATTATTTGGACTTAGATGATTTTCTACATGGTTGCATCCTTTTTTTCTGGATGACCTAAAAACCTGCCAGAATGAATATTATGTTTACATACTTATGTCAGTTTACATATACAAGTTGTTTGAATTTGTGACCGATCTCTGAGAAAAAAAATGCAACTTACCATTGATTCTCATTAAACCTATGTAACTAATTGGGGCTTGAAATTAATATCAGGTTCTTTGAAAATTCTGTAAATATTTGAAAATGAACCGAAGGGAATGTGTTTACCGAGCACACATCAGTTTAATGGCTCTTACACGGCACTGGCCTAAGAGGCTTTTAAGCGTAGCAGCAGGTAAACAGAGCTCTAAATTATGTAGGAAGGTACTTCGTGTGGGTTACGATGGCAGGGTTTTACCTGTGAGACTGCCCGAATACTGCTACTCGCTAGCGGGGGAGCCTGCTCTCTTCTTTTGTCTGATCCATCAGTCCCTCTCGCCGGCGTTGGCTCACCGTGAGCCCATGATGTGCGTTCAGGCTGCTCGGTTCTGATCTCCCCGGCGTGCGGCTCTGTGTTCCCTCATGTGCGCGCTCGGGTGGCGTCGCTCCGGCTCAAACGCGTGAGCGACTTCCCCGAGCGGCGAGCCACGCCGTCCGAAAAAACAAAAGCCCAGACAGGCTGTAATGAGAATAATGAAAATGTCACCGTGACGAGAGGGGATGCTTGGCCGTGAAAAATGAAAAAGTACACAGGAACAGGAAGCAGGAAGACAAGGGCTATTGAGGAGAGAAGTAAAGAGATTGGTTGACAGTAAACCTCATAAATCCATTGGGTTTTTAAGATGTGGCAGCCAAATGGAACTGACAACAGCTTCAGGGGCCAGAGTTCCATATAGTGAATACCAGGCAGGGAGAGAAAATAAATATAAATTCTGTCAACTGCTGGGAGAACACGTTGGGGCTCTGGCTGTCAGAACTCTGCTGCTGTCGGCAGATAATATCGGTGGCTATTTAAAGAGGGACGGCAAGCTAGGCACATCGGCAGCATTGATACAGTCCTGCTTTTTGCTAAATCATATTCCTGTCATGACATCATCGAAAATAACTACCCATTGATTAAAGAGGTGTGGTGCCAAGGTGGGAGGAACAAAAAATATAGTCTATAGACAGCAGAGACTAGTTGTGCTCCATGTCCAGTGTATAAAAACCATCTTGCAAAAGCTAGTCCTCTTTTCATTTTTTTTGCTGTGCAATCATCTGATTTGACCAGGTACTAGACAACAGCAACAGCAACAAAATTACCTGAAAAAGACTGGAGTCCTCAAGCTCACTGATAGAGCGGACAGGCCGCCACCCAAATAAGCACTACCTCACATCAAGATTAAGCCCGCCTCAGCAAGTCAGTCAGATACAGTCTTTGAGAAGGCACCACCCACGCTCTGTGTGTGTGTGTGTGTGTGTGTGTGTGTGTGTGCGTGCCGGCCTCCTGTTCGAGCGCAGCTAGCCTTTCCTCCCACAGCGGATTGATTATTGTGCAGTGTTGTCAGCACGGAGCTGCCTTGCTGTGAGCAGTGACTGGGCTCTCCGCTTGGCCAGGAACACCGCGGCTGACTCGCGCGGCCCCTGGACATTTGGAGCCAGTGTGGCGTCGTCAACGCCCCGTGGTGACATCCCCGGACTGCGGGGGCCCAATTACCCTCCCATACCCTCTCACCTTCCCGCTCCCCTCCTTCCTCTGGGGTGGGTTCATGCTCTGGGCCAGCTAATTCACAGAGAAATATGCAGAGTGCCTGGTGAACTCCCAGAATCCCCTGCTTTGACTTTACTAAGCACGGAGAGTAATGAGGAAGCCCAAGGACAATCGCTTTTTTGTTGTGGGATTTTCACGGGCATTGTGTGGTCCTCTCTGGCTCTGCCCTCTCTGGCTCTCTATAATGAAATATTTGGTGCATCACTGATCTAAGTCCATTTCTGAAATAGTGCGGGCATTCTGCGGAGGGGATTTCACACATGATCAGGGACTAAAACTTGGCAAGGATATTGAGAGGTAAGGCAGACAGAGAAAGAAAAACAGATCAATAATTGAGAAAGAATTATTCCAAAAGACAATTTCAATGTTAGAAGGCAGGTGATATTCTGAAGAGCTATACACAGAATGCACCGAATATGTGGTTCTAAATGTACTACGTTCCGAGTAAGCCAATTACGTTACCACGTTTAAAATCAAATTGGTAGTTGCAGTTTAAGGGCTGAGAGATATTTTGAATTAACAGCCATGTGGGTACAGGTCGTCTCACTCTCGAGGAGGTAGCATTCATAAAAATAGAGGGAGAGAAGTTCATAATGTCAGTTATGCAGTTGCAGGATGTACCCCCATGTTAAACACAACAGAGAAACAGAGCTTGTACCAACAGCTTACACCAGCATTGTCAAGCCTCCATTATATGCACAGTACTGTTGTCTCTGTTCAGAAGTATTCACTTCTAACTGCCAATAACAGTTGAATACTTTTCACTATGAATGACTCATCTGTATTTGCCGTCACTTGTAATGAATAACATAATTCATTGTATCCGGAGTTGTGATCTACAATCTGAAATCTACCCACAGGCCATGAAACCAGTGCCCAGTGCATCAAAATCCTCAAACCGACATTGTCTTTTTTACTATTCAGTAGGTACATACTTACATGCATTGACAAGAAAGAATTTCAAGAACATGTATTAGCATGAATTTTCACCTCTGAAAAATAGTTACATCATTTGGACTAGACTTAATCAATCTTTCCAATACCAAAGACCAATCCACTCATTTAATAACACTGACTACATTTAGCTGCAGGTTGTTCCAGGTAATGGTCTTTATCCTGGTTGTGATGATATTCCGAATAAACTGTTTACATGTACCATGATGTACGACTACTGTTAACATTCCTGTATACATGATAATTCGAGTGTCCTGAGTGTCAAGGACAGGTGTGAATTTCTTTGCTGATTGTCTCATGTGTAAGAACAGGTAGGAGGGTGCTCGCTTTTGCATTATCTTGTCTCTGTGCACTTTTGCAAAATAGCTTATTGTGAACAAGCATTCTGATCAATATCCTCAGCAATGGCAGATGACAGTGTCGGGAAATAGATCATGGATATTCTGTGGCTCATATCTACTGCAATTTGCTTTAGCCACACGAAACACTCATAGACAATGGATGGAAGTGCTCAGCCAGAATTGGTGGGGAAGAGTTGTAATAGTAGAATTTACAGAAATCAGAGTGGAAAGAAAGCTTTTGCATATCGCGAGCCTCTTTCAGCAAATTATGCAAAATGATGGAGAGGATTGTGAAACCTTGCAATGCCACAGTGCATGCGCCTGTGCTACTTTCCATGCCTGCTGTCACGGCCTTGTACAGATTAGGAGGCAGTGCAGAGAATCATACAGTGCCGAATCAGTTTACTGTCCAAAAGCATTCTGTGAAGACATGACTGGCTGAGTGATCAGCTGGTTAATAAAGATACCTTCTGTGGATGAAGCATGGACAATTGCAGGTAGATTTAAACTGACCCATCGCTCTCCTTGGATCAAAAGCTGGATAGCACTCACATCCCTGTATTGTCTCCCAGTCCTGGACACAAATCAGACACAATGGCGCCCTTATGTGGTCCAAGGTGTCATGGATGTAGAATCCTGGCAATTTTCCCATTTTAAAAGTAAAAAAAAAAGAAGATTACCTGAAAATAAACTCATCTATAAATTATTGTTCATGGCTGCTTCTGTACCTCAAAATTTATGGACATATAAGATGCTTAATTTGGTGTCATTGCCACAGCTTTTGGAGCAGAAACTGAAAATACCAGCTGGCGCCCACAATGCCAAGATTGCTTTAACATGCACAGATGTACAGTAAGATTACAGTAAGACATGACTCAGTCTTCCATTTAATAGAGGACTATTCCCCATGTCCTATTTGGTTTCTTATAATACTGGCTTATTCAGGTTATGCTTATTGGGATATGGTGTTTACACGCCTCATGTCACAGTCTGAATCATTGTATTTGGGTTAGCGCTGGAAAATTAATGTGCATGTAAAGACAGTCAATGAGTTTTAAACACCTGTAAATTAACTTGAAATCAGACTTTCTTCACTTGTATTTGAAATATCATCCAGATGGTTATTATCATTTCTACCATCCACAAAATGGATAAGCAAGGAACTTTATGACTCATTCTACATATTCAGCACACCATACCAAAGAAGGACATTTAAAAAATAACAGTAGTGATAAGGATACCATCACCAATACACATCATGTAGCCATCACAACAGCATGGTAATATGGCTCAATTAAAATGAACTCACTGGAATGAAGATAAATTTTTTGTAGAACGTACTGGATTGTTAATTTCTATCATCATTCCAATGATGAAACAAAGAAGGTAGAATACATTGCCTTTTCATTTCATCTAAATTTTAAATAATCGCATATGTTGGTAAAAAAAGGATTTTATGTATAAAGCGGCTGGCCTTTGATCTATATTCCCCAGGAATATTATTGTCTGCCTAATCTTTAAAGCCATTCCATTTCTTTGCAGCAATTTTTTCAGCCCTTTACCAAAAGCTACCTAGTTTTAATCTAATCTTGAAATTACAAATGCTACACCAACAAACAAAACATGTCTTGCAACAAATAGTTTTATTATTTCTGGAGCGTTTCTAATCAAAATCGGAAATTAGTTTTTGAAGGGAGGTAGAAACAGCCCCTTCTTCCAGTGCTGGCAGTGTATAGTCATTGTCATCCTCTTCCTCCTCCTCCTCCTCCTCCTCACAGTCAATCTGTTAAGACAATTGAAGCATGACAGCGCCTCACACTCCTCATGAAGTTAAATGTACATGGCAAATCTATTCCATTCTATGATTGATGGTGTTTGGGAAAATTGTTATAGAGAACATAATGTACTCTTAAAATTCCTGACTCCCTCTACATGACAAATAACGTAGTTCTCAGTGGTGGTCGATCTTGGGGCTGGCAGCATTGCCGCTGAAAAATAAGCAATTGGAGAAAAATGTCTGCGCTTACAGTACCCTGAGTGACAGTATTTGTGCTCACGTGGGGAAAGTTAACATGTTGTTAATTCATTTCTTCAAAATGCAACTCTAAAAGAGCTAAGTGAGAGTTGCTAAATGAACAAACAAAGACATACCAAAAACTTACCACAAAATTGACATAACTCCAAATCTACTCTCTCTGGAGGCTCTTGGAGCATCTTGTGGTATTAGATTCAGCTCTAATTTTTGATGGAAGTAGGCGGGGGACCGGGCAGCAAGTCAACAGCCCAATAAGGTGAGCAGCAATTGGGCCTGTAATTTTATTATGAGTTAGATTCACGTAAGGACTGGTTCAGGACGCCGCTTACTTTCAGACAGTTGGGGAAGGTAAGATAAACCTAAAGGGGGTATGGGGAAAAATAACATGGTCCAGAATGTTAAAGGTGAGTTATACTTGCTTGAAAGCCATTTTTACCCATGCCTAAGCCATACAACTGGTCACTCACACCAATATGACTGATTGAGCTGTAATACAAACACTGGGGGGAATCTGGAAGTTACAGAACAGCAGTACTCAGTTAAAGTGAGTAAACCAAGCAAGTCATTTAAATTGAATACAAAGTCGTTCTTTTCTACAAGATAAATGGTGGGGTTCAGTCACCTTGTGTATAGATTATATGACTCTTCCCACAAGATCTGCATTTAACTTCATGCCCGCACTTGTTAAGTGGTGACTTAGAGATGTGCCAGACTAAGCTGTTTTAAATAATACATGTTCAACTGATATGACCAAC
Organism: Megalops atlanticus; assembly: GCA_019176425.1. Lineage (NCBI taxonomy): Eukaryota > Metazoa > Chordata > Actinopteri > Elopiformes > Megalopidae > Megalops > Megalops atlanticus. The sequence continues at coordinate 10,774,214 of CM032885.1, read as the reverse complement.
TGCCTTGGCAAATCATTTCAAATGGCTGATTACCTATCCCTTATTTAAAGTGAGCTCATTAAATACAATATGATTTCACTGGCTAACAAGTACTGCTGAATTAGATTGCCAGTTAATCACAGGGAGAACTTGTATGCAATGTCCGCTGTGCCCTGCATTGGCTCTTGAATGTTGGTAATTTGGAGCACTGTCTTGGTATTCACTGACTGGATTGGCCTCTGCACTGCACAAACCAGGTCTTGCACTGCGCAGATCAGCTGGTCTCCAATGGCTTTGCTCCAGCGTCTTACTGTCAACGTTTCTAGTTTAAAATGTCTCCTCCAACTTCATATTTCCATTTCAATCTTATTTGGCTTCAGTCACACTCTGCACTTGACAGAGCAGTGCAAGTGTTGTCTCTGATGTGCAGATTTAAACTTGTGCATCAGCAAGTGTCATATTTGTAGTCCGGAGCTGTAGTTAAGAGTTTTCCCATGGGCAACAACTCCTGAAAGGAATGTGAGATTACTTTAACTAGATAGAACACTAAGAGATGATACTTTAAAGATCAAGCAAATATTGTTAAGAAAAGACTAAAAGGATTAAACTTTAGAACATAGCATGCTTGCTAGTTGCTTGGAAAGGTTTTAGCATTAATCATTTAAACATAATCCATGGAGCTCAGCTAGTCAATCAGTAAAATGACTAAGGGCCAGATTTTAATACCTCAAAAACACACAGCAATCAACTAACACATTCAACGCAGTTGTTTTTGGTAATTTGATGCTAAAAATGCCATCAGCACCATATTTTCATAGCATTTGTGCTAATTCTTTGTTCATGTCTCTAAAGCACACTTTGTGATAGATTGAACGTGGTATCCTAGTGCAACAGGTGCCAGTGGAATATTATGTGCATATTGTCAGAATGTGAGAATATTTATGCATGCCAATAACACAAAAACAACCTTAAAACAGGGAATTATATCCAGCATATACATGTAGATCAACAGGGGGGGCATTTCACAGGTGTAACCAAATAACTTACCAAACAACCACTGTTGCAGCTGCTGCTGCTGCTTTAGCACCAGTTTCAATGCACCAACTCAAGGTGGCAATGGAAAAACAGTGTAGTTCCAAGGAAATATCTTGATGGCATGAATGTGTGATATCCACCTTGTACTGCGAACTTGAAACTGAACCAGGATTTTCATGTCCACAGTGTCTCTGCAGGTAGCCTGACAGTTCGTTTGTCAGCGTTGGGCCATAACTGCAATGGAAGCAAATTAGAATGGTTGAAAGTGTGTCATACAATGTGGCACAAGTGCTACACGACGTCTTAGAGCGCCAAAACCAGGCGGTGGGCACAATGGTGAGTGGTGACCACACATATATGCGAAACGGTAAGGCAGATCTTACTGAAGTAATTCACACAGTGTTACTGCTGGAAGGAGATGGAAAGAATCCCTCATTAACCTTCCTGTCTATGGCAGATCTGTATCTCCATGTGTCTACAGCTATGTCTCCATAAATAAATGCATTCACACCCCTCTCCAATGAAATCGGGGCACCATCAATTGTCATTGAGGGGAATGATGCTGCCATTTGCTGTCTTTTTGGATACCTGTTTATTTGCAGCTATTGTATATAGCATGCAGGCTGCCCACCATCTCAGTCATTTGCACAGGAGTTGGCATTTGCTGGGACCAGTTTGCACAAATGTGCATTTAAGGGCTTCCATTGTTCAGAAAAGCAATGCGCATTTTGAATTCTGAAATTCCACAGAGTTGAGACTGAGCCAGACTCCTTTTTCAGCTTCATCCCTTGTCCATCACTTTTAGGCGGAGCGCACTGTTTTCACAATCTTTAGCCATAATGCTGACATTTGCAAATCACTGCCACCATGACTGGTTAAGTCGCTGGCCTTGCACGAATCGAGCTGTGCCCCTCAATTGCATTGCGCGCACGTCATCTGGTCTGGCTGCAGCCGGTGGCAGTTTCACTGTCACTCAGAAAAAGCCTCCCTCGTTTTTCCCCCTGCCTCACACAGTAGCCTCGTTTTCCTGTTACAAGGACATTGTCCTAGGTGGTGGGGGCTTGACCTTGACCACCTGGTGTGCTTGTTAGGATTTTAGAGGCCACATGATGATTATCTCCCTGTTGGCAAAATCAGAAGTTAGTTAGTTGTAAGTTATCAGTGATTTTGTAAGTACACCAGGCAACAGGTAAGTGGTCGCATAAGCATAACAGTATGATTTCTTTTGTTCTACTCTCAACACAATCAATTTATGATACCAAGATCAGACTAATGTTAAGATATGTTATTGGTCAAACAGCAACTCTAGTATTGATAGCCGCCCTTGAGTACTACAAATACCAGATATTTCTGATTCCCAAATGACTGAAATTATATTAAGAGACCATAAAATCATTTCAGTTACATTGAATCTTCTCATATTTATATCCTCATAAAAGGCTAACATAAAGCAGAGAAACATAAGGCATTCCAGCTACACACTTTGTGCTTTCTATAAAGGTGTGCACTTTCCAAAGTGATGAAGATCTCCAAATATGTATACTAATGTATACTAATGCTCTAATATCTGCAATATTTACAGAATATTCCACCCCATGTATTCTGAATCTTGACATTCAGAACACTCATATATCCTTCATTTTTTTAAAAAATATTTTGATTATACAGGGGTGTGAGGGTGCATGTGAACATGACTACAGACAGGACTGAATTTGCTGCAGTTCATTTTCTTCTATCTATTCGTTATCTCCCTGAGTTAATGAGCCACTAGACTATTTATCCATAATATATGTTGGCTGAGGGAAGACTGCATTATGTCTTTTTCCCCTTATCAGTGATAAAGCAAGAGTAAGTATAATGTGGGATGCTTGTAAATACCTAACTGATGTCAGCACAGGCTGGCCACACTGCAGCATGCACGGAACGCCACAGCCTGTTAACCGGATTACTCAGCGCTGTCACGGGACAGAGCAGGCACTTATAGGGCCACTCTGGTGGGCCGGAGCCGGTGATATGTAATGGAGAGGAAATCTGTCTGCTGGTGGCACTCACACACTGCTCGGCCTACACCAGCCTGCTCGCCTGTCCCCTCCACTCACGCCCGCCCCCCCATGCCAGCAAGCACTCCTGTAAAGCGCCCAACCTGCAGTTACAGAGGACAAAAACTAAACACTGGGGGGAATATCAACTGGAACGAGACACTGTGGTAATAGTATGGAAATTGTACTCAGGAATAAAACTATGTTCCTTTTGAGTGAGATTTTAAATTCTGACTGAATGAAAGCGGATGAGTCATCGATACATGGCAGGTCACAGATTCAACGCGTTGCAGTGATTATCTAATGAATGGATATAGACAATAACAACAGATATAAAATGGCAACACCCGCAGTAGGATTCTGAAATTCGTTAATAAAGTGTAGTGCCTACAGACACATGGAGGGAGGTGATCATCAAAGGCCTGTGCTCGACTTCTGTCTTTGCAACTAAATTTTGACATATTAAGGTGTGGTAAGATAAAAAGTGCAAACAAAAGAGAACCCAAACCTAATGCATGCATGCTCCTAAAATAATTTGACTGAATCAGAAAATAAATAAAGAAATAAAAACTTAATTACAATTCCTGATAGATGCTGCTATGTTTTACGCCCATCGAGTGATTATGATTAGCTTTTCATTTCACACTTGAATAATTGGAACCTGTTATTGATAAAACAATTAAACAAGGAATAACAGGGTAAAGCAGTTGTCTGCTGCTGATTGCATGTAAGAAAATGTTAATCAATAATCAACCGTTTAATAAATACCTGATGTGTCAGCTGCGGTGATTTTGGTTTGTAGCTCACAACCCCACAATGAACTGTCAACTTTAACATTGCCCCTCTTCACTCCACCCCTATGCTGCCCGCAGCTCACCTTCAACCAATGGCTTAGCCAAAGCATTGATTGTTTTTTCAATTGCAAATGTGCCGGTTGCACACATCAGCTATAGCGCCTCCATATGGACACAGACATTGTTTCCTATGGTGCAAATGACAGTAATTATGTACCTTACTCTACCTGGGAGGTTCTGCTCTCAGAGAGGCATTCAAACGTACTGCTGCTTTTACATGGACAGGCCTTCACCCTCTGGGAGCTGGTCTCAATGGGATGCCGCACAACGTCGAAGGAGTTCCCTGTCATGACCTAGTCTAAGCAGGTCCAAGCATTGCGGTCCCTCAAGTCATGCAATGGCAAGTACCCAGCCCTGTTTTGTTCTGTAGGGTTGTTCTCGTCAAGTTTGTGAGTAACAATTAAGCCACGTGCATAGACGTGACACTAAATGCGCTCATCCTGTTATGAATGGATAATCATGGCACTTACAGTTGAAAGGGTGACATTGTGCTGTCCTGCTTATTCACCGTCAGACTGCAAGCCTGCGTGTGATTTTAAAGAATTCATTTACGACACGCGGCGTATGGATACAAAAGAGAATCTATATTTAGGGAAGTGGGTGATTTTGCGGAGGTGAAGCAAGTATAGCGTCCAGATGGTGCCGCACAGGGGACTGCAGGCTGCCTCAGAGTGACTGCTTTTGCAAATTGTCCTTCGCGAAGTCTTCTATTTTTTTATCTACCCCTGCAACTTGCCTGGCATTGTGGAAAAGGCTCCGTGAGCTGACAGACCTGATGAAGGTGTTCTGGCTTCAAAGACGTCCCGCCTGCATGCGAAAACCGAAAGTGACGACAACTCAAGGTGACAGATGTTGTCACTCTTTGAGGTAGCCGCCCCGCAGATTGTCAGAGATAGAAATGGTGGAAACCGGGGAGGAAATGACAAACTGTTTTGAAAGCGAGAAGGAGGAAACCGTCGTGTCACATTCAAGGTTATGTTCTATTGGGCTTGTGGTTTTTTCTTTCTTTGATTTTCGTGAGTGTGTGCCGTAGTGATCGTGTCACACGTTTGTTCCTCATTCCCAGTTATCTACCATTCTCCCTTCATGTAATTTTATTATTGCAGATGGTTCAATTACAGACAGACTTGTAATTTCTCAAGTTATTATGCACCTAAAAGCCATCAACCACTGTTAGCTGGAAATCTCTCTCTCTTATTATTATTATATATTATATTTTAAATGAGGGGTATATTTAAAGCACAAATATTGCAGTGGGTAAAATGGAGATTTTGTAATTCTTTCAACACAAACAGGGGCAGGGCCAGAGGGGGGGCTTCAGGGGGCACGGGCCACCCTGGAGATTTGATTGGCCACCCCGGGTGCCACCCAAAATCCTAGTCTATGATTGGCCATCAATCAAGTTGAAGGCGGGACTTTTCTTGATGTACTCGGTGGTTCAAATCAGCGCGGGAGTTGGGAGTGACTGACTTCAAAAATTTAAGTACACATTTAGACATAGCCAAGAAACAGCCGTTCTATATGTGTAATTGGTTGTTAGCATGTGAGTTAGTTTACAACACTATTGCTCTTGCTAGCAAGCAAGTTATCTAGGTAGCTAGCTAGCTATTGAGCTATCTGCCCATCTAGCAAGGTAGCTAGCTAGCTAATCCATCTAGCTAGCTAGCCAACGTCAGCTAGCTTGATAATGAACTACAAAGCTCACCAGGCAGCTAGCTAGTTAAATGTAAATCATTATTGTAAAAAAAAGCCTTGTAGGAGCAGGATCTTTTCATTATTTAGTTGGCATGTTTTTGTTGATTTGTATTTGAATTTCTTTAAATAAAAAAAGATGACATGAGAATATGGTGTTTGTCCCTTGCAGTTTCACCCTCTGAATATGGTGTTCATATGGTTAGTTTATGCTTTAGCTCCTGTATTGTATTTGTGCTAATTTCACATCTTGCAGTGCTTTTAGTGTATGGGGGGCATTATAAATATTTGTTACGCGCCTATTTCTGTTATTGTGGATGTTGCGTTATCCTCATGCCACCCTTGAATGAATCAGTGCTCCACTTGGGCCACCCCAGTCAAAAAAGTCTAGAATCGCCACTGAACACAAATGTTTCAGTTAAATTTTCAACTTAACATGTAATACATGAAGAATAAAATAATGCAATTGGATAAAAGGATAAGACTGCTGTGGGCTGCAGTGAGCCCAAGTAATTCCAGGTGATGAGTAGTAATCTGAATCAACAATTTAATAGCAAAATTGAAAGGACAACCAAATTTTACATCCATAAATTTGATTACAATTACTATGCCTTCTTATTATCATTACTATTATCACAATATAAATCCCTTCTTTAAAATACTGACCTCACTTTAGACATATGTAGTAATTGTATTTATATTGACCTTGAAGTGAACATATTTTTTCTACAGTCAAGTCAATCCACTATAATCCACGGCCACAGCTGGATTGATTACTTGGTCATGGCAACACAGGCTTGAAGATGTAGGTATAAACATCCTGTTTAGCTCACAGGAAATTGTCTGTAATAATATAAGTGTTACATTGACAGCATCCGTCCTGCCTCCTGATACAGGCTGTTGTATGGGTGCTAAAATCCCATAATGATCCTTACACACTCTGTAGTGGTATTACTGTACAAAACACTTTGGCATGTTTATGCTGTGGATGGTAGTTACAGAACGTTATACACCGCAGTAAAACAAGAAGACCAAAATAATAAAAGGAAGTGAAATTTATTTGCCTTAGATGGTTCTCTAAGCACATAAGCTTTAGCGACATGTCGTAAACAGAAGGTAAATTACATATTGTTCTAGGGGCTTCAGGATTTCCCCTTTGGTATGATAGAACAGAGTGCACTGGCTAGGTAATGATATATGGACCCCACAAATGATAACAAAATGGAGTATCTTTTCCATTAAAAAAACTGCAAGCAATGCTGGCCACACAACCAGAGGCACCTGGAGAAGCTTCTAGAATATCGATCACATGCCCCATGCTGGGGGAAGAGTGCATCCAGAAGCTTCTCTTCTCCTTTCTGTCAGTGCTCTTTTCCTCTTTTTTCTTTTATGTCTCGGCACTGTAATACAGAGTCTGCAACTCATGGAGTGCTACTGCAGTCGAGGGTACATTTTAAGCAAAGGTGGCGTGTCAAACTTTTACAAGCCCTTTAGTTAAAGAGGGATTCTTCTGAGACAGGCTTGAACTCAAAGATGCTGCAAAGTAAAAGAAGTTTTAAATCCGGTAGATTCTGACCAGGCTAAATTCTAGTGTTTGTGGTGAAAGTTGAGGATTTATTGCTGGCTGTTAAGCTGGGGCCATTGCTGACAATTTCACATTGTCTCAGTGTGACATATAAGAATTTCATATTCATTTTCTCATCCGTTTTTCAGTTTGCACTGTTTCTTAAATGTCATACACTAGCTAGCTAGCTCACTAATGTTATTGATTTACATTTACTGATAGTAAAAATAATAAACCAATATCCTGTCTTACATTTCTGCTTTGGAATCACTACCATAAACCTACATCCAATCTTATGTGTCTACTTTGGCATCACTGCAGTGCAGAAAGGACACACAGCCTTATCCAGTGGTGACACAACTATATTTGCCATTATATGCCAAACTGGTGTCGCTAGCAAGTCATGTTGTTCTGATGACTTATGGCTGACTTGTCAATGTGCTGCTTGTGAAAGGTGTTTTGACTGTAGTGTTAAGCTGCTGATAATCAAGAGTTACCAACCCTTTAGCAAGTTATGTTTTATCAGCAGCTGTGTGTTAATCTAATCAGCAAGTGTACTAGCGAGTTGTGTTTTATAAAGAGGCTCTGAGCCAACAGGTAGATTTGCTTGTGTTTCTGTGCATGTGCATGTGTAAAATGCAGATTTTCATGACAAAACAACACCAGAACACATTTGATAAACTACTAGAAGAACTTTGGAGTGTGCCACACTCGCTAGTCACTTTGGAAGGTTCACCTAGTTTACAACACATGCTACAAGCAAAAAATATATGTGATGACTCATTATTATTCAGTTTTTTGGTTCAATCCAGGTGTCTAGGATGGTTTAATTACAGAAGCACTTATTTTTAGAAATGTGCATAATAAAGCTGCTGCTAATATGAATAACTCTCAGTCTATTGATACACCAGCACTGCACGGTGTAACCCAAGCCTACTGGTTGCCATGGCATCTCTATAGACCTGTACCCACCACCAGCCCCCACCATTTCAACAAAACCCTTACCATCCTTTCCCTTTAGGGTCGAAATGCCTCCCCCTCAGTGGCCTTCTCACAAAGTAACAAAAAAAGGAAAGCTTGGCAAGGCTGCACATGCTGAAACTCCTCTGCTGCAAAGTCATTAAAGAGGGTCAGTCCAAACTTTGCTCGGCAGACTCATTTCCTAAAACGCACCCAGCGTGACCTACTTGCGCACGTTCCCGGTTTGGCCTAATCCGGGCGGTATCACAGGGAAGCAGACAGAGTGTGATCCCCTGTTGCAGAGCAGCTCCATCTATTTCAGGTTATTATGAGCACACTGGACCTCTTTCTCAGATGTTACTGATGAAGGAGAACTGCAATAAATGTCTCACGCGGCGGCGAAGGTGCACGGGTTCCCAAACAATCGCTGGAGTTGAGAACGTGAAAATGCAGTTCTGACAATGAGACCGAAGGTGCAGTCACGGATTCTAATTGGTGGGCTTATATTGTGATATGTGGCCCCTGTCACTCCCCAACCTGAGGAATTATGCAGAATGATGAGACATAAGCATGATTTTAGCATCACATGGTTAAATTAGCTTCAGCAGGATTCAGCACTGTAGTTCTCCCACACTGGTGTTTTGTATGATTTGCATTTTTTAAAAACTTTTTTGATAATTGTTGTAAACAAACACCCCCCCCACCCAGTCTGAAGTCCTGAGTACCAAGTCCCATTACAGAATATGGTAACCACTGCCAGTCACTGGTGAACTTCATACCCAGTTCATGCCCATTTCAAGATACTAAAAACATATACTACTAAACAGAACCTGTGCCATGTCATTACTTATTTTCTGCATAGCTGACTAGCTAGTCATTGAGATAAATAACAGATTCTGCCAAATATGTGAATTTACATAGACGATGGTACATTTTTAACTGATTTGTAAATCCCAAATGTGGTAATGACCTCACTAACAGATTATATGTGGAAAATAAGAGAAAAATGTTATTAGTTTTGACTGAGGACAAGTTACAAACACACAACAAAACTAAAGCCTATTGTACTCAGTGCTGTGTTCTAAATTTGTATTGTGCAAGCCATCACTAAATATTTATAAGCAGGCATGCTAAAACATATAGCTTCATAGCTTTCTTTCTAAAAGGGATACTCAGAGTCCTTATTTAATAATAACCCCAGATGGGGAAGTTTCAGACTAAAACTACTGAGATCATTTTGACAACCACACCACAGAACTGTTTAACATCCAGTCATTAAGTAAGAGAGAGACACAAAATATTGCCGCCCCCAACTGCTACCAAGCACTACTAACCATTATTTTAAGACAATAAGCTGAATAGTAAAAGCACACCATGAGGAAAATCTAGGCCTTAAGAAGTTTTAATATAACACATGCGCATGTTCACTCACAGCATGTGCAACAATAACAGGGGCTCAGAATATGGACAAAATGGTATCTTTCTCCAGCAAGCTCGGTGAAAGATTAAAATGATGAGTCTGGATCGATGCGATTTGGTGACGTGCATTTGAACATAAGACCCAAAGGGGGGTAAACGGGCTGGAAATAAACCACACAACTGAGGAATGGGGTTGGGGGATCTGCATTAGCTTCACATATTAAAACAATATTTGCAAACATTTCACTTCAAAATCAGGAGGAAAGGGCATTATGGTAATTTGGTTGGGTGCCTAATTAGCATGTAGTGCTCAGATGTGTGGAATAAAGAGGGAGGACTGACACTGGCTGCTGCTGCAAGACATGTTGAGATGCACATGACGTGTTGAGAGGTATAATGACATTGGGGAGATAGCATTCAGCATCACCGTTCTTGGCTCATATTCTCAGAAAAACGAAGTAGATGCCCCGATAAATGATGCTTCACTGTGTAATTATAGCATAATTAAACAGTTGAAGTGCCAAACCTCGTCTTGGTTTTCTTCTACAAAAAGAAAAAACGATCTTAAAAAAATAAAAATGGGAGGCATGAATTGGTAGGTACGGTATGGGGGCTTAAACTATTCAGAAGCAGAGGTAAAATACAGAGCAATACCAGAACATTGAATAGCACAAGCACAACTAGAACTGAAATAAAGGGCTCAATTTTACAGTCACAAAAGGAATTTTGTACACTTTCCTTTGCATCTGTGTCATGTAACATCTCTCAGTGACATAATGAGAAAATTGTCTGTTAAATGTTTTTAGAGAAAGTAGCAAAATGTTGTTGGAGAAAGTAACATTTTCATGATCAGTTTTTGTTGGTCATAATTTTTTAGTTTTGTCCCATTATATTCACAATATGAGAGTTCTATTATTTTGTTTATGGCATAATTTATAATGAGAGATGCAAAAGTCTCACTCAGTGAAAATGAGATGAGTTGAAATGGGCTGAATTTATTAAGATTCGTAATGTAAAATGACTTGCTGTTCGCCACAGAGGAATTTCGATGTCAGCATTCATTTGGAAGAACGTGTTGCCGCTGCAACCTGGTGCGGGTCATTTCATTACGTACAAACATGAAAGACATCAGGAATTTTCCAGAGCCAGTGAAAAACCATGTTGATTTTTCAAGACCATCTAGGGGTATGATAACAAACTCCCCAATTACACATCTGTTTAAACATCAGCGGAGCGATAATACCATACAATAAACACCCCATTCTTGTCAACAGCAAATTCAAATATACAGAGTTTACGCAGTTTTGACCTGCATGGCAGAGAGAAACAGCTCCAGGAATTTATACCCACAGCAACACAACAAAGCAGAAGTGCCAGCCACGAATGACCTACTGCATCCTCTTCTGCAGACTAAATCCCCACTACAATCAGAGCAGAATGCGGTTTTCCCTGGCTGTAAATGAGAAGTTTAAGCAAGTGTTCTTGTCAGTTCTTGCTCAACATTTTTTATTAATCTTGGGGACTGCCAAACACAATAAACTGTATACTTGAAATATGGCCCCTTCTCATTCATATCATGATCATCATCATAATTAGAAGGAATATTTCAAAATATCAAGGCAAGTTGAAATGTTTCTTCCTTGAAATTGAGTTCACATACAATGTTTGTGCAGGGACATCTTTTTTTACATCTAAAAGATGTAAAAAAAGTACAGTTATCTTAGGATATATATGTTGGAGATGCTGAGGTCAGGAGGAAACTCCATTCATTGTTGGGACATCAGAGACTCCATTTGACAGAAAGCTTAATAGCGCACAGATTACCCCATAGGCTACACTCACAACAGGCTCTTTTATCCTATTTCTACTGTACACTCACAGGGTCCTCTTCAGTCCTGACCCTCAACAACCCAGTCCAATCATCCCACATGGAAGTCTGTGGGCACACTGCAGCAAGCATCCACAGTAACTGAGCTAGCACCTACACACAATCAAGAGTATCCAGACACACCGGCAGCCATACCACCCTTCAGCTCTCTCCAGCCTGATAGAGAAGTTAAGCAGGGATGGGCCTGGTTAGTACTTGGATGGAGGATGTATTTAGGAAGAACATGTTGTTGGCAGACCAGTAGGCAGGCCCTATGAGGGTGCTTAGGGGTGCATTGCACCCCCTGGTGTCTCCTTATATCCCTATCCCTATACGTCTAAATAGTATTTTTGAGTTTTTGCACACCTCCGTGGTCTGCCATCGCACCCCTCTGTATTTTCCTCTGGCGCCGAGTCTGCCTGTACGGGGCAGTCTTCCTTCTGGATCGTTTAGGGAAATAAGAAAAAATAAATGCAGCAGTGCAACTCAAATGAGCACAGCTTTCAAGTGAACACAACATATTACATTCACAAACAAATACAGGTATTGCATTTCTCTCACAAAGGCTAGCTTGCTTACATTGGGTAGCTAATTGGCTTTCTATTTGACAAACAATGTGTCTATAAATTTAATCTGACACTCTCCAGAGTTGAAGAGCTCTCAAGAGCACCACAAAGTATATTTATTCAGTAATTTGTAAACAATTTTCAATATTTTATAAGATGACAGGAGAACAGTTGTCATATTTAATCATGTTGAAATAATAGTACTTCAATTGGATGATAAGAATTGTGTTATTTTAATAATGATATTACATATCTAGCAATCAAACTAGAGTGTATCCTCAAATATGTGCAGCTCTGCAGCAGGGCAAGTAAAACACATTTCAGTATATAAATTTCTATACAGTCAAAGAATGAAGGTTGCGTTTGATGTGGTTACAGCAGTACTTTTATTTGGCTTGATGTCCAGCTAAGGGATCACACCTTGGCGTGGGTCACAGTTGTTGACCCCCCATGTGGACATCATAAGGAAAAGAAAGAGGGAGATCAGGTGGGGGAGGGATGCAATGTACAACTAGCACAGAAAAGAAGTGGTAAGTAGGACTTTTATAGGACAGGACTGGTTTGTCTAAGTTTGCTCGATTGTGTAGGGATTATTTGAAAATTCTCCTCCCGAATCTTTGTTTGTAACTTCAGTCATGTCATGTATACACCTGAGGATGATTGTTTCTTTGGCTTGAAGGTTTTATTCCCATTGGACCACATGTACATAGCAGCTTAGCCTCAGAGCTCTCCAATTACTTGACTAATGTAGGGGCAGGTTGTAAATTGTTACCAAATCTTACAATTTCAGTAGAGCAAAAATAATTTCACTTTTCTGTTTCTCTTTTTATTCACCTGTCTGTTAACCCATTCATTCCCCATCTCACTTGTTTGTAAAAAATGAAGCGCAGATATTAATGGGCATCTGTTACCCAGCAAGAGTCTGTGGAACCCACACCACATTACTGCATGTCATGGCTCCTGAGAGCTGAAATGCAGAGGTGGGCTTGGGGAATTACATTTTTTTTATTATCTTCTAAGCCTTCAAAATTGTTTCCTCTGTTAAAAACCCAGACAAACTTTGTTCAGTTGCTATACAGTAATTGCAATGAGATTTGCAGCCATGTTTGGTTGAATTTCAGGTGGGCATGTCAAAGTTATCTGCATGTCCCAGGAAGGGAAGGTATATCTGTTCTTTTTTGGAAATCAATGTCCTGCATGGTGTGTAAGAAATAATATTTTTGAAAAAAACAAACTCTGTTTGTTGCCTGAAACATCTCAGGTTTTTGCCAGGGCAGAACATCTCATACTGACACTGTAGGACTGAGATAGTCATAAAAAGTAGCTGGGATCAGTAATTGAGTGAATTTTTAGGATTGTGTAATTAGCTAAACAGATTTATTCCACATCCTCCATCTCTGCTCCTCACATCCCATAATTCTCCTGTCTGGCCATCAACAGAGAGACGGGTTGACATTTCGCAGCAGTTCAACAAACTATTTTGTCTGACGGACGCCTTAGCCTATATCCAAAAGGCTGCATTCCTTAAGCAGATCCTGCCCAGTTGCTCTTGTATGCAGCAACTACACAGATTCACAGTGGATAGGGCGGAGGGATGGACACACATATACACCCACGCTTACACACATACAGGAATGTTTACCTTGAGCAAATGTCAAATGACGCAAAATCAATAGAGCCAGGGCAAAAGGTTGGCGTGTTTTATGCAAAGCCAAGATGCTGAAAGTCAAACTTGCAGGCATAACGTACGTGGACACGAGCAAACCTTTTAGGACAGGTCCTCCTTTAATGTCACCTGGGTGGCAAATTCTTGCAGACGTTTCGATATGCCATCCCCCTTGTCTACATTGTTAGGATCGTTGGGATAACCCAGCTGTCTTCCCTGGGCCAACAAGCATCCCGGCCCTCAGAGTCCCATGCTGTTTCCTCCAGAGCTTGCTGTTTACTCCATCTGTTTCCAGCGATCTGTGAGTTTGTAAAGCTTGCCTTTCTTTTAAGAAATTGGCTTACGTTTCATTAAGCCCCTCCAGTTCAGTGCGTGATTATCAAGTAGTCTGACGCAACGTATTTATATCTGCCGGAGAAAGCACCTGCACAATCAATCCGTGCATCTGCTGAAATGAATGCTTCTTCCTTAATCATGTGCTCGTGTGCAGTCTGCAGAACTCCTCATTGTTCTTTCACTCTCAGTGCTCTGGAAGAGCTACTTCGGATTTAATCCATGATGCACTTCAGAATGTATTTTTTTATGGTGTCATTTGCTACGGTGTGCCATGACGAGCTGCTGAAAGCACAAACAATACAGCGAATGGTTTTGTAAACAAAGTGGAAAAGGCTCATATAGCACGAATCCCATGCAGCTGATATTTTTTCTGCTATTCAATGGGAAATAAGCCCTGATTCTGTTCTGGTGGAACGTCTTGTAGATGCATTGCTTTGCGCAAATGTTTAATCTTTTTATCTTTTTACAATAAACATGCGTCATAAGTGTTTTTATTAAGGTGCGTGGACTTCAGGCATTTCGGACTTGATTGTAAATGCTATAAACAGGAGGGAATCAATAGAAAGTCAATGGGGTTTAAGTGCTTTTTAAAATCACACCATAAACACTTGTACAGAATGTATGCTGACTGAAGAGTATCATAGCTGATTTCAGAGACCCAGGTCTCATTTGGAAACTGTTGTGGGCAGCAATCAGTGCCGTTGAGAGTATGTCTTTCAAAAACAATGCTGGTGGCCAGGCTATTGCAGGCTGTTGTGATCTCGAATCTTGGAGTGTTAATTCCCCTCCTGTCTCTGTTTTTTTCCTCGGCTTGCTCCGTCACAGGTGGTGGGTCAGATCGACAAGCTGACGTCTGACTTCGACTTCGACCTGGAGCCGGACGACTGGACGGTGGCGACGGCGAGCAGCACGTCCAGCAGCGAGAGGGGGCTGGGCGATGCCTTCAGGCTGGACTTCCTGAACCCGGACGTGCTCTCCGACAGCTGGGAGTTCTGCAACTTCCTGGAGGCCTCCTCTCCGAGCGCCGCCGGCCCCGCCACGACCCCAAAGCCGGGGGAGGCGCCGCGGGAGGAGGGGCAGGAGCGGGTGGAGGCCGCAGCGCCGGCGAAGACCGCCACGGCATACTCGCAGATGAACGGGGGCCTCCCCGTCCCCAACGGGCCCCTGATCGTCACCCCGGACTCATCCAGCGAGGAGGCCACCAGCTCCACGCACAGCCACAAGACCTCCCGGACCTCCGGCACCAGGGAGCGGGTCCGCTTCAGTGACAAGATCCTGTACCACGCACTGTGCTGCGATGATGACGAGGAGGAGGAGGAGGAGGAAGAGGGGGAGGAGGAGGACGGAGGCCACGCCACGCCGGAGACGGACGGCGAGCCCAGCCCGCCCGTCGCCTCGCCCGTCCCCACGCTCTCGTCCTCCGAACACTCTCTCCACAACTGCCTCGACTCCTCCCCTCTCCCCTCGTCCTTAAGGGTAGGCGGGGGGCAGGCGGCCCTGGGAATCCCCACCCCCGCCCTCACCAAAAGAGGTCTCCTCAACCCAGGCTGTCGGAAAAAACTCTTACGGAACAGCAGTACGCAGACTGTCTCGGACAAGAGCACCCAAACTGTACTGCCCTATATACCAGCCAAACAGAAAACAAAGGACCTGCATTGAGACAGAAAAAAAAGAGTTAAATCGAGACAAATAAAGAAAGGACTGTGTACTATTTAATATCAAATATATAGATAATAGATTAATACACAAATAAAATAAATAAATAAATACATAAACATAATAAATAAATGATATGTGGGAAATCGTTTGACTACCTAACTTCATTTGGAGGCTCAGGGAAATAAAAATCGAAAATGTTCCATGGAAACAATAACCAGTTTGTTATGGTCATAGCAAAAAGCAGGTGGGAGGAGATCCCCAAGGCTTGCTACTGCCTAGTAAAACATATGCACTATGAAGGTTCCCCCACCATCAGCGCTACAGCAGTATAACTGTGTATGTATGGGGGCTGTTTGAAAAAGTAGGAATCCTACTATTTATGGAAAGCCAACAACCTCCTCTGTGGAGACTGTGTTTTTGTACAAAACCATAGCCAGTCAACAGCAAAACCTGAGCTGTTAATAATCAGTGGTGAGCTACAACAATAACAAGGTACATTCTTTCTGTCAGATACAATATTGGTTTTTGTAGTCGATGGTCTCAAATGCCAAGGTGATGCCATGCAATCAATACATCCAGTGGAAATGGCAAGCTTCTTTTTTGACAGCATCAAGCCTACCACATGCATAACATGTTTTTCTGTGCTAAAAGAGGAGTAATAACAACATTGTTCGGCTTTTCTATGATTTTCAAAATTATTTCAATAATTCAATCCATTGTGTGCTGCCGAAACTGTTGGTGGGGGGAAAAAACAGGTATTTTCCATTTGCTGTGCTCCATATTGTGACATTTCCTCTTTATTCTTCTCTGTGAGGGAGCAAGGTTGTTAGGGGTGACAACTTGAATAGCGGAGCACAAAGGCATAATGCGAAAGGTTATGTCTCTGCTTTCTCCTTCCCAGTAGGGGCTGGGACTCAATAGAGTTGCATTTTTTTTCCACAGGGATAATGCCAATAGCACTGTTGATCAATATGGGTTGTTTAGAATTCTGGGAGTCGCCTCGCTGCTGAGTACGCGTCTTGCACTCCTGGAGACCATTAACACAAACCCTCTGTCAGGCCCCTGTGTGTTTACACCAGGAAACAAATGGAAAGAAAGAGAGTGAGAGAGACAGAAAGAGAGAGAGAGAGACAGAGAGAGAGAGAGAAAGAAAAAAAAAACGAGGGGGAGGATGCGAGTGGGAAACAGTATATCAATGAAAATGGAGAGCTACCGAAGGGGAAACTCGCAGAGAAATGGCCGTCTCGAGACAGATTGTCTTAACTAATCTTCCTTGTGGGCTCATTTTCTGTGCAATCGCTCCCCAGGCTTGAAGCTCGCTCGTCTCCCAGATGCCCGGTGCCCTCGCCTTCAAAGGAGATGCCCTATCTGTAACATATTCTTGATTTATTTTTCTTTCCTGCGCTCACTCCCGCCCCCACTCCCCGGCTTTCCATATTTAGCATACTTCTGCATCCCATAATGTGCTACACACCCTCGCGCTTTCTGCTTTGCCTTTTAGCGTCCCACATTCGACATGCGCCAGTTGTCCGAGTGAAAGATTTTCCTGCTTCTTAAGGCGTACAACCTACCTGTTACGCACTTTTTATTCCCCTCCCACCCTCCTCCCGGCGCATTGCCCCTCTCGACACAGACCACTTTCCGTCCTCCGCGCCATGCCCCTCGCCTTTTGCAAACTGTTTCACATTAAAAGGGCCTTTTAGGTGAACAACCACTGCAGTCACGTATACTGCAATTACGAAATCAATCACGTATTCATGTGTGAAGAATCTGAATCACAACACATCATTACCTCATGCTTGCCTTTTTTTTCCCAGAGTGCTGTCCCTGATAATGAGAAAATGGGTCTGACAGAAATACGTTTCCCTGCACGGCACTGGCAGGACTGACACCTGCTGGCTGGGTACCATTAATACTGCTTAAAGCTCCACTGTCGCCATTGTGATAGAATGCTCATAGGTCACAGCAGAAGGGGGAAATTAGTTGACATTTGCCAAAAATGTGCTATTGCAGCCCTTTAATAAATGTTGACAGTCACAGGGAAAATGATCAATACTAATTTTGCGCACAATGGAAAGTGCCTTTTAGGTGTATTATCTGTGTGCAAAGTTTTGGTGAGTATTCATATTGGATATTTGATATTTGAACTGGTCAACGAAGCCCATTGAAGCCAGTAGGTATACTACTGATGCAGAATAACAACAGATACTCTGTCTCTCTCTCTCTCTCTCCCCACCCTCTCTCCCTCTCTTTCTCTCTCTCTCTCTCTCTCTCTCTCTCTCTCTCTCTTTTCCTGGCTAGGAGAATGCAGAGTGGAGAGACATCCAAAGGTTAAATAAACAATCACCTAAGTACATCAACAGATAGGAAATTTGCCATGGGAACCTAGGCCAAAATCTCAGGCGCCACGTATTTACTGCAGCAAAATAAAAACATGCACACGCGCGTACTCGATAATGTTATGCAAATGCCCGAGCAAATAAATCTATTTCTATTCAAATGTCACAAACACGGCGTACTGCTGGGATCGTTTGAGAACAGTGTGTACACGCATGTGTGTGCTTGTGCACGTGCATATGCAACTAAAGTCTAAGGGCAGACTTAACATGACACTATGTTCAGGAAAAAGAGAAAAGTCGTGCGCATTTCATGTCATCAGATAAGTGTATCAATGCAACTGACCCCCACGCACACACACACACACACACACACACACACACACACACACACACACACACACACACAACACACACACACACACACACACACACACACACACACGCCCACCATGCCCTTTCCATTATTACTGATTGCCCTAGGGTTTGTGGGTGTCTTCAATTTCATTCATTTGATGTTCAAATAAATAAATAAACAAAGACTTGGACATGCAACCAGAGATGCAAAACTCTGGTCCACTGTGCCACAAGGGATTGTATAATAATGTCATATTTTTGACATTATTATCATCATGTGTCATCCTATACAGATGTGCAATATATCAAGATAACTGAAACATTTATTATGAGATTACTGTGTAACATGATCAAGTTACTGATGTAGAAAACAACCACAAATGTCAACATAAAGACATTGGACAAATACATCCCATTAGATGTTTGGCGGTGTTGCTAGGCTGTGCCAGTGACTTTGTTTATGGAGCAAAAGCTACATTTCAAAATTCCCTGTGCAGAAGCTCACTTCTCCACACAGGGGTGTAAGGCATTGTGCATGCGCAGCGCACGAAGAAGTTATTTTAACACGTCGCTGAGCTGAAGCTACAGGATAAAACATCTTTGTTCTGGCAGAGACGCTGTCTTTGGTGACTGGAAAAGGTCCACAAGAGCCCAATACAATCACACTAATTACTATGGATTGGCTACCAGACTGGGTGACTGAATGCTCATTTGTTTCACCTCGATGTCATTTGTTTCTCTGCTGTGACCAGGGGAAAAAAAACATTTCTTTTCCTCCCTCACCCTATCAGCCCCTCCGCGCTTCCGCCCACCCGTACCAATTGGCCTCCTCTTGAAACTCGACACCCATTCCCTGCAATTTTGCACAAGCACAAGGGCTGTGATTGGGGCCGCAATGTGGGCCAAATGAGGACAGGCTCAGAAACGTGTCTGGGGCAGTCACGGCGTTTTGTGAATGTGCAGATTGTTTTTCCGATTCATAAATCCCACATCCCTGCTGAAATGAAGAGATGGCCTTAAAAACGACAGCACATCATTGGGCTTATATCACATTACCATTGGGTGATTATCTGCGTGAAGTATAATTGGTGACATGAATAAAATGAGGACACCGATATCCAGGCCAGCGCGCAAGGATTAAAACTGTATGCCTTGCACACCAGAGTGAATCAGGTGAAGTAAGTCGCTAATGGTCACAGAAATGGTGATAAAAAGAAATTGACAAAAAGGCACGCCCACTATTTGGCTGCTTAAACTTCTGTACCATTGCCAAGGTTTCGATCTCTGTGGCTCTTCATCAGGCCCAGCTTGCCCAGGGCCTTAGAAAGGTGGGAGGTGCATATACTCACTGGTTTCCAACAACAGTGCCCCATCTGGAGTAAGAACCCTCGAGCTCTAAGGACCAGAAATGGTAAACCAGCACTCACAACCGGTAAACAACTGTAGCACAGTACAGGAAGGTACAGGATGTTCCCCAGGCTTGATGGGCCATTGATGCTGACGTGCAGCTGACGCCCGGAGTGTGTTCCCGGGGATGAGCGTGGGCGGCCCATCACCGCTAACGTGCCGGACAAGGCTGTGTCAGCATCACTCAAAACCCGATTGTGCTTTTCCAATATGATTGGTGAACCTCCGAGAAGCGGCGACAAACTAGATTGCACCTCCGGCGGCGGGTTGGAGGGGAAGGGGGTCGAGGAAGAGAGTTGCCTGCGGCGGATGGGGTTTCTGGGATATTGCCTCGGAATTCATTAACGCAATGAACATATTTACGCAGGCAATCGACTCCTGTCTTTAGCATTCCATCTCCTCCTGGTGCCCATCGCGTGAACACAAATGGGAAACCGCACGCGCCACCGGAACAGCGGAATATCATTCTTGCCGCTCAGATCAGGGAAGGTAATTTGGGTCTCACCGTTGACAGAGCAGCCGCTCAAATGTCCGGCGCTGCCCAATCATGCCGCTCCTAGTGGTGACAACTCCATTACTCCCAGAATCCATCACTCCAGGGCCTGCTTCAGGACGGCGATGATATAGAAGGATGACGAAGATGCCTGCCAAACTCTCAACTATCTCGGATTCCAAACAGGCAGTCAGAAATTAATGTAACAGCCTGCCAAAAAATTCTTTATGGAAAGCAATCTAGAAATGCCATTTATTTTTAGTCAATCTGTTTCTTGCTGTTAGAATATAATGGTATTACCGTATGCATTGCAAGCTACCTAGGTATGCAGTCACGAGTAAAAAAAAATGCATACATTCACTGGCTGAGTACATAAAGGACCTACTGCTGAAAGACTATTATTAAAGGAGACACTTGAATTTTACCCAGTCAGGAATGCTTCTGGCAGCCTGTCAACCTTTTTATGGCATTTGCAGGTATAGTCCAGGATGCCACTGCTGACAGTTTTGTAAGATCAGCAAATGAGAGTTCAACAATCATAAGAGGCAGCAGGCCCCTCTTTCCCATCACAGTTCTTCTCTCACATGCCTATTTTCTCCTCTTTACAAGATGTCTTCCTCCCGTAAAGGACATCGCTGAAAGGCAGTCTTAAACCCGCTATTTCAGCAAGCCCCTGCATCCTGATGCCCTGTTCCCCTCAGCAACAAGGGCAAAGCACGAGACAATCTTCAAGGGTCTCGAGAGGAAGGGCAGGAGAGTCTGTCTGAGTGCTGTGCAGAGGCCGTTGTTTTAAACTGATGACTGATTGCGGTACGGATTCGACCGCATTATTTTTTTTCCATCAACGGAAGCAGAGGCACGGTGGCCAACCCTTAAACAAGCTACCCATTTCAACAATGAACACCAGCCTCAGGGGCTAGAGGGTCCGCTGCCATTAACTTCATCGAACGAAACTGCTGCAGCCATCTATTTGTGTAATTGGGATGAATTTAACCTTTTTTTCTGGGAGCGTGTAGAGCAGAGCGGGTCGCCGGCCTGACGGGGGGTCCTGTATGTCGCTCCGCGGCGCAGCGTAGCACAGCTACCCCTGAGCGGTGATCATTCTGAAACGCGCGCAATTAGCAAAATGTCAGGTTCCGCTCTCTCGCTCTTTGCATCTCCGCGGCACGCTGACAAAGTGGCTCTAAGGTATGTCGCAAGATTAATAGTTATGGGTTTGCTACCCGAGTCATTTGCTGGGAATGAGTGAAGAATAAACAATAATTCATTAGAGTTTCACCTTCTTGCCTAAAGGGCAAGCTTGGTCTATGATTAAATACTGAAAGCCAACATTTCATATGTTGTTAAAAACATGATAGGAACATCTTTGAACATGCAGCACAGGCATAGACACTGAGTATTACTCCACATACACAAGGCAGAATAAATTAAGCATTGCTAAAACTCAGTATAGCTACATAATTCTAAATGCTAACTCAATTTGGCTAATTAAGCAATCTACATAGTATTAATAACACATTGCTATGCAGAAGCTGCTTTAAATGGAATAGAAAACCATTTTTGCTCGTTATTAGTAATTATCCCTTTAAATTCAAAATTATCTGGACTGAATTACGGGCACAACGCTTTGAGCCAAAGGTACATGTGCCCACAGGAAAAAAGACAAACAGACTATGTCAGACCTGTCTGCTTTTAAAGGATCTAAGTTATGGTGTTTTGGCACCCGCTCAAATGTGTGTTTTAGGGAAGCCGTCAATCAATTCTCCTCCCGATTCCACAGTGCAGGGACTCAACTTAATGCACCTATAAAACACCACTGATGGCGCTTTATTCTGTGCTGTGCATTTGCGGAATGAGATGGCGGTGTTGTTGGTGTTTAGCCTCCTCTCGCTCCCCACCCCCACCAGTGTCATGCCCCCCGGGTTCAAGAGCACGTCAGGTGTAAATCCCCCGAGCCGCCTGATTGATGTCAGACGTCACCGGCACAGATTTACCTCCAGCCAAGAGTCCGCCACAGGGGCCGGCCACTGCGGGTGCCGAGCGAGGGGGAACTGCCGGATCAATAGAGTTTTACGCGTAACAGACACTTAACAATCAAATAATAATTCACGCGATATCACGGTGCTTTGGCCGCACTCTAGCCTGGTCAGGGGCGCCCGAATCCCACGTCCAGTGCTCCAGCTTTGGGTTATGCCTTCACGGGATGAAAAATAACATAGGAAACCGGTCCATAAAAATATAGAATGGGCTCTGAATGAGTATGTTTGAGGTGAATCCCCAATGCATTGTTCCTTCTCTAGACAGAAATGAGTCTGCTCAGAGCGTCTCCCTCACTCACCCATTGCACTTCCCTAAATTTCACAAATAATGCCAGATATTCAACTGAGGGCCAGCCCTGAGGTCTGGACCCAAGGACTGTCCAATGCAGGGGATCTAGCACTGTAGAGCATAGACTGTACTCCCTTACAGTTAAGAATGTAACAACTTATTGTGTGAGCGGGACTGTAGTTTCATTTTGAATTTATTTTGTTGCGAAAGTTAAAATGAAACGAAAGGTGAGGCTAAAGGGCAATGTAGGTGCACATTCAGAAAAGTGGCCAGCGAGACAACCCACTGCCATCACGTTACTGCCATTACTGCATTAATTACCGACCTCATGAGTAATGCAGCCATGTTTTCATTGTGATATATGCATTTATTTTTTTGGCCTGACAGCTAGAGTGCTGTAGTTCATTCATTGTGGGCCATCTTAGTAGCTGCTGTGTTATTGGAGCAAATGAGAAAGAAAGAGAGAGTAAACAATATGATCAATGAAATTTAAGGTGGGAGGGGCTCAAGGGTGTTCCGTGTTTGAAACACAGCCTGTGAGGAGCCAACCTAAACTGATGATGGAACCCGATGTTCATGTGTTGGTGCATCACGCTGGTGTAGTTTCTCCCTCTCTCTACCTTCTTTCTCCTTTACCGGGGAAAGGCAAAGGAGTAAGAAAATTCTTTCCTTGCATTTACTCTGCACCACAGACGCCGCTTTTCACAAACATAACTACCTGTTGGGAATACCTGTCTGAGGGAGAAGAAATGGCGTGTCATCCCCTATCAAGCGAACGAATCCCTCCGCCGCTCGAAACGGCGCTCTGGTGACATACAGAGAGCTGCCGGCATCATTACGCTGCTCCGAGGCGATCCGATCTGAGGAGCCAATGTAAACGCGCGTCCCTATCCACCACCGCAACGGAAAAAAAGGGGGGGGGGAATGTATGACCTTTCAAACGGGGAAGCCTCTCATATGTCGTAAACCGAGAGGCCGGGCTCGGGTGAATCGATTGTAATTGCTGTTCCGTGAAACGGTATTATCATGTATTATATATTTTTGCAGGCCGCCTCCTTGGCGGGAACCTCGAGTGCGTTCCCCTCGAGCGGCGCGTCTCCACTCACCGAGCCCGCGGGGCCCCAGAGCTCCTCTCTCAAGCCTCCCGCGCCGCTCTCGCTCTCTCTTTTAAGGGAAATGCGGGCTGGCAGAACACCTGTTGTTAATTAGCGTAATTAAGGGAAGGTGAAATTAACAAGGAGGCATTAAGCAGGGGGAAAAATCCTTTTTGTTCATTTATAATCCCTCTTAATGGTCCCTCAATCACCCTATCAAGAATCAGCCTGAAAGGGATCTCTGTATATCCACAGCTGGTCACGCACCACATTCTGCATTACATTGTATTCAATATATCACACACAATAAATCATGCCTTGTATCTATAGGTACAAGCAGATATTACAGCTAATGCTTAATGCAATTAGTATTTAAAACTGATTTCTTTGAGAACATAATGAGATGCCTCAAATATATAGTAAAATACTCCGGTCAATCTGTGACAGAAGGCGATGACCCTGTCATTTTATTATACATACATTACATTTCTGAAAGGCCTTACGGTGTTATGGTTAAGGGTTTGGACTGAAGGTTGCAGGCTAGAATACTAGAGAGGACAAAGCTGCTGGGCAAAGCATTCAGCCTGGATTGCTTTATTAAAATATCTTGCATTGTAAATAAAGGCTAGCTATTCTGTATTTGTACATAATGTAATATTTCCTGTTTTCTTGGGGTAACTGAGACAAAATGCAGTACTCAAGAAAAAAAGAACAAAACAAGCCTTTAAACCCATAGCCCTGAAAATTTTCATTTGTTCATTCATACATTAATCCATTTATGCATTCAATCGTTTCTTCTCTTTGCTTTTCTTTCTTTCTGTCCTCTTTTTGTTCTTTTTTCCATTTTTTCTTTCCTCCTTTCATTTTCATTCTTTAGGGACTGGTGAGTGCAGACTGGAAATCCATTCTCACATCATTATCAGCCATTCCTCTAAGGTCCGAACGACCATCAGACACTGTTTTTAGAGGGTGAGAAGAGGGGACTTGGCAGGGTAGAGAAATACATTTCTGCTTAATTAATCCCATTCCTTACTTTAGGTATTAAAAGGTAATGGTCTGTTTAACAACTTTCAGCGACACTAAACGGGCAATTAGTCACAGCCTAATCATTTTTCATACATTTTATGGATATGTCCAGGGCGGAGCACGTATCAGAGAGGGAGACTTCGCTGCCCACCGCAGTTTAAATTCCTGTATTAGGGAGGTGTTACCTCCATTTCAGTCCTCCTCCTGTCCACATTCTTTCCTTTATCATTAACGGTAGCATGGTCTGAGTCATGATGTTTGCTCTGTGAAGCAGCACTCCTCCATTCAAACTGAATCGTGCATAACAGCATAAAGGCAACATTGCCTGTTCAGTCGCAGAGATTTGTTCTTTTGCACACCGGGTACTGAGCTGTCTTTGAAAAAGAAAGAAAGAGTTAAACCTCAATGAGCGCTGACACTGTGACAAGCGCTTGTCGGCACTGCCGCATTTTGCTGCCAGCTCTTTTAATGAGCGATCCCTGAATGTGATATTTCTTTCCTCCTGTTCATTCAAATCGAAAGGGAAATTATCACCATTTTAATGGGTAGGGCCACCCACTGCCCAGGTGTAAATAGGATTTCAGAGAGACTGACTGCTATAAACAACAGCTGTTGGTTTGTCTACTCTGCTGGGTTCCTGACTCCAAAAAGCAGGTGTATTTTTCTAATCGGTACAAGAGGACAATTACTACAAGGAACTGCGGAGGAGGACGGGAGGAAGAAAAGTTTATCTGCGCATGTAGTGCTAATAGGTTTTAACACCAATGTAGACGAGGCTATAAATAAAATCAATTAAACAGTATCACACTTCTGAACAGGCGCCTCAAAAAATGCATCTGTGAAATTGAAATGTGCTAAGCGTCCGCGTTCTAAGCCGCCATGCAAAACGGCATTAATATCGGCACGCCACAATGCGTTTTTTCCCTCCTTTCTTAATCTAATACCAGCAATGTTTGCCAATGATTTTTTACGTTCTTTTTGTCCTTCACAAAGTCTTAATTGGTTTGGAAAGGTCTGTCTGACTCATGCAACATTAATTTGAAGCCTCCACCAATAATGGGACGGTATCGTCAATAGGGCTTGATGAATACACCCAGTTGTTCAGCTGTTTGGCTCAGATCCCTTATCATCTTCAGTCCGCCAACCCCCACCCACAAACACACACAAACACACACACACACACACACACACACACACACACACATCTTAACACGTGCACACACAGGCACACGCACAAACCCACACATACATCAGCAAACACCGTCATCTGCATTTAATTTTCACGAGCCGATAGCCGACGCCGGCAACCAGACAGCGCGGGATCATCCACGCCGGTCCGGCTCATTATTCTAATGAATGCAAAATCAATTTACAACTTATCAATCAGCCGCGAACTCGCGGAGCCTCTCCACGACTCCTTGACGAGTTAGCCTCTATTAACCCCTCAAACGCCGGGGTCACCCTCAGACGGCTTAGGCGGGGTAATCCCACATGTCGTTGCGGCGCGCTGCCTCGGCTTCTGCCGCTTTCATCTCGTCGGTGAGACAGGCAGCCGGGGCTGAGCCGCGCACTCAATGTAGCCTCATGCCCGCCGCGCTCCCTCTCTCTCTCACGTCTCCGTTTTAATCTGGCTCAGCCCTCCGATTCAGCGGGCGCGGTGCGTGACCACAGATGTGTTTTAGCGCAAAGCTGGGGCCCCTTACCGAGGTGCCTTCTACGCCATTCAACGCCGGTGAGGCCGATGACAGCGTCTCTGCGTCGAGCAAGCTCTACTAACACGATCCGTTGCTTGTTGTTAGACAATAACATTTTTAACACTGGCGGTCAAAAACGGCTCTGCTCGGCGTGAGGCTCGGGTCACCACAGGTCATCAACCAATTCTGTGATGTTAGCTGATTGCTTTGAGTATTTTTTTTAATTGCCCCCAGTAGGATAAAGTTATAACTCTAATCAAGGGTATTGATTGAGCGATTGATTGTGGACCATGTCATTTTGCTGTGCCACTGTTTGTCCATCATGTGCAATGCAATGCTTTTCAGGTAGGGGGCGCTTTACCAGCTGCCGAACAGCTCAATGCTTCAGAACGCCTGTTTTGCCGGCTCTGTCAATAACCGCCATATTACAGCACCAGGGGAGATGGAGCATTCGTACGCCGAAGATTAGGAGCCATCATGCACCTCGCACTTAATGTGAGCGTTATTTATCCACTGAATTTATAGAGCCCATTCCATCATCGCAACGACGTGCAGCATGCTTCCTGCTTCCCAAGTCATTATGTGCCTGGATGTTCAACCAGCCATGTTCACAAGACCCCAACATGTAGGATTATAAGTCAGTCTGAAGATAATATATTTTCTAATCACCGCCCGCTCCTCCGCACTACATGGTGCAGATCAATGCTCGGGATGCCACACCATGTTTTAGCTGCTACCTAAATTGTATTCCATTTGCCAGTTCCCGCTTGCTTTTGGCTGTAGATAATACTGCTCTAAAGAAACAATAGTAAAGAATAGAGGGGAATGAGAAAAATCAACATTCATGCGCCACAAAAAAAGAACAAAAAAAAAGGATTGAAAATGTTTGCACGCCAACTCTGAATGCCTGGAACTCTGACTTATTTATGCACTTTTTAAATTAAAATCCTTTGTCCCTAGATGATCTGTTAGATCACGGCTGAGAGGGAAAGTGAATTTTTATTAATGGCTTTGATACATTATCGGCGCGGCTGTCTGTTTATTGCTCTACACGTTTTTTCTTTTTTTTCTGCTGTTAATCCCCTTGCCTCTAATTAACATAACAAAAATTCTTAATGGTTCTTTCTTATCTTTATTATCGCATCCTAAATCCCTTTAGCAGCAGAGAAGCATGTATAATTTAAAGGAAATGGGTTGTGATTCTGAATGTCATTTCTGTTTTGTTTTCCACCAGCTGTGGCTAAATAAGTGAATAAAGACATGGGAAGAATGAAACATTCCTGTGAATTAAAAAAAAAACAGAAGCGTGAAAACAAATACGTGGAAATATGGGGGGGAAAAAACAAGAGATGACTTGTTCACTGGTGTGCTGGAAAGATGTCGAAATGATTATCTCACATCTCACTTCACGAGCTTTTGACATCTGTTCCACCAAATCTTCATAAAACTTATCGGGACAAGAATGAGAACATTTAGAACAAGAGGTTTCCATTTGAAGACATGTTGGAATAAATACCATGATGAGACTCGATGTGAATGCAAGGGAACAGCTTTTGTTTTGACACTTCTTGAGTCCGTTTGTATAAAACAACCATATCCATCCACAGGTCTAAATAAGATAAATTAGATTCGACAAAACATCTCTTACTCAACATCATGACAGTCTCACGTTTTTTCATTTTCTTATTTTCTCTATGGCAAATCCTCATTTATCTCCCATGGGTCCATTCAGTTACACCCAACCACCACAGCCAACAGTGATCGAAATTTAAAATCTAGGCAGCCTCTATCTCATTCATGCAAATCACAGATCATGCAGATCATGAACCATGACCCTATATGAATTAAGATGGTTTTATATTAACCTACATTTTTGAAAATGCCACAGTAATTAGGTATTAAAGTACCCAGTGCAATGATTGAGTGAATGCTCTTAAGGAGGAATGGAATTTTGTATGGAAAAAACATTTAATTCCATTACCTCACCAAGTTGCATTGGGTTACTACCCAGAAGAAACGGAACTGTGTGAAACATCAATGCAAACAGTGTACAGAATGCACTGCCAAGGGTAGGCACATTGTTAATAAAAGCCCATGAACCTATACACAGTCATAGTGTGCCACAGCTGTTCTTTGGGTATTTGAATCTGTAACATGCTGTTTACTTGATTTCCATAAATATCCTTTCATAAATACTGCTGGAAATGAAAAGCATTTCCTTTCATGCCATGAATCAAATGTCTCAGTGTGAATCTGTCTCAAAATGTTAGTGCATCTCAGCGCTTTATCCAGAGATGCTGGCCAAGGGTACACACACTGGGCCATTCAACCAGGTGCACATATTGCCAAATATTGCCCCCCTTCCTCTGTTTGTTAAAGCCAGCACTGACAGTGAAAAACACTTGACATATAAACTCTGTTTAGTTGATATAATTATGTAACAAAGCCTCTCATGCCCAGTCTCCATCATATCAGAAACTGTAGTGAAATCCACTGTCAGTGACTATGAACGCACCATGTTACTGAGTGGCTGTAGCCTACACATTTTAATATGTTTTTTCAAGTTCTGACGCAGCAGCCAAGGTGAGCTATTTGAAAGAAGCGGAACAATATACAGTGTTTTAAATGTGACCCATACATTCCCCCTTCTCTGATGATCCCTCTCCCTTCTTTCTTTAGGGAATGTCATTCATCCAATCAGCTTTCATGACACATCATCATGAGAGAGCATAGCCCATTAAGAACCATGTTCTTTTCAAAGTTTTCATTGGTAGATTTCATGAATCTGTTTCCTATAGTCAGACCCTACTGGAGGAGTAGGATAAGGGAAGAAAGTAAAGAAAGAAAGAAACTCTGAGGACCAAACTTAGCAACACAAATGAGGAAGATATATTGTATGAAGGACTGTTCTGTGAAGGACTGCATTAGTCTAGCACATTATCAGTGTGGTACGGTGAGGAATAATTTCAGCAAAGAGAGTTGGCTGGCTGTCTAACCAGCTAATATCACTTGTCTTTAGTAGACAGTATTCCCTAAGCACACTTTTATCGGAAGATTAAAAATGTTTGCAGCTATCTAAGGGTGCAGATTTACATGAAATCCTATTTGAAAAAAGCATTTGACTGCATAGCTAACTGGATAGCATGCAATTCATTAAGAGCTATCCAAGATTGCTAAGGATGGCAAACCCAGTATGGTACTTCATTGGCAATTGAGCTTTGGTAAAACATCAAAATACTATATTTCTTAATTTGGATACCTGCTGTAGCAGGTTAATTTACTGGACAGGAAACCAAACCATTTATTGTTTGTCAGCAGGTTAACTGGCATTCCCAGTGTGAACATCAGTAAAGTGATTGCCACAGGTAGCTAGGTGTTAGCCAGTAGTGAGCTGTTAGCCATCTTTGATGACAAATGTTTTTGCTTCACAGATGAAGCTAATGACACTGTCTCAGAGTCTGCACATTCAAGAACAAGAAATGCAACTACCATTGAAGTAGAGGCATTGCCTGGACACTTTTTGTCAGTCTCCATTGCCCATGTAGAACTGGAATGTATTATCAAGTAAACATATTCCTGCTAATAAGTGCACAAAATTTCAACACAACAAGATTTCAATAACATAACCAGTGCGTAACCAGAAGCTGATATTTCATTTAAAGAAAAGCATGTTGTGTGAGGTGGTTACAGCATAGTTTGTTCATTGTATAGAAGTATACATCCAAATTATTTTACTACTATGTATATTTTTGCTGATAATAGAGCAAAGTGAAGGATTTAGTAGATATTACATGTTCTAAGAATTCCTACTTGATGCTGTAAAGCATTTTCAACCATGATGATGATTCCCCCATTCATGTACCACCCTCAACACATATTTATTTTTATACCTGTGCCATGGAGGCAATGTAGATATGCTGTATACTGTACACCAAGCTGGATTGAGGAATCTCCCAGGAAATTAAATAATGCATTGTAAATAGAAGTCTCGTTTTTTGGCAGAATTATCCCCTAGAACACCACTGCCTGGGGGTCTCATACGCTTGCATATCCGCGTGCTCCCATACATATGTACACATAAAATCCCCAAATCCTGGCGTAGTGTTACGCCTCCCCATTCATCGAGTGCGCTGATGCGTGATGTGATTTTCAGCATCTGCACAATGCGAAACAGTAAATCAGATTGGCTGTTTAAGAGCCGGAGTGTGTTCACCACGCACGCAGCCAGGAACTCCAACGGAGGTTAAGTTGAAGGCGACCAAGCGTTCATAATTGATTAAACGCTGCCTTGCTGTTTTTTCTTTTTTTTTTTTCCTTCAGCACATACTAATGGAATTCATTTACAGAGAAGGTACTTCACAATAGAGTCAGAAGGTGCTAAAACTGTCCCCGAAACAAAGAAACCAATTACTGACGTGGGCGGGGTTGTGGGACGGGTGGTAATTTATAGGACTTTGTTTTCCAGTGGGAAATAAGAAAGACTTAAATAATATTTGACAAGCTTGCCTTCTCCTATTGGCCATTAGTGAGGCACCCACCCCCCCATGTTCAGTCTCCTGGGAAAAGATTATTAACCACCTTTACTCCAGTCTGCACCATGGCACAGTAAACAAATCCATTTCTGTACCGTCTTACTGCAGTAGATCCCAGTACAGCCACAGGGTGTTGAGGACCCACAAGTGCACTGAGACATACCTTTTCCATGGGCATTCACATGAATCAATCAATGTATTGGCCATAGCATAATGCTGTTTTTTTACACGCATCAGAATTATGCTACATTTTGATAAGGGCCACAAAAAATGCATTTATTTGTTAAGTAGGTTGTGGGTTTGGAAGGATAGGGAAACGCTACCCTACTATGGTGACCTTGTCGTTGTCCTGTGCAGGTTTGTATATTATTGTTGTCTAAGAAGTGCCTTGATCTGCTTAGTGGGTCACAATTTTGTAAAATGATTGCTCTGACCTGTTAGATGGGGGTATAATACGGGGGCATATAATGCAAATGGCTAGACATTATATGGAGGCCTGTGTACTCTTGAAGTTTTTCATAAAAAGATCAAAACAACTGGGAAGTAACACACAGATGGAAAGTCAGAGGTTGCAATCAGAGGTTTTGACAAGGGACACTGAAACATATGACTCTTTCCAAATGACACCTGAAACTTGGTTCTCAAGGTTTTTTTTTCCATTGTAAGGAATAGAAGTGTTGTCTGGGTGTACAGGGTTAAGTGCTGACGTTCCCTTCCACTTCCCCTGCGCTGGCACTGGATAGAAATGATTTTAATATCTCAAAATGGCTCTGCTTGAAATAAACACAACGGACAATTTAAGCTTTCCAGTGATAAGGAAAAATTTAAGCCCGTTTCTCTATTTTTGAAAGATGCATGCAAAAAGCAACTGGGAATTTATTCCTTAGTCAATATTGCTCTCTGTCTGAGCTTTACTGCATATATAAATTTTATTTATGTATACTTCCAAATATGTATATATCTAGTATTATGTAATAATATTACATAATTGTTTTCTAAAATAAATGACAATGGCATCAGCTCCTTTGATTCTTTCACTGCTATAACCCTTTATTCTGGCTACTTTGATGGGTATAAAATATTCCAATGCCAGTGTCTTGTGAAAGACAGCATTGATTGTGTCTTATGAGATGATATATGGCTGTTTTTATGGTTTATTCATCACCAAACAGAAATGTACACTAAGCACATCTCGCCCGAACAGTATATCCCATTTTAGCATTAAGCATCCCAGTGGACACCTCCCAATCCATACAGCATGTATTTATACTAACAATCACGGCATCAAATTATAGCGCTTAAATTATTCATGGAACGGGACCATTTCACGTTGACTGGCTTCGTTTGGTTTTTTCCTTGTGCAACATTGAGTTGAATTAGCTCGCTTTTACCCTGTGCAGCCAAATCAATTTTCTGTATAAGCGGTTGAATAGTGAGTCGATACAATGTGCTCAGGGAAAAAAAGCTGCATATGATGGAGCGAATTCAAAGAGAGGATCATACAGATTCAAATGGTGTACACACCACATAGGCCTGGAGCATGTGAAATATCAGGTGCAGTGGAACAGCGATGAATCTGTGCCATACGGCAGAATGGTAGGGATTTTGTGATTGGGGATAAGCCACTTTAAGACTTACATTGGGATCATTTACACGTGTACCAGATCTTACTCTCCGAGATATCCCTTAGCATCCTATTTCATTTCATGTCGTTCGATTCCAGTATCATTCCATTTCAAGTTCCTGATCTAACCAGGGCTTAAATGACTTCTTAATTTGCTAATTGACCCTGTAGCCTCAGATCAGTGAACATCCAAGCACATCTCTGGCTCTGTGAAAATGAAGTATGAAAAAGGCGAGTTATTAAAAGCTGAGATGGTAAATTATATAAGCAGTGTCAAGTCAAATGTGCAGGAGTCTGCTGTTGCATGAGCCTAATTAGAACAAGTGCAAAGCATACATCTTATTAAAAACACTCTGCAGTAAAATGTATTTTATTTATTCCCTGCAGGAGAAAAAAAATGCTCACATGGAAAGTGATGATCCAGTGCCTGTAATGGTCCTAACCAGCTAAATAGATACATAAATAGAAGTAATGAAATTACTGGCAAAGTGTCTGGTTCTGGCGCGGCTCCAGTGAAATAGGGGGAAAAATGAAACCGTTAGAGCGTCGCCGCGCGCTCTCCCACACGCGCTACCCGCTGCTCCAGACTGGCAGCGAGGCGCTGACCGCCGTGGGCGCTCGCGCCCGCGTCACGCAGCACCAGAGGGAGCTGGTCAGATGTCACAGCGGATCAGTTCCCGCCCGGCGCGCCGCGGCGTAACCGCTCCAGCTGGAAACGGACACTTCTTCGATAGAGGGTCGCGGTGGAGGAAGTGTATTTTGCCCGTTTTGACTGGCGTCTGGCGGGTCAAAAGCTGTTGAAAAGATAACAATGAGTTAACGGAAATCAGACTTGCGTCCATATATGAACACTGTGCATAAACCGTGAAGCAGGCTATGACTGCCAGAACAAAATGACTTTTTGATTGGTCAATGATTCCCTTATTACACAGTATGTTCCAATTTTTGCATGCCTTCCTATCTTTTCAGCATGGTAAAGGGTAGAATCAAACAACTAATTAATGGAAGGGTACAAATGGCACTGCGAATTTGAGACTTCAGACACCCAATTAATGAGGAATTAATCTAAAATTGTACCACCTTGCCAGATATACAAAACTCTTACTTTACAGTGAGTCACAAGACAGTCTACAGCAGAAGAGGTCATTGAAAGGTTTTTACTTCCCCCTGCTCTGTTCTAATAAGAGATTTTGTGGCATGAATGCCTCAGAGAGATCCCAACACACTGCACCCTCTGATGTCATACAGTATCTTGCAGTGTGCAAGTTAATCCAGTATTGTCACTTTTCTCTGACAATGTGTGGTTCGCACTTAAAGAGGGATTGGCCCCTTTTTGACTCGAATTCCAAAAGACACAATGTTGGAATTCTTTAAAATCCTTCAGCTATTGTTGCATGCCTCTGAGCCCCGCAGCCCAAGACACGGCATATGAAAATGTATTCATACCGTCTGAGTGGAGGAGTCAGGAGCTGGTGCTCTGTCGCCACTTGACTTTTTGAACTGGGTACTCAGCTCATCAAAGAACTGCTCCGGAACTTGACGCCCTTTTGATAAAACACTTGTAATTGTTTTGCACGCAGAGCAGAAACGGTTGTTATCTTGAAAGAAGCATTTGATCATCTGAGAAACTTTAAAAACGGTCGTGAGCCTGGACAGTTGGTTGCAGAAGTGAATTTCAATTGGGGTGGGGTGGGGGGTGGGGGTGGGAATAGGCTGAAAACAAGGATCTTATGTTCTACCTTTGGGAAAACAAAACACATTTTAGTTTAAGAATAACAAAGCTTTGTTTTCCCCTTATATCTCCCACACCTTTGTAACCAGTGAGAGACATGCTGGATGTTAATTAATGTGCCAATTACAGTTGTATTTCAGCTCAGAAAACTGCCTTGTACATTTTTCCTTTCTCGTTAACAACACAATTTTTTTTATCCGTACATGTTTGGCAGCTGAATAAGTGCATAACTTTGCGTCTCAAAGAAGCACTCCCCGTTACATAACTTTCACCTTGCTGCGTGATAACAGATGGAAACGCAAGCAAATGCCAGGAAATAAAGGAAATGTACAACACCAGGGTGGGACCGTGGGACTGGACGTGTGCCACACAATATGTTCTGGTGGAAGACAAATGAGAGCCGCGTGCTTCTATTTTCGGCATATTCCAGAAGGGCGCACAATCATGACCCACGTTGCTCAATATCCTGCAAACAGGCGGGAACCCCAGCCCCCCCCGGGGCCACCTGGCCCGGAGATTCGACTGCCATCGACTCCTGGCACTCTGTCATGCTTCTGTCCTTCCTGCCATCTCCTGGCTCCTGCTTAGCCTCCTGTATTTCCCCTCTCCTCTTTTGTCTCTTTCTCTCTCTTCCCTTCTGCATGACTTTCTGTGTGTCTCTCTCTTCGGCTCCTGAGGTGAGAACGTATTAAATTAATGGAATCAGTGCAGATAGACAAAGCAAGGGAATGCCAGTGACCACATTGTCCATAACTATGAACTCTGAGGAAATGCTGCTGTAGCCTTTTGACTAAATAAAGTATGAACTCAATGCTCCCTATAGACCATTAGTGGTCCAAGGGCTAAGGAAAAAAATAACGGAGAATGTTAACATAAAAATCATCTAATGTAACTCTTTTCCTTTGTAATTACACATCATCATGTATGTCATGTATTAAAAACTTGTTATAATATGGGACAGAAGTTTTCTTTGCTATTAAATAGTTTGTTTAAATAACACTAGCTCTGCCTATACTTGTTACCAAAATCTTAAACCTAATCCATATCCATAAATGACCATATCTGTAATTACAAAAGTTGTGAGAATGTTGCAAAGCAGCTCAGTGCTCCATTTCAGCTATGCATCACTAACCTGTGTAATTACACTAGGTAAACTCTGCTTAATATACAGTGTCACCTCATTAGACACGAGATCGTGGAAATTCTGTGCGTCTTAAATTCTTGGCACATCTGTTCTGTTGGAACGCACTGCTGCTTCACCTTGAGAGAGAGAGGCTGCTTATGGCCCATACATGAGGGGCCAATGCTTGGAGACTGAGTGAAATGAGCTGCACTTTGAAACTCAATAACACTCGCTGAGGGTGTCATGGTCTGGGTGGCGGTGAATAGGCACCCAGAACAACGGGGGCCACCAAACAGTGCAGATGTCTGGGCAGGTTCAGCATCGAGGTGGGCCGATTTGTGAAACACACATTGTGAGGAAGGAGATGTGGTCTCCGAGGCAACACCACTCCAACAGACCAACACATTTTCAGCCAGTATTAGAAAGGAGGCTGTGGATGTACAGTACAGTAGGCATATTAATGTACAGTACCTGACAGATCCTTTGATGAATTATCCAGGGAAAATACAACTCTTTTACTGTGTCTCCCATTAAACCTCCTCACTCTTCTTTCTGTAAAATTAGACTTTTTTTGTGTGTTGCGTTTCAGGGCTGTGTGGTCAAACTTGGGTTCATATTCACTCTAAACCTCTACTCTAGTTATATCAATATCAAACCCAGCCCAACAGGTGCTAAAAGGTTTGTGAAACAATGTATAAAGCTACATTTTGGTTTTAGCTAACACAAGGGTGTATTGAATGTTGAAGCTTAGAGGGTGGTCTTTACATAGCTGTCATGTCCCCACACTTAAAAGAGTTACATTTTTGAAGGGATTTCTTTGTGTATGTCTATGTGTGTATGTCTTTCTGTTAGAGCATGAAGCACAATGGGAGAGCACGAAATAAAAAAAGACTCAATGTCCATTTTCAACATATCAAGGCAAATCAAGGGCTGACTAAGATGTCGAATGCTCTAGCTTTGTAACATGGGGCTCTCATTGAAAAACTACTGGCTGACTTCTGGCACCCATACAAGTTTTTGAAAGCCATTGAGTATAGATCGTAAAGGGTATATTTCCTTGTGCATAGCTTTAACCAGTGAGCAATATCCTGTTGAATGTCAGTGCATTCATGTGAAAATGTGAACTATCAATATGTCAATGGGAAACAGTCCAAGGTAAACTGAAGTGTAGGTATACACACCTAGGGTGAAAATTATGGTGAGTTTTCATGTTTATTGTTATTATTATCTTGAAATAAAGAGTTGGGATTCTCTCATCTTGTCCTTACCTGCTTTGTAACTGAGCTCAGTAAACATCTTCCTGTGCCCTGGGAAATGAGTGAAAAATGGGACGGTATCTGTTTCACAGCGCGGAATCCAACAAGAAGTACATTTTCCACTTCACTGAGGAAGCATGCTTAAAAATGGCCTCTTTTTCCCTCAACTGCTGTCTTATGAGTTATGAGTTTTTCTGTCTTTTTGTGATAACTGCAAACTAAAAATGTATGAATTAAACACTGTCCATGACAAATGAGCTGTTTTCCCCATTCACCGGAAACATTCAGACATGTGCTTGCGTGCAAAACGGCAGACTCGGGATGTGACCTTTTTGTGTAACATTCGATTTGGAGCAGACAGTAATTCATTCCATTTTCTCCTTGATTTCCATGGCTTTTCGAAACGGCACTTCCGCTCCTGCTGCAGAATATTGGAGAAACAATCATGACTCTCATTTCTTTTTCCTCTTCAGATGTGTCAAACAGAATCAGAAATGAAGAGCTTCCGAGTTTTCCCCTCAGCAGATGTGATATAGGTACAGGCCTCCGGCATTAAAAATGAATGCTCTCAAGGTATGTGCTGCACATTAATTTGAACTGTCCATACTGTTAAGAGGTTGCTACCTCAGTCTGAGTCAGTGCAGCAACTTAGTCCAGTAAGTACTAGCTGTACTTATTGGGCCTTCCAACACTGCATGCCTCCCTCCTGTGGAAACAGATAAATAAATAAGAAGATTACTGGCTCATAAATTATCACTGCTCTCCTGAGCATATAGTAATGAAAAAGGTTACTACATTAATAAAACACCAAGAGAAACTTGCTTGACTGCTCAGTTCGAGAAATTAATTAAACATTATCAGAAAGATTCATAGTGTATGTACTGTACATTAAGGAGAATCCCTGTGGTATTCTGCCCAGGAACTCATGAGAAGAGAGTGGGAACATACGTTGGAAGTTAAAAATTCTATTCTGAACCACACACGCTCACACAAAAATCTCTTACCCCTGGGTGAATGGAATAATTTGGCAGTTAAGAACAAGCGAGAGACGGAAGCCGTTTTTCATCCACAGAATCGGAAGGAGAATACGAGCCGAATAAGCTATGAGCAGCTGTGAGGTCGGCTCCCTCTTTCACACTGAACCGAGCTGGCATTCATTAGTCTGCTCTGCAGAGGTTGCTCCCTCGCTACAGCCAAGCACACTTAACCATAAAATCCAATGTTCACTTGGGCAGACGGTGAACTATTCTCGTTAGGTTTGCAGATTATCCGCGTTCGCCAGTTCACACAGAGGTAGACTGCATTAGAACATGGATTATTAACACCTCCCAGCCAAGGGCCTGTCACCATATATTGATTGCGCTTGAGATCACGTAAGAGACCGTTCTTTGCAAATCAACCTGAATTCTGCAGGTTAAAGTCTAATTAATGTATATGCGCATGTGTGTATGTATGTGTGTGTGTGTGTGTGTGTGTGTGTGTGTGTGTGTGTGTGTGTGTGTGTGTGTGATAAGGATCGGAGGGGTTCTGTGTAAAGTTCCATGATGAGAAAACAAACAACAGCAAGATAGAGCGTAGCAGACACAGAACTTATTGGAAAAAAAGATGCAGAACACTGCATGTTTAAACGAAGCTGTGAATCTTGCCGTATTTTCTCACTTGGATCATATTTATAGCCCTCTGCCACACACCGATGTCTCTAACAAAACACTTCCAGTTTACAAACTGCAAGTTGCTCACAAGAACAAATTATACATTTTCCATGTGTCAGTAAATACACATTTGCAACAACAGCTCTGCCACAATTGATAACAGCATTACACCAACTTACAGCTGACAAATTTGCCTCCTTTACCTCACATACACTGAGGCACTATTCCAAATGAATGCTGACAATGAGTGGTGTTATTTGCATTCCAACAAGATATATTTCTTCGTTTGAGTGCTCATTTGAGTGTTCCACAGCTGATTTCCATTGTGCATTTCCTGATCAACCCAAGAGTATTCAGACGAACGAAATTCTCGTTGACTTGGCTGACGGCTAAACCCACCAGTGGGCCACGCTGGCATTCCTGTCACATCCACAGTACTCCAAACGTCAATTCATGTCAGGTGAGCCATGTCAGCAGAGCCATTAACCACCACCTGTTGCCATTGGCTCACCTCTGCGGGCTGCACCTGCGTCCTCCTAGGCAGAGCTACCCTTTGACTACAGTGTTGGACGAAGGCACCGTGCCCCTTAATCAGTACTTCTGCCTGTGTACCGCTGGCTGGCTTCCTGGCTGGCTCACACCTATGTTAGGTTTAGTCATCTGTTGGGTGTAGTGAAATGCGTTAGTCATTATTAATGCGGCTGTGTTTGCATGTGAACATAAACGTGTCTAGACTACTCTATACTAATTATTAAGATTTATAATGATGTATGGCTGTAATGATAAAATAATGTTGCATCACTGTGTGTCTTTATATACATATAGATAGTGCTGAACTATAGAGTGCTTGCTGAGGAATAGCTTTGATTGGGCAACACTGGTTTGATTCCTTGTGAGCTGTAAC
Organism: Megalops atlanticus; assembly: GCA_019176425.1. Classification (NCBI taxonomy): domain Eukaryota; kingdom Metazoa; phylum Chordata; class Actinopteri; order Elopiformes; family Megalopidae; genus Megalops; species Megalops atlanticus. Next base: position 10,735,020 of record CM032885.1, on the reverse strand, counting down.
CCAGGTCTGTGTCTTCCTGGTAGCTGAGGTTAGCTAACTGGGAATTGTCCTGTATTGGAGGGACACCAGTTATGTGTGTGCGCGTGCATGTGTGTGTCTGGGGGAGGGGGGGGTTGAATTGTGGGGGGGTGTTAATGATTGCACCTTGTGTAGGTTTAAGTAATAGTCTTCTGACTTCAGACAGCTATTATCTCTGTGCCTTCTGATAGTAGAGTTCAGTTTGTGTATGGGTTTTTTTTCGGAAACCTCTGCATAGCAACTGTCTAGTACTTGTTACTAGTCTTCCCCAAGTCAATAGTTATATTTTTAACTTTATAATTAAAAACTGGTCTGGAGGAATTAACTACATTTTTGTCTCGCAGTCTGTTCTTTCAAAATAATGAAATCCCATACACTAGCCACTGCAGCTGCAGCATTTTGTTCTTTTCACTTGAAAGAAAAATACCCTTTCAGTATAGCTATGCTAAAAATAGATAATTGATTGCTTGTCTTGCATGTCTGTGAATTTGGAGCACGTGTTTTTGTCACAGCTATGGGTGCTTGAAGACCCTGACCTCTCTCTCTCTCTCATGCAGAAACAGGGTACGGAGATCTCGGAATTATCTCTCGATTTCCGAGCGAGAACCTTCAGCAAACCGTTGTCATGGAAATGCTTCCACTAACCATGGCCTATACCAACCAACCGTGTCCCTCAGAATTGCCATAACAACCACATCAAAGAGAGAGAGAGGGAGAGAAAGAAAGAGAGAGAGGCAAAGCAAGAAAAGGGAGATGAGGGATTCCAAAACCAGAGGGGACCGTAAGTGTAATTCTGTTGTCTTTTTTGAGGAAATATTGAAATGAACTACATTGTTAGAGCACAGGTTGACATCACCTATGAGGACCAGAGAGATAAATTACCATGTCCTATAATCACCAAGCCTCTTCATGTTAGAAATGTACCACATTTAAAAAAAAGACCTAGAAAACTAATGCCTCTTGTGGCGTCATCAAAAGCAATTGCCTAAAGGGGTGTTCATACAAGTAGTCTGAAAGATGCACATGACAATTTCCTAGCCACTTTATTCTGAGGAGAGACGAGGTGGAGGCATAGTGGTGCCGTGTTTTGAATATATGACTGAATAAGAGGTGAATGGAGAGGTAATGGAGAGAAGTCAAAGACAGAGAGGAATCTCAAATAAAGCCACCGAGGGAAAATTTACCATGTGTATTATCAAAAGCCAGGCGCCGATAGTGTTCATCAAAGCCTTGACAAGATTGTCCTGCACTATTTATGGCAGAGAGAGGGGTAAACAGCTCCTTTACTAATCCTCCACGAGGCAGGAGTCTGTAACAACATTGTTTCATGCTCATGTGTTGATTTACCGAGCGCAAATACAGAAATTAAATGACGCGCAGAACTTTGAAAGGGGGATGTGCTCCGTGTTCAAACACCGTAAGCCGCGAGGTTTGATTTGCGTCCCTGCTACACTCGCTGTCAATTCTTTTCCTTTTTTCTTTTTTGAATCGGGTGCTGTGACAAACACAGCAAAGTGCCTGCCGTAGCTCGGGAGCGGTGACGGGAATCTGAATTGACGTGAGACCTGAGAGGTCCAGTTAGCCTCCTGCTTCCTCTCCCAATCTCGCCGCGGGACTGGAGTGCCCGTCATGTGACGGCCGGTTTTAAAACGGTTCGCGCCCGGGAGCGTTTCACGCATGAACGGTCCCCTGACGGCCCCCATCAAATTCTGACGTCACCTTTTTCTGGAGATGGGAAGGCACTTGATTTGATGAGTTAATTGTGTGCGGCATAATTAATCAATGCATCTCTCGAAGGCAAGGTCAGAGCCCGTCACAATGTCACCCAGAAGGGAGGCTTAAATATGAAGTGATCCGGTTATTTGTGAAATGCACCTGTCACTCGCACGCTGAGAGAGACGAATGGCCGTCGCGCCGAAGGACAGGTCTGACGATCCGCTGTGGCGGCGACTCGTGGGGTCGGAGGAGAAGGACCAGAGAGGCGTGCGGCTCACGCCTCACCCTCACCTCCAAGGCACCTGGTCCTTGCATCATCAGAGCACAGCCACCTCTTAATCAGGTGATAATTAAACAGAAATGGGCTCAGCAGTACACTGCTCAACACCAGTCCATTAGCTAAGGGAGGGAGTGGAGAAGAGGGAAGGAGAGACATTTTTAAGGGGGCAGCCACCTGCAGTACAATGCATTAGAACAGGAAAAGAAACCATTCAGAAATGAGGCAGGCTGTACTAAACTGGCTTGAAGTCTGATGTCAGGGAAGAGAGGAAAGTCATTACAAACCTCCAAGTGACTGTATAAAACTCTCAATTTACAGACTCTAAGAGCAAGCTTTATATTTTCCATTTCAGATTGTCTTTTTATGGCTGAAGTATCCATTATGAATGAAAAGATCTTTATGCATAAATGATAAAAATTACACTTTATCTTTGTGACAATATGTTTCCATTAAAACATGTAATGAACAGAGATACCCCAAAGCATGTAGATGGCAATACGATGAAACAATTAGACAGAAGTATACTCTAAATGTAACAACTTCAAGATAAACGCAAATAGAACTATATTTTCCTGGCGCCAAATACCCAAACTGGAAAAATACGTAATTCTGTCCATAAAGAGAAAAAATTGCCACAATATCTAGTGTCTCCTGAGCTGCACACCACTAAGCTGACTGTGCAAAACAAGCCAGCTTTCTTATTTTAGTAAAAAACAGCATTTAAAGTAGGTTTCTGATTTTAACTCTGCCATTCAGCTCATTCTTCTCTCTCTAAGTCTGTTGTCTTCAGCAAAATATGAAGTGTGAGTAGTTAGCAACACTTATGCACCTATCTGCATAAGCTGATACCAATATATCAGACCAACATTAAGCCCTCAACAATAGTCTGGGTGAATGGTACCCACTGCCCCTAGAGATGCTAGAAGGTTTTGTGCTGTTTAGCCAACATAAACCATGGTTCTGGACCAATGCAGTAGCTAAGGCTAAGCAGCAACAGTAGCTCATTTGCCAGTATTACAGCCATCTAGTGAGGGAGCTAACATTGTTACTGACTCACCAAATATACTTTTTGGACATTATATGCGCCATACCAAAATACAAAGTATTGACATGCAGGCTGACAACATAGTAATGATCAGGGTATAGCTATAGCTGTCATGGTAACAGACAAGTGTTGCCTCCTTAAAAATGAAGTGTTATACCTATAGCTAAGCATCACAGACAAAAAAATCTTAATAGGATCAGAGGAAGAAATAAAAAAAAAAAACAGGAGACATCACCCATTCAGGGACATGAGTTATTTTAAAATGGGATTAGGAAAAAAAATATAGCAATACACTTCTGCAATAATTGTATTACATTGTAAGCAGCTATGATAAGAATTATTTGCTATGCATGTCTCTTGAAGCTGTTACAGCTTTACTGTTGCTGCTGCTATTCATAGGCAATGAGATGCGGAGCAAGTTTCCCTGTAAAACAATAGATGTGCATTAATATAGAGATCCTAGCTGCATCACCACGTATGTTAAGAGATACAGATTCGTAGGATACCTGTATGCAAACACAATGTGAACATAGCTGAAAAGGGGGATGTGGAGTTTAAAAGAATTTGGGGGAATGTGTCAGAGTTAGAGAGAAAGGCATGGGCCAGCATGGCTTTTCAGTAATTGGAGGCTGCTTAACTGCAGCACAACATGCTGGAGTGGAATTGAGAATTAAAAGCAACAATTAGATTCAGCCATCATCATTCTGAGAATCCACCCACCCGTAACAAACGGCAAAGCATTGGATTTCCATTGCTCAGCATCCGGATCAATTTAAAGTCTCTTCACTCCATCTATTCAGCTGCCATTAGGGCATAAACAAGCAATTACTGTCTACATATATGATTACCGACAGGCCGTGACCGATTCCCCGCAATGAAGGCTGGAGATCTTTGGAGTAAATCTTAAAAAATGAGGGGGCAGATCGATCCCGCGGGACGTTGTTACGAAATGGTATTGTTGATGTTGAACTTCACGGTGGCAAATGACAATCTGAGCCGTCCCACTGTTTCGACAAGTTGCCCTTTTTCTCATTAAAATTTCATTGATTGGCAGAAATGGCTGCCTCTCTCCCAGATTAAGATTGACGTGAGTGGTCACGCCTGGCAAAAGAGAACTAATTCCGCAAAGCATGCTTTCATGGCCCTCAGTGACTGTATATTTGTCTCAGGTGCTGAACAAGATTATTTAGTTGAGACGGTTGTGCATATCCATGGTTAAAGTCAATGCTATTGTCTACAGAACAACTTTTGTAAATGGTGTTTTATGTTGGAAATGAGGGATTCACCATTTTCTGTAGTTTAATGTTTTAATATAGGAGAATCTTGATATTTACCTTGTGCTATTCTCCAGTATGTGAGCCCGTACATTTTGGGCAAAAGACCGTATAGTTGTATTGTAGGGAGTCTTTTTGCAACCAGTGATCCACCTTTTATACTCCCTGCTCTTTGCAAAAAAGTAGAAAGATTTAGATATATGGGAAATAAGAACACTTGAAACAAAGGACACAATCGCAGTAAAAAACAGGTCACCAGACTCAAGAATTACAGACCACCCAGAGCCACTGTTAGCACAAATCTCATTGCTTTGAAGCCTTGATATATATGAGATGTGAATCATTCTGTCCACAATACATTAGGTTTGCCTGAGTACTGTTCAAACCCTTCTTTATCTGATATGATCTCAGACAAAGAGAGTTGTTTTGTCTTTGTTTGAGGAAGGCATAGTTCCCTTAATCACTTCTCTACTTCACTTATCTGTTTACAGTACAATGCCTCAGATGAATAAATTATCATGAGTATATGAAAAAAGTACAGCTAGGCATACATATAGTCTATATATAAGTGTATATCAGAATTTATCAGAATGTGACATATACTGAAAATATGAGCTAACATAGACTTGTCAATATAGCACTCTTATTTTGTGTATAATTAAATACACTATAGTGCATAATTAATAAACAGTAGTTTTACTGTATATAATTATATACCCTATAACACTAATCAATATTACACCAGCTATATTGTATATAATTATATACTGTATAACACTAGCCAATATAACACTAGTTGTGATGTATATAATTACATATACTATAACACTAGTCAATATAACAGCAGGACATCACCTCCATTACTCCATTGTAAAATCTTCTTCAGTTTAAGCATTGAAGAAAAGTGGCAATTTAAGCTGGCTGCAGCAGCACAATATTTGGTGGTAAACACGCTGCTGTGATACAAGCGTGTGGTGGAAAAAGCCCGGTATCTGGACATTGGCGATGGAAGTTTTAGGCAGAGGACAGCACTTTCTCCCTTTGTGGCAGTGTTTTCCACAATGGCACCATATTTCATGGATGCCACCAATGATTCACCATCTATACGGTTACATGACTAACCCTATTGAATACACTTTTTGTAAGTCGCTCTGGATAAGAGCGTCTGTCAAATGAATAAATGTAAATGTCAGTATTTTAAAAGTTAAGGAGAAAGCACATTGCACTCAGACAGAACAGAGACCATAGTGTTGTTCATTTCAAAAAGTGGCCCTAGACAACAGTAAGACTAATAATGTGGTAAATTGTGAATGTAATCAGCTGTAATTTATGTGTAAAAGAGGATGGTTTTCAGGCCCAAATCTGCCAGCTGTGCAGTAGTGTTAAAGAGAAGGATTACTGTCCAGGAAGGGAGCTGTGGGGGAATATTATTTGACGTTCTCTCATGGAATATTAAGTGAAGTACAAGTGGCTGGGCGCCTCCGTTTTTGAGGCCAAATCCCTTTGATGGCTGCCAAGATCAAAGGCAGAAGATTTGCTGCTATCTGCTGCAATTTCATAGTTTTTTTCCTGCCTTAATCTGTTTTCTTCTTCTATGTAAAACTTTTCTTGCTTATCAAAAAAAAAAAAAGTTTTTGTGACAATACCTTCAAAAAGAAACTCTCCACTCTGCAAAACGGAATCTCTACTCCGCCCCCAATTTCAGCCCTGAAAGGTTCTGACCGTACATCTCTGTGTATTCATTCCCTCCTCTTTTCATCCACACAATGAGAGACCAAATCCACTTCACTCCATTGTACATTCAGTGTTAAGCATAATGGGGCATACAATGGGGGCAGGGCTCCCTTATTGTGCGCAATTATGTTCTAACGATGTATTGGGACCATGTATGTTTAATGTGACATTTAGCGACAGCATAGTCACTATAGCTCAAAGAGAATGCTGTGGATGTTCGCAGAATAGAAGACGTGACCCAAATTGAATGACTTTATATTTCTTTTATTTGTGTATACAGCACATACCCTCCGCACGTTTTGCACTTACCATACCAACTCTCCGTCCTTATTAAATTTTGAGGCACATCAGAGTGCTTAGAAGCATATCGATGCAGGAGACAATAGGAGGCTATTAAACATACAGTGTAGTTCCCTTCTGAGGCTGGCAAAGGAAGAAGCAAAAACATAATGGCCAGATGTCATTATGCTATCATGCACGGCCATAAAACATTTATGAGTCATTAGGCTCTTGCGCCAGGGAGAAGTAGGGAGTGCGAGGAGGACTGCAAGGCTGTCACAACCGCTCGGGCTCACAACAGGTGAGGTCATGCAATCGCACTGCAAGCGCGCTGCCTCTCCCTTTGTCAGGCTTTAATTACTCCAGCACTCCAGTGAACGCACGCGCTCCACCTCCGTTTTTTTATGTCCGTGGCGCAAGGCATCAGAGCCGTCAGACACCGGAGCTCGGCTGAAGCCGAGCTTTGACCCGCAATCTGCTGCTTCGCACCGAGAGGCGCTGTTATGTAAAGGAAGGCGCTCTTCCCACATTCTCGTTTGCCCAGAAGATGAGACGTCGGGCAAAAAGCACTTGGACGTCACAGCCCTTGCGCATTCCTCGCTGAATCACAGAAGTGCGAAGACTGCTGGAACACCGTGGAGAACCTCTGTTGGAAGACGGCCGCGAACCCCGAGTGTCCATTCGCAATTTCAATTTCAGCAGCTTGCAGATGGCAGGCCTGTGTCACAGCAGAAAAATTTGGGTTGAAAGTTACACAATTTAAGTGATTTTCCACATGTATGTGTGTTTGTGTGTGTGTGCGTGTATCTCTATGTGTATATACACATATATACACACAGAATGAGTATATATATACTTCAGAAGGTCAGATCAGAAGAATCAGGAAGTCAAAATCAAAGTTGGTTTCAACATTTCAGGTGGCAGTGACAGAATTAATTCAATTAATTCATGTGTCAAGGAGAACAGTATCAAAAATAATGATGGCATACACCAAAAAAGGAGAAACTGGATCAGGACATAGGAACAGTGGTCGAAAGTTCAAGGTCATCCATAGGGAAAGATGCACATCTCAAAAATTATCACAGAACTCAATCTACACCTCCATTATCCAGTCTAAACAAAATCTTTACATCGTGAACTTCACAGTGCTGATATTTATGGTATTGAAATCACTTGTAAGCAATGCCAATGTGCAACAATCCATGACCCGGTGTAATGAGCACAAAACCTGCAATTCTGAGCAGTGGAAGAAAGTAACATGGTCTGATCTTTTACTTTTTTTTTCCTACTTCTGGACAGGTTCATTTTTTTGATAAAGTCAAGGAAAGCCTTCAACCCACGTTGTTGTTCCCACCTGTCCAAACGTGGTGGATCTGTATGGTATGGGCAGCCATCTCATGGAAGTCATTGATATCATTTATCAGTATACTTAACATAATTATGGCAAAGGAACACAAAGCCATTTTATTTGATAAGGTGCATCCTATTACAGCATCCTGTGCAAACATTGTTTCGTCAAGATGCTGTAATATTCCAATCCAATAGTGTTCCCACAGACAGACTAAATGTGGATAAAATCAAACATCTTCCATGGCCTTTCCAGTCACTGGATCTAAACATCATTGAACCTTAATGCAAAGTTCTGGAACACAGAGGGCAGAACTGATTTCCACCTTCTTCATCTCCCAAATAACCGGGGTCTTGAAGATATATAGTAGGGTCATTTGCCTGTGATGTTCTGATGGAGCAGCCAAAACGATCTGCCCACATCCCACGCACCAAACCCTCACTACCACTTGCTCTATGTGTGTGGTAGATTTCACAATGCAAAGAACAACAAAACAGTCTTAGTGTTAAAGGCCCTGTCACATATAATTGGAATCACTGAGCAGACATTACACCATGCCAAAAAAAAAAAAAAACAAAAACACTGAGCATTCCCCATTAATGGTGCCATACACAATCTCCCACAATGCAATCTGCCTCAAAGTCTCTTCTGTTTGAGTGTGAGGTAAAATGCAGTCTCAAACAGCTGCCTACAAATCCTGCTGTTTTTCAATAGTTCATCTTTGTTACCTGCTGTGGCAAATTAAGAGCCATTACTTGATGAAGGGTTCCCGGTAAAATCCTGTAGGTACAGAGAGCTGTAAGATAACAACGAAATAAATCAGTCAAAATAGATCAATTAAGTTTCTAGCTTTTCGCTTCCTCTCTGTACAGCAACAGGTCTGTTAGTTTAAGCCAATAGAAAGACAACTGTGGAGTCATAATAAATCTAGGACATTATGCATTTCTTGATCATATATGAGTGAATATTTTCCATATTTTTTTACAAATTTACCCAAAAAATATACATATAAATGTAATAGAAACATGAAATGAATCATATTTCTCCAAACAGCTTTGTTAGTCTCCCTCTCTTTCTACACCTAAATACCCCATGGGTAACATCCAGATCATCTTTTTTTAGAACCTTTAGTATTCACTGCATGCCAGCGTCACCCTTGCTGTTTTTCTTCCTGATGTCTGAGTATTTTATGACCTGTTGTGGTTTTTTTTTCTCCTGTATTGTCAGATATCCCCTCCAACACAGGAAAAACTCCAAGCATCATCCTCCATATTATAATAAAAAACCCTCTCACAGCTCCATCCTAATCCACCTAGATACATGGGCAAACTGTGGGAATAACCTGTTCGCTGCAGGTCCACATTGCGTAATATCTCCCTTAATCCTCATGAGATTACCACTGCAGTCCACAAAGTGATTTTCTAATCTAAAACAAAAAACGCATGAGTCAAAAAGTGATTTCTGCCCATTAAAGTCACGGTATCCGAAAGCTTGGCAGGTTCTTGCTGCACAGCAAAGTAGTGCTCCCTTTGATCCACACATGAACCGTATTGGCAGGATTTTAAAAAAGTGTGGCTTAATATTCCTTGAAAAGCCCTGAGCTGCCTTAAAAGCTCAAATGTAAAACCTGGCCCAGCAATAAAGCCAGAGTTTTTTCCCCCCAAGCTGTCCTGCTGGTGTCTTTCCTCTTCCATGTAACCACCATTTCAGTGGACGTATTTGAACACAATTATTTTCACGCTGCATTGTGCACATTGATGCCACACACTAGGTGCATAGCTGACACAGAGCGGCAGTGATGTATGCGTGTTGACATCAAGAAGCATAGAGGAGCACACACACACTCACACACACTTCTACTGTACACACACCACTCTTTGCTCAAAAGCACTTAACATTGCTCTACGTTTGCATCAAGTGATGAGATGTCCCCTGTCCAGGAGTAAATTCTATATTTGCTCTATGGGCAAACATACACACCTGTCAAACCGCATAGCAACAAGGAGGAAGAAAATTCAGATACAACAGTAAAAACAACATACCAAGAATAGTTAGCAAGCAATTAGGCTGATACTGGAGCGAATCCAGACACGTTCATGAATTATGTTCCGGGGATAATAATTGTAATGATAAATAATTATGATAAATGAAGTGATAATGAAAACCAGGTTGCCATCATCAGGAATCTGCTTCCAGACTAACACTTCACAACATGTCCAATTTCTGGATAAAAGCAAAACAACCCATCCCTTTGAGATTCACCATTTGCGTGACAGAACAGCTTAAACACCTCTGTTCTAATTGCGCAGGCAACTGCGAGGGGATTCAGGGGACATGAAGTGTTTATGAATGTAGATTTATGGTCTTCTGCTCACCGCATGCACGCTGCACCACCACTTTGTTCTTGAGTGTCCATCACCGTCGCTCGTACGGGGAGATAATTGCTGCTTATTTTTGGAGAGCTATTTTTTTACTCTCATCGCACAGGTGAGTTCTCATTCCGCTCTCCAACTTGGCACAAGTAATTCGATGGCGGAAGTAAAATGGTGTCACTTTTTAAGAAGGGTTAATGGAACTCTTCTCCAAGCAATGAGAAATGGATGAAAAAAGCATGGCTATTTCCTTTGCAGTGAAATGATTTCTGGGGCCACAGCAGAAGTGGTAGATTTTTCTCAGCATTGTCTCCCTTTTTCCAGGAACTGAGGTAGAATTATGAATAAACCCTTGTAGGCTTTCTGAGGGTCTTGCAATATAAAGGATGTAATCTTAAACCTATCCACGCTCTATTGTTTCGCTCATGTTTGCTCTCCACATGTTGGCGGCATGCACACATATGCATGTGCACAAACACAGACACGCCCACACAAGTGCGAATGCTCACATGCACGTAATCATGCGCTCTGGCACACGTACAGAAATCGCATGCATTCACACACACATGTACAAGCACACGCACGGCACACACAGGTAGGCACACAACAAACCCCCCGTAGTCTGTCAGCTCTCAGATTCATTAGGACGCCTGGCAACCCCCCCATCTCCCACCCTCCTCAGATCTGTGCCTTCCTCCCCTGCTCATTTTCATCAAAACATTGCAGATGAGGTCCTGAGCCCAATTAATCACATTTAAAACCCATCGCACGGCCCCTCCATTCATCACGCGGGCTGCCGTGCTCTGGGTCCCGAGCGCCTCCCTCCCCAGGACCGCCGGCTCCCGTCGGGCTCACGCTAACGCCCGCACGCGGAGCCGCGTGTCTGTCACTGGCAGTGTCGCGGCGGTGGCCCACGCAGACGGCGGCCCGCGTGCCATGTTGATTTCGTCCGCGCCTGTCGTTCACGGGCTCTCCGGTCACGAACTGCGAGGACGATTAATGTCACCTCCGCCGGCGCCGGGGCGATCCGGGAGGCGTGTCGGAAACTCGGCATCGGACCGCGCGCTCTCCAGGTGAACACGGCCTCAGACAGATGGAATTAAGAGCGCTTTCAGGTGTACCGTCGGAATCGGAATGGGCTGTCATTTGCGCTCAGAATGCGAATACTGGGGCTACTGTGGGATGCATAGGGAATTGGAGGCATTCGAATTCTAGCTGTTTTCCAGAGAGTCAAGGCAGTTAGCGTTATTCTGCACTCCTCATGGCTGGTGTCCATATATATTTGAGGTCCAAAAAAAGTCCATCTACAAAAAAAAAGACATACTCTCACGGATCAACTTTACCCAGCACTGAGGTGTTACTGTGGAAATCTGAAGTTCTACAGATTGACAAATAGGTAATTACTGGAATAGTTACTAGTGGAAAGTAAATTATGTTTCATGGCTTTAATTAATCTTTAATAAAAGTTGTATAGACATTTGTAATGTACACTAATAAACTGGCTTACAATTCCCAACATTGCGGTGGTCCACATACATCAATGAATGTGCACAAAGAATGGTCTTGTTGTGACTCCTCTATTTTTTGGCTATTGGCCATCCTGCTTTAAAAAAAAATGAATAGGCTGACAGCTTGCGGGGATAAATGATACTGGGAAGCATGTTTGCATGTTGGGAACTCTTGTTCAGTCTGAAAGCAACATTACATGTCATGTGGGCAGCAGACTGATAGGATTTTCCCAATATGAAATAAAACGTTCTTCACACCTTTTTTCACACCTAAGCTGTAAATCAGGAGGTGACAGACAAAAGTTTGGATGCCATATGTGAAAAGCCTCTTAGACACTGACGCAAGAGTCTTTTCTCCAACTCAATGCATTTCAGTAAAGTGAGACTGTCAAAGGAGGAAAGGGGGCAAGATAATGACAATGTAGTTTATAGATTTTACCCTGGCAAGGATTTGTGAAGTCCAACCTTTAGCCGGTTGCAGTTTTTTTTTTTTTTTTTTTCCAGAAACACACTGCACTCTCCTCTGTCTGTGAGAACACAAAGAGCTGATGTGTGATACCCCAGCTCAACCACTCCTCATGGGAAAACCTTTTTAATGGACTTCATGAAACCAGCGGTCACTGAAAAGACCTACCATCTGCGTTGCCTCACTAGCTATTGCCCTGCATTTCGAACTGCTTTATTATGTTGGACGACAAACACCTCTAGAGGCGCTGATCATTTTATGTAAGACGTCTTAGGAGACCTCTTCTCTTGTAGTCGTTTTAATAATGCGCCAAACTCACTGAGAATTTTGTTGCTTCAAGCTGAGTGTGATATGACAGGGATTGGATATTAGCGAGGGGGAGAGAAAAGAGACATCGGGGGGGACATCACTCATTTTGCAGAATGGGGAATTTCCTGTTGTCTGGCAGAACACCAGTGCTCATCCAATCCCTGTATTATAGTTAATGCAAATTTTCTGTTTTCCAAGTGATTATATGCGGCCGGTGTCATAGCCACCACTGAAGATGCAAATGGACCTGCATGCATGCCCGACAGCCTTCCAAGCTAATCAAAAGCACAGGGACACCATTTGGTCCCCTTTTCCCTGTTCATATCACAGTAACGGGGACAGGTTACTTGTGAATCACTCAAATTTCTACATTTGCGTTTCCTCTGCCTTCGCCAGTCTTAACACATGTTCACGTCACCTGAACACTGGGGATTTGTGGCTGGCTAGATTGAGTCTAGCCCTCTGAAATATGAAATATTTAATTCCAAGCTAAAGGTCGCCAGCCAGCACACAAGTGGAGGAGAGGGAAGAAGGGCGAAATTGGCCTGCCCCAGGATTCAATATGAAAGTGTGAGGACAGCAAAGAAAATGAGGATTGTCCAATCATGATCAAGGAATACAGGGACGTCCACAGCCGTAAAACAGTGGCACTGTTGATCCTATAATGCAGCATTCTTTAAATATTTCCTCCCGATCTTTGTTTTTTTCATCACTTCGACTCAACTCAGCCTGTATGTGTTAATGGAATCCGGCACAGCGTCTGTATGTGTTAATGCAAGTCAACGCAGCACCTGTATGTGTTTATGCAACCTACAGACAGGATCTTCATTTTACAGTCATGAAGTCGGGTTGTCCTAACGAGTCAGGGCAGGGAGGAAAATTTGCCACCTTCTGCCATATCCGATCAGTTAGATTTTAAAAATGCAGCAGACAATTTCCCGGACTGTTCTTATGATTAATTTCATATTTCTATTACATTGCTATTTGGGTCATTATTATGTACAGACTGCAGTTGGTGAGATTAGCCCCACCGAGTCCTGAATCCCTTTACATCCTTTGAATCAGCATTGAGTTATTTAATAATTCATATTTATTTATTATTTCCTCTTTTTCTTTGCTCCAACTCGCTCTTTAATGCAAGAAACGTAACTGTATTCCTCCGAGCTCCATCCCGAAGACTCATTTTTATTCCGAATGCGAGCAGATAAAGACCAGCTTGAGCACTTTTGTCGTATCTACAGCTTCCTTAATTATAATACATTTGTATCTCTTATCTGTCCTCAACCAACCTTGGTAGTTTCACTGGATTTCATCCACAGCTCGCTTAACACATGGACCGAGGATCTATATTTGTGTAACTTATCTCCTTACATAACTAGGTTTTTTTTTTTTTCAAAATAAAGTAAGACTAAACAATGAGTTATCACTGTGAGTTGATGAGGCTGCTGCAAAACAATGGCTCATTCACTGCTCATAATTCACTTTTCAGAAACACCATATTAATCAACAGCTGAAGTTTAAGGTGGTGATTGCAATGTTCTCACTGTTCAACAATACACATACTTGCCTTACATTATTACAAGTGAGCACTGCTGCTTTGTGTATATATTTAAGATTGTAGGTAAGTCTATAGATGAGTACTAGTGAAGGTGTCTTATGCTATGAATCAATGTAGTCTAGGCATCATAGACCAAAAGCAGGAATTCATTCATTCCTGGATTCAGCGTATTTTCATACATCTATGTCTCATGAGATATTAGTCACCTTTAAACCATAAACCATTATTACTTCCCATCATCGCATATTCTTTGGTCTGGAACTGTAAATAATCCTCATTAATAAATAAATAAAGGATAAGGACCTGGTTGTCAGATGTGCTCTGACGCACTGTCACAAGGCGCTACTCTGGTGGCGCAGACAAAGGGGGTGATTCTTGTATCCAGTGCTGCGTGTCTCGGTTCGCAGTGCACAGTGACGGCTGCGAAAAGTTGAAGCGGCCCACTTGTCGCTGAGGCTTCTCGATCAAACTCTGCTGGAGCCGAAAAAATACCCCCCAGCAGTGGTGGAGGCCCAGACTCTCAGCCGAGAGCGGCGGAGGTTCAGATGAGGACCGGAGCGGAACATTATGCTTGGACACTGCCAGTGAGTGAGAATTCATTAGTCTCACATGTCCCTTCGAGGCACTCGCTTGGTCGGGGGGGCAGAGGGACTTTAAACCAGTCCTTCACAGTCCACACGACAAAACCATTCAGAAAAGACCAGACACAAACTCTTTTTGCCCTACTTCCATTTGTGTCGAGTTTCTGTCGTACATTATGCCATTCTGCAATTAAATATTAAGCATTCATACATAAACATGTGCAGAGATGAACTTACATGACAATTCTGGTAACACTTTCTATGAAATCCTGCATAAGAGTTACAGAAAGCCTTTCATGACATGACATACCACTTTCATAATCAGTACATAAATGTTCTTATAATCGTACACTAACTTTCTTGAATGTCACTGATCGCACTGATGTCAAAACTTCTATTGTGAATGACATGAAATTCTCATCTGGTATGCTACGGTAAAGTTACCTAACCTATTCGTCAATGGCATAACACACATTAGGGTTGGGTTTCTTAACAGGCGTGCATTACTTATGAAGTTGTTTATGCATATGACTCATTGTAGAAAATGTTACCAATATTTATAGTTTAATATTTTAGGATTATGCCACCTGCAACATTCACTTTATAGGACAGACAAGCTGTTTTGGTTAGCTCACCAGCATGCTTCTGGAGTTAAAATGGGAACAGGAAGAATGGGTGAGGGAAGCTATGTCTGGCTGAAGGATGGGTTTACACGGTCTGATTTTTAGGTTGCTCCAGTGCTGTACGAGACAGCATTTCAAATGGAAATTCCACAGATGAAACACTGGACATTTCAATTATTCAGAATTACTTGAGAGATCTTTTTTTTTTAAATGAAGCGATTTCACAGAGCAGGTTGTTCAGCTGACCTGGAAGGATTAAAATAGCACAGAGGACTCTGATGGGTTCCTGACTTCTTTTGACATGAATTTTTTCTGCTGTACCCCAATACCAAATGCAAAAATCTCTAAAGAAGGGTCCAGCACAGTTGATAGATGTTTGTTTTTCCAATGGGGCTTTTGCAATACACATTGCTTTATGAGGAGATGACAATGTGCACATGAACATAACATCAAAAAGTGTCCAAAAGCCAAAAGAACATGTTTAACCACCACAGCAATCAACATTAATGTACGTTTGGCAGTACCATTACATAAAGTATTTTGTTTGTAATTCTAAATATATTGGCCTGTAATTTTGTATTTTGTTACAGTTATACCTCCTGAATAATAAATGCTTAATGCACTGATACCTGACTATAGATTTTGTTCAAAGTTAGACCTTCAAGACCTGAAGCCCTGAACCCAGGATACTAATAGCTAATTAATCCCTGAGGCTACATTCTAGCTGAGAGCTTAATGGGCCTTCAGATGGTCTATTCTACCTGGGGGTCTGTTGCTAGATGCTCTGCTGGAGGTATAATAGACCCACTGTTGTACTTGGCAACAGCCTGTTCTGCTTCCTGGGCAGCATTTAGCATCAGTCAGGCTTTGCTACCTTCAGTGCATCACCTAGCAACCAGGTGGTCCTTTCTACACCCAGGAAAGCACTAAGCAGTAAAATTCTACCTACAGGGCAGTTTATCTGCAGGTGGTCTGTGGGCACCCAAAGCCATAATGGTTTCTTGGCTTACTTGGCCAAGTATTGCATATTTATATTCATTATTTCATTTCTCAATCAAACATGAATTCAGAGCCATCTACCAGCAAACCTAAACCTGCTATTGAGATCAGTTCAACTGTTTGTAATATTTTTCAGTTTTATCTCATCATAGTTCAAGGCAACTAACTAACTTGCGTCATGCAAAAGAATACCAGAAATGAGAGGTTATTTCCATAAAAACGACTAAAATTTAAAAAGTGGTATATCACTAGCTAACATTATCTTTATATTCCATGTTATAAAACTGGTCATGAAACAACAGCGATCATGACTTTATTGGAGATATTTTATGTCAGAAACTATATGTCTCAATTAAACATAAAGTCCCCTCAGCAGGACTCAGCCGGAAAGCTTTCCATTGGACACATCAGTTCCATCCATCACTGAGAATGGAAGTAAGTTGTGCCAAAACAGTCCCTCAGAGGAATTATATTATGGCTAAAATGGCACATACAGTGCAACAGTGAGTGAGGAGAGGAAATTAGATTTAATAAGTTTAAATCATATTCCAGCCCCTCTGGGGTGCATTGGATTGAACAAATGATGTCGTTTCACTTTCCCTCATGTCTTAAGATCTGCATTGCACTGTGGAGCCTCTCCATCAGCGTAGCACCCATAATCCTCACATACTTTACATTTATCAAGGGTGTAGCACATCGATTGGTCTAGTTTTAATAAGCCGGCTTATTCCTGACACTTCCCAGGACTTCACCGACTCCCAAATAGTCGGAGGGGCCCCATTAGCGGAGGTAGGCGACACACGCTTCCTGCAGGGCACGTCTGACTGCACAGCGAAACAACATTACGTAACACGGAAAGTGTGTCAAAAAAAAAACGGCTACTGATGACGGCTGCAGTGCTTTGCTTGTCCTTTCACAGTCCTGCGCATCTGAACTCCGCTCTTCTCTGTGTTCGCGCCTTTTTGCCTCTCTAATAAAGTTTCTCCCCTCCGCTGGGAAGGCAATTAACGGCAAAGGGTGGCGCACGCTCTCTCTCTCAATCTCTCTCTCTTTCTCTCACTCTCTCTCTCTCTCCCGGTAACTTAAAATTATAATTTGCACATCAAACAGTTCCTTTCTTCATCCTGGTCAATTTGCAAAAGATAATACAGAGGTGCCTCAATGTCAAGTGGAGGTGGGAGTGCCGTCGCCGGCGCGCGCTGTCCCTCGAGCACTGGCTTTGGCACGCTGAGGCTCTGTGCTGGTGCTCAGGTCCAGAGCGACGGGCTGGAGGGGGAAGGAACCATTATATGTCCCCTTAAACAGCTGGGAGGAGACTGGCCAGCATTGACACACCCTGGAGGAGACGCCGGCCGACCATGAGGGGAGGCCGAGTCTGAAGAATCGTCACACGGGAGACAACAAGCAGGCACATCCTCCAAATTCATCTGGGGGCTTCTTCATGCCATTGCCATTTGCAAAATTTGCTGTCAATGGTAGTAGGCTAGCGTGCACTGAATGACAGCAAAGACAGAAACTGCTACGCAATGCCAAAGCAATGAATCACTGAGGGATGCCCAAACAGAGGAGCATCACAAAGCCAACATGTGAGGGCACAGTTTTTAAGAAATCCAGCTTCACTCCCCAGTTGAGGTTGCAATTTCTCAGGCGAACAGTAGGGGCTGAAGAGAAGCAGGGATTGGAAACCCCTAGGCGCCACAGGGGTTGATGGTAACTGTGCACTTTTGAATTATTACCTAGCAGTATGAAACAGTAATAGGCTACAGTCTTCGAGAGGGTTCAGGACCCTATTT
The DNA here is from genome assembly GCA_019176425.1 of Megalops atlanticus. NCBI lineage: Eukaryota > Metazoa > Chordata > Actinopteri > Elopiformes > Megalopidae > Megalops > Megalops atlanticus. The sequence goes on along the minus strand of CM032885.1, from coordinate 10,717,117 downwards.
TGAGGAAAAATCTACCTCTGAGTGGTGATGTTATTTGGTCAATGCTGTTCTGCATCAGGCTCCATTGCTCATCAGAGCACCCAAATTCAACTAACCACAAAACATCAATATAGCAAGAATCTAATTAAAATCAGGTTTTAGCTTCAAAATATTGCTCAAAGCAGTGTTAATCACCCAAAAAGAAATGCATTAAGACTCAGATTTTGGGAAGATAAAATTCAGTATTTACTAATTGACTCCATCCAACCTGCAGCATGCAGTAGTTGTGATATATGCATAATGAATATATTTTTCCCTCCCAGAAGGATTCATTAAATATTTGTTGACTTATAAAAGCCTCGTGCAACATACCATAAGAGGATTAGCCTTTCACACTGGCAGTGCATTGGAAAACTCTTGTCTGTCAGACCTTCTCACATTTTGGAGGTCACAAAATCAGCAGCCATTTGAATATGGAAAGGCATGGGGGAGAAATGGATAATCCAAAAAGCCTGCACCTCATAAACTGCATTCAGGTATCAGATTGTGTGCGCTCAACCACGCTAAAGTGCATGTCTTTTGACATGCACGGACCTCGCAAATCTCTTTTTTTTCCTTTTTATCTTTCTCAAAACAGGCAGCCAACACAGAGCAAAATGGCTTGCTTCACAAGCTGCCTTTCTCTGTCTTTCTCCGCAGCTCCATTCTGGCCTTGTGTTGCATTATAATACTCCGATTTGTCTTGAGAGACAGGGAATGTGAGATTCTAATTACATTAAATATCAAACGGTGTCGATATCTGATTACTAATAATGAAAAAAACAGTTTCGCTCACATTAAAGTCGAATTCATTGTACATACTGCTGTTTTTTTTCTTAAATATCAAACTAATTAGCATATATGCCTTTAATTAGATTGTAACAAACTGTGACTGTTGTTTAGCTTCATGCTCAAGAACACTTTGAAATGAATATTACATCCATAGCTCTTCCACGAACTTCATTGCCTGGTACTGAGGCAAAATCATCTTTATGCAGGCTCAGAAAATTGCAAAAGCAGAGTTACAAATAATGCATGAAAAAATTCTACATAAAAACCTAAGTACATAATCGCTTTTATCACTTAGCACCCTAATGCAAATAAATTGAATGAAATGTGCGTTGTTTATTTGACTTGTGTAATTATATAATGCAAGAGATTAGTCCTACTTTAGTGTAAATGATTGATTAGGTTTTATTTAATTAACAATCAAGACTGTAGAGAACTCAACGTTGCAAGCACCCTCATCAGCTTCCAAGCCTGTTTAAGGGAAACAGAGGCAAAAATACAACTTTCTGAATGCCACCAATGCTGCAACTCAAAACACATTTGCTTATGCTAAAAAGAAGACTATGACGAAAATAGCACCCATCCATATAGGGTACAATCCTCCATGCACAAGGTGCAGTCACAGGGTGCCACCCCCCACCTCTTTGTATATTTACTAAATTCTGTGTTACTTTTGCTACTGTGTTACAAATGGTGGGGATTTCTGAGGGGCAGCTTTATAATACAGTTCCAGGAGGCGTAATACCTACAAAACCTCACAGCTGTCACAGGCAGTAAAGCCCCAGAGCCCATTTACTAGAAAGGCATATGAGCTCAAGTGCATGTATATATAAATATTGCATGATAATTAAAATACTCTGTAAGTCACCCTGCAGTGTAATAATCATAATAAATAGTAATGGCATGGTTTAGTACAGGGTGAAGGAATGGCCAGATCCCATTAGGGAACTGGAATAAGAAAAGCCCTGAGCAGCCAAGCAATATTATAATTTGATAAACTTTTTAAAGAAATCATCAATTTGAAAAATCCTGGAAAGACGTGCCATCAGGCTCTCCTGTTCCTTCCAGCATAGAATGACTGTATCCCCAGCCTGCAAAGCAGATACCATAATTTGCTGGCTACTTTAATAATATGTCTCTCTTTTTCTGTTCTCTCTGCATGGATTCATTCTATATCTTGATGGAACTGCTTTCTGTCATTTCTAAAGTTATACTACCCAGTTCATTTAAGTGCTATGCATCATTTGGTGGTTAAGCAATAGGTATAGAATAGCACAGGTTCTGCTGAAAAGTGGTAACCACAATCTTTGCCTCCATGTATAAATTAACTGAGCATTATATTAGAAACTACAATTATCAACCACCTTGGAATCTGAAATTTTGTTCTTTTTAAGCACACCGTCGTATTGGCAAAGCAATTTAACACTCCAGCTCTTTCTCTGTCTGTACAATTGACATTTTTATTAATGTTTTAATTAAGAGAGCTGGATTTGCTCATTAATAATGATCACAAGAACACTTAAGTAATAATTTAACCCACATTGATGGGGTATCAACTTCCATCTCTTTGTTCATTTGAAAAGAACTCAAGTAACCATTACCATCAGCCTCCTTGTTTTTATTTTACCTGTTCCTTTAGTTTATAGAGAAATAAACTACTGCTAAATAGTGTGTATACATATATATATGTATATGGAGCGAATACACAGATACAATTCACAGGGCCATTTTGTGTAAAGTGTGACCAGGGATCTCGACATGGTAAAAATTGATGAAGTGACATGTGACATATGAGGCAGTTGATGTGGAAGGATTTAGAACTACAGTTTTTCGGAGGTGCAGTTAGTGCGTCAGACCCCGGGATTTGCCGCGCCAGCACAATTACACCAAGAGCCGGTCCTTGTTTTAAATAGTTCACTTTGATGCCGCGGAGCGGACTTCGCACAGGCCCTGCGTCTCTCTCCCAGTAACAGCGCGCATCAGAGACGGCCAGATGAAGGGGCTTAGTACAAAAACTAGCGTCCTTTCATCCCGCATTACCAAGATGGCAGCGGGACAGTTACGGTGATTTCAGCAAACCATCAAAGCGGGTCCTTGTGCACATCCTCCCCCACCCCCCACCCACACCCCATTTTGAGGGACACCAAAACAGAGGAGAGCAGTGCCGCAAAACACAAACACAAATGAGAGGCTTGGAGTGGGGAGTCCAGGCCGCCCGCGGGCTCATTAAAGGCAGCCCGCCGTTCCTCGCCTTAAAAGCGCCGCTGTCTGGGAGAGGCGCACGGAGAGGCTCCTAACTGACAGAATTTTTCATTAGGTGGCCTGAATATTTCATCGGATACACGTCCCAGCATGCATTTCCCCTCTCCCTCTCATGCATTTGGAATTAGAGCTGCAACAATTAAAAACGTGCTCATCTGCATATGAAGGGGTGGACCGTGTGCGTGATCTGCGCCTTTCGCGGTTGTGGCCTGGCCAGAAGAGGGACAAGGTGGAGATGAGGTGGGGGCGCTCCTTTATCCCTAAAGCTGCTGCGGCTCTCTTCTTGGCAAGTCCCTGGACACCCAACCCCCCCATTCTCCCTCCCCGCCCCAGCTCAAGTGTGAGCGTTACTCCCCCATTAACACACCTCACAGTTCCGATTACAGTCGTGCTCCCCCGCCTGCCAGCCCCCATCCCCACCCCCAATGTCTCTCCCTCCACCGGCACCAGGAGTCAATTCTCCAGGTATGCCCGCCTCATCGTCATGGCAACTCGCCGTCGCTCAGGTTACCTCTGCATCTCTTCCCGGGGATTCGACCTTTCCCAAATGACCGGCGTGAGGGGGGTGATGACAAGTCTATCTAAGTATGCAAGCTCATGTTATTACAATCTCCTAGTGAAGTTGTCTTGAATTGCCAGCGGATTGCCAGCCAGCCTGGCTAACAATCTGCACAGCTGCTCTGCTTGCATTTTGAAACTGATCTTGTTAGTGAATTACCATAATGCATGGATTTCTTTTTTAGAGATAGCTAATCCATTGTATCCCGGCCACTTGTTTTGCTTGGCTGCTTGTTTATTTATGAGGTATTCCAATTTGCATCAGCATCCTATGCTAAAACCCCTTTCTGGATTAAGTCATTATAATAAGAATGAAGGCCTGAGACTGAAACCAATCACATCATGCTGAATTTCATTTTCATTTCATTTTTTTTTCAAATGTGAGAGGTTTTTTCTTGTGTGAGTGTTGGGAGTTATTCTTCTGCCATCTTTGTGCTTGTTCCACTGGGGCACATGCAGCCCGCTTCCAAATTAAACAATGCAGAGCACCTATTGTCTGACGAGCAAAATTGCAGTGTTTGAAAAGCGGCTCTGAAATAACAAATGTCTCCGGGCCCCGTCATCTTCCATTGACGAGCGGTACCTGTCAGAGGTTTCCAGAGCCACGCGCGAGGTGACAGGAGAAAGGAGAGAAGACGGGCAGAAAAAAGAGAAATTTGGGTTCAGAATGATCTGAACTGTCAAGCTGTTAAAAAAGACCAGAGTGCTCATTATGTTTTCATTAGGATCTTTCTCTCTCTCTCTCTCTCTCTCTCTCTCTCTCTCTCTCTTTTGAAGCTTTTCATCTCAGGCAGGATCCTGACTCGCCTCAGCATCCGGGCGAGTCTCTCGTCTCCTTAATAAAGGCCCGCGAAGCGCGTCGTCTTCCTTTTTCGGAATCGAGTGGTGTTGGAGGGAAAGGGGTCCTCTCCACTTAGTGTTTAGTGCGAGTCGCATGATTGGCTCACCCAGCCGCATCCGTGTTATTATGAGCTTGCGGCAATCCCAGCAGGCTCTATCCCAAAACATGCTCGGTCTCCAAGGACTGCCAGGCTGGGCTACTAGGACCAGATGAAATTTCGGAAGTCCCCTTAAGGCTGGATTAAACCCCAGTTTACGCCCGTCCCACACCACCAAAATGACAGCCCTGGTGCACGAAAATGGGGATTTTTACATAGAACCAATATCCCGTCCAGAAGACAGCAAGTGTACAGGCCGGATTAAGTGAACATTCTGACTCGCCCTCTTCCCCTGTGCTCTCTTGACAAGCCACATAAACCAGTCTGAAATGCATGAGTAGCAGGTCCACACAAATGTTGATTTAAGTCCGGTTTTTATGGGTAAATTTCGCATAGAGCTGTAAAATAAAATAAATGAAATGCTTTGAGACAAGCAGTTTTCCTTATTGTAATCTTTGGCCAGAAAGAATTGATCAGTGAAAGCAGTTCATTATCATCTCAGCAAAATCAATGCAAGAAAATAACTGAAATGCCTTTACTAGCACACAGAAGCACAAATCAGGTGTTTAGTACATTAATATACCCAATCTGGAAATTAATTTCAGGCATTGGTGCATGTAGAAATAAATGTGATAAGTTAGTAAAAGAAATGGGAGAAACTGCTGGGTGGAGTTATAACTGTATGTACTGTATGTACTTTTCAAAACCAATGAAGATATATTCAAATACCTAATAACATGAACTACAGCTGAACCTTCAAAATCCTACTTAAATCATGACTGATGTTGTGTGGGTGAAGATCCCAAAAATTCATATATGTGTTGAAATTGAGCATGCTGTTTAAAGTCAACAAAATGCAGCACAGCATTTTGTCCAGCATCCAACAAGATCCTGAATTTTGTCAGAGGGAAAAAACACCTTTGCTCTGAGATGTAAGAAATGGCAGAAGGACCTGGGTCAAGTGTACAGGAACCTGGAGTACACTGAAGATCGGGGACTACCCGGGGATCACCCAAAGCCCCGGACGAAGCGGTTTACCTCTGAGCCACAGATCAGTTTCATCCTGAACTCAGTTCAAGTCTGAGCTCACAGGGATGGAATAAAACAGCCTTCTCTGCGGTTTCAGCTCTGGTAGGGTTCAATAACCCCAGCCTTTCAAGGATGCGAGCTACCGATGGCTTTTGGATATTGCATGATTGTTACCTTATTGTGAGTGCATTTGTAGACAGTGGGTTAGATTAATATTGCATGGCCTATTGAATCAATTTGTACGTGAGCGCACTGCATCTCGTAAAACTTGAAAAAGGAAGAGGAGTTGTGCGGCCACAAGCTGTGTGACCTGAATATGGAAAGACGGGCATCATGTTTGTGCACATGATTTCTTTATTTATTTATCTGGACAGGGGGCGGGGGGGGGCTCGGGGGCAGAAACAATGTCCTTCTTAAACACAGTCTGAAATGCTTGAGACAACAGAACCCCACTACTGACATGCCAGTGCATAATATCTGTGCATTTTTCCCATGCACACCTTTAATTGCCGTATTTTTTTAACAAATAATTATTCAACTCGTGAACCCGAGATGTATTATTTATGCTCAGCCAGGACTTTGAAGTAATAATCATTTTGTTTATCTTCTTTCTCCCCCGTAATTGTCTTTGTGCCTTGTGATCTGTTTACGTCGTTTCCCCAAAAGCGCTCACTCCAGTGAATCCTTATTAGCGGTCTAAAAATAGACTCCCTGTTACAGAGAGGCCAGAGCTGCCTGTGATCTAACAGCCAGAGTGCCACAAACCAGCTGAAATCCTCCATCGTGAAAAAAAAATGGCTCACCTTCCAAAGAGGTAAAAGACATCCTTGAGGAGGGCCTGGTGGACCAGGTCCCATAATTGGAATATTCAGTTTATTACTGAGATTTTCAGAGGGGAGCTCATTTCAGATGCTCCTTCACGTGTCTCCTGCTCTCCCTCTCTCGTTATTATTCAAAACCCACCATCCCAATGAACAGCTGTAATGCTGTCTACAAAGTCCATTGCCGGGCTTTTATATGGTAATACAGGATAGAGCCAAATCCCCAATTTTTTCCCCTCTTACTTTCGCCCGTCTCACAGTCATGCAGCACAATCACAGAAAATCCATCATCTAAAGGTTTCCAGTGTAATAAACTACTCCTCATCATACATACCCATGAGCCAGACAACAAGGTGTAACCCGTAGCAGCAGTCCGCCGGCCCCTTAATTCCAGCTTGGATTTCGCTCGGGAGCAAGAGGTCCCACAATTCCAGCTGTCTCACAGCAGGGGAGCCGGGGAGACAGATTGTCGTGAGGGGTGACCACTTGACCCCAAGTCCTGCAAAATAATACATTCAATATTCTGCAGTGAAATGCTTTGGCATTTAATCTACACTGTGACTAATCTGATGTCAGTTCAGATGGGTTTTTCTCGTATTTCGTGTGTGTGTGTCTGTGTTGCCATGAATACGAAAGTAAAATTCCACTCATGTACAGTAGCAGGCAACCTGGATAGCTAACATCGCCTCAAAAAATGATCCTTTGGACTTCACACAAGGCAGCTAAATGGTGCAAAGCTAGCTGCTTTGTGTTACTGATTGAAATCCATTTTCACATTTGCAGATCCCATTTTCATCCTTTTTATCTCCTAATCTAAAATAACTTTTCAGAGATCACCACACCAATATGACCTGTGTTTCATATCTTGTGGCTCCTTTTTAAGGTATTATGATATTAGTTGGGGTATGCATAATGATGTGCTGGGGATGAAGGTTCCTCAGTATGTTATTTGACCAAACCATTTATTTATTCATCCATTTTTATTTTATTCTTTGATCCATTATTTTGTGTACAATAGGTTTGCACAACAGGTTTTTGTTTACTGAACATTTGCCAAGCAAAGTATACATCTTAAAATACACCTTAAAGGTCAGGGATCAGAGCTTAACGATTCCTACATTTCCCATTAGTTTAGATTAGTTTCTAGACTACTTTTTCATTGGCTGTGCCAAGGGAAAAGAAGGATCATTAACGGTATCATCAATGATTGTCACACAATGCACAGTGGTGGCTGGTAAGCTCCAAATAGTGGAGGCCAGATAATTTACCTGTGGTAGCATACTTTACTGTATGCCACGCTGTAAACTCGACATGTTATGATCAATGTGCGAACAATGTTTGAAAAATGCGAGGTCCCCAGCGCATTCCAAAATCTCCACCCCTGGTGTGCCGCCCAGCAGTGAAGTTGCATCGAGTCAACGAAACGCGGGCCATCTCAACAGCTGCCCTCGCACCCCCGCCCGGCGCGGGGAGCGGTCATTAGCGACGCGCTCACCTCGCCCGAGACACACGGCCCTTTGCAAATTCAGACGAGCGTTGTTTGTTGGGGGGTAATTGAGCCTACAGGACGGTGCCACAGGTACGCGTCCCCCATCAGCGCCGCCTCTGAGTTATAGATACAGCTCATGCACGGCTTGCTCTGCGCTCATCAAGGCGCTGATGCTGCTGCTTCATTTCGCGTGTCTGTGAACAACAGAAATAAACAATTTCCTTTTCTGTACTCCGCTGCGCGGTATGCGTTTCTTTTGTCTGCCTGCCAAGGCCTATAAAAACGTGCGCTTACTTATTCATATATTTGACTGCTTTTATTTCCATTTAATTTGTTTGTGTGCTTATTTAATTAATTCTCGCAGTAGCACGCCGAGCAAACCTCCTCATTTGGGATGCCATTTTGAGTCACCATCCAGCACATTATTCAATAATGGTGATGTGGCGGAAAAGCATTGATCTGTAAATGAATGTGCGGATGGTTTTTTCCAGCAGAGTGTCTCGCGCTCCTTATTTTAAGGGGAACCCACAGGGGAGATCGGCGGGACAGGGGAGTCAGGAGGGGCCGAAAAGGAGGAAGAAAAAAAAAGAAAGAAAGAAAATATAAAAAAGCAACTTTGAATTTCTGCAGTGCATTCCTCATCTTCTCAAGAGTGGAATAATTTTTTCCTTTGAAGTGGAAACTAGAAACAGAGTAATTGATTTGCGTCTCATTTGCAGATCTCTAGCTGAATTTCTGAGGAAAAAAGTATGGTGCGTTTCTGCGATGATCACAGTGCTCTGTCCCTGGAAGAAATAGTACAAATTAGAATTTTAAAATCGTGGCAACTGGTGAGTTACTGCTGGCCTCATCCTCCCACCCTTCCCACAATGCAATCTCTTTTTTTTATTTCCATCTTACTTCACTCTGTGATTATTTTTTTTGTGTGGTCTGTCTCAGCAATGTACTTCTATTTGAATGTATTGGGACTCTTTTGAACATTGATACCATGTAGGCAACTTTTACCAGCTCACTCTTTAAACAGGAAGTTCCCAGTTTCTTGATGTGTTGACTTTTATGTATTATGTAACAACATCATGGTAGTTCAAATAATATGTGAGGCTATAATTCCTTCAGGTTTTAATCAAGGGTTGTTAAGTTGTTGAATTTAGGATGGCGTGACAAGGTGTTTCCTGCTCACAATCAATCGGATCGACCAAATTCTACAAATGGCATGCGAAACACATCTTGTATCAAACTCAGACTTGTACTTCCGAGGGTCTGCAGGCCTGTTCAGCCGTTTCACATTACTCTGTGTGAAGCTTGTTTGTTTTGTATTAACAGACTTTGGAATGCCAGCCTGCCTGAAATAAAGACAGACTCTGCCCCACTCAGTAGGCAAAGGTACAGTGCATGGGTCTCTGAGACTACACGGAATTGTGGGGCTGAGCTACTGTAATTGCACACAGCAAAAGAGAAAAGCGGGATTTAAAGGACGTGTCGCTTAAACAGCGCCGGTTCCCCCTTTTTCGTATTTGCTGTCTTTGAGAGCGCTCTCCGGAACCGCAGACGCATTGTGGACTCGCGGCCGGCGCATCTGGAAGGGCGAGATAATGAGAGCGGCGAGGCGGGCTCGATACTCTTCCAGCGGGGACGCGAGGGGACGGCGGCAGACAAAGACGCAGAAGGGACGTCAGCGGGGAATGGCTCTGACACATGCACCAATTACAGCGAGAACGCCGCGTTTCCGCAAAGCGCCAGAGAGTTCTCGCCCCTCCCCCGCGAGGAAACATCTGCTGTGGCAAGGAAGAGCGCCTCCTTCAAGGTGTACTCTGGAGACACTGCTACAGAGAGGCCACTAAGACTGAGGACAGGACTAGGCTTCAGCTACCAATTTAAAACTACAAAGCTGCCAAGAATTGCAGCTTTTATTTGGGGATGCAGTCTTCTAAATGGATTGTGATGCACATATCTATTTGCACTGAAAATCTCCTCATTATATAATACTACAGAACTACGTGCAAACTGTCAGTTGTGAGTGCAAATAATATTTTTTATGGTACTGAGACTTTACAGAAGTTAAGGAGCATCAAGAAATGCAATCTATCAATTATTTTCATCAAACAAATAAGGCCAGACCAGAATTGAATTTACTCAAGCTACAGTAAATTCTCTGTGAAGGCATATGTTTGGCCTTGCTGTCTTGATATACACAGGCCGACAGTTCACACTGAGTACCACTAAAGATATTATAGTGCTTGTCAGAGCTGCACTTCACTGCAATGGATCACCTTGAGCTCTTAGCTAATCCATTCAACACGATTTCAAATACTATCAATGCAAAACACACATCACTCAGAACTGCCCCCCCCAGCTGTTTTGCAAATTAATAAGGCGAATGAACGTTGATTACTTTTATAATTGTTCTAAAGCAACAAGAAGTTTAATGTACTTTCTTATCCCAAAACAAAGACACTCATGAATAAGCATGCCAGGGGCCTTATTTTTGATGACCTTAAGTTTTCTAAAAACTGAAAAGAAAGAAAAAACTAAGTACGGCTAATGTGTGTTTAAACACACCATATAGGTGCCAGTCAGTGGAATTATATGGTTGCAGCGTGGTTATACCTTATTTATAGATTCTGTAATGGACGGAATTGTTCCCATGAACCACCTCTAAAGGGGCTTTTTTCCAGTTCAGGTGGTAAGCTAATTTTGAGCATCCAATGAAATAGTTTTTCCCTGTCCTCACACGCCCTTTTCCCATTATTGGAACTGCAATGCATTGGGACTAGGACTGATAGCCTACAGGCTTTTTTCTATCGTCTTTTTCAGGCTTAGTAAGGCCACAAGCAAGGCTTAATACCTAGCCCTTAGCCTCATTAATACTCTGAAGTTAAATGTTATTCCTCTGTTGATGTTGGCAAACATAGGATTTTCGCTTCTGAAATATTTGTAGAACATATGCATATATTCTCACATAAAAAGATTTTCTTGAAAAGCACAGGAAATGAGATAGCAAAAACTGTTGAACTGAAATAAACATGAATATGAATACATAAATATGATTGTTAAAAACCAGGTAAAACAGGCACAAATAAAAGTGATGAAAGAACCAAGGACAAAGCTTGTTTAAAACAAGGAGTAAAAGCCCTCAGACAAACACTCCCTCCTCTTCCCTTGTTTTCTGTCTTCTCGCAACCTCTATCCATTTGTATCAACTGTTCTTCCCAGTTGAGAGGTGTAGCCAATCAATCAATCAACCAATTACCTAATGTCTGCCTGAACATACTTTCTCATGCACACGAAAAACCTCACAGAGGTGAAACTGACTGAAGAAAGCTTACATATTGCACTGTTGTAACATTGAAGTGAACTGTAAAGGGCCTTGTATCTTAATATTCACTAATTAAATTCAGACAGGAAAATATTTGTTTATGTTTGTGCATAGTGGAGGTGGAGGTGGAGGTGGAGTTAGCTGTATGTATTTCTTTAATTTACATGAAAGCAGCACAATGCAGCAACTGAGAACACGAGCTAACTAGTAAGGTTGGCTGGTGACCAAGTGGTTAGTCCTAAAGAAAAAGCTTCTTCACAGGCAACAGTTTAAAGCAGGAACTTTGCAGATCATACAAATCAAATTATCTGGATGTGTCAATCTAATCATCAGTTTCTGCTGTCAGCACACCCAGACAACATAAAAATCAGTGGTTCCATACAGCAGCTGCTCTACACTGATACCTGTGAACAGGGAAATAGTGTTTGCAACTCAAAGCAAATGAAGTGTCTGTCATATTTACCTGTTGGATGGTGTATCAAGTGATTAAATGGCTAACTAGTTTGTCTACCACCTGGTGTTGCTGTGCCAGGGAAGCAGTATGCACAGTCACAATTTCAGGAGTTAGCATCAAAAAGTTCAAAGACTGGCAGCTAGCCTGTTCACTGTATAATATCTCCTTCTCTCTGCAGTATATTGTGTTATAATTCACTGTATGGAATAGATTTATGCTAACGGTTGTAGCGAGCTTGCTGTCTTTGAAGAATACCCCAGAAAGGTAAATTGCTTTGTCTTCCACAAACCAGCAGCCAAGCCTATCAAAATAATCAGGCAGTTTGTACTATTAAGTGCATTTTAATCTTTGAAGGCGTTCAGGTTTGGTTTTTTAGTCATACCAGGCTTTCACTGGTTGAATGCTTTTAATGCGCAAGCTTCAGATGTATCCTTTTCCTTTTGCATCTTTAAACATTCACACTTTCAAATTAAAAATTAAATAGAAAATTGTCATTGGTGAACCCAAATAAAACTTTCAGGCTATGCAGATGAAAAGGTACAAAGTCTCAATGTAGCCTGGGTAGGAAAAAACCATCATAAGATTAAAAATGAACAAAACACTCCTAACAAGAATACCATGACAAGAATCAGAAATATAATTTTGACATATGACCCAAGCAGTGGCTTTGACGTGAGGGACATTTCAGTCAATACATTTCTGTAAATATGCTACCATTTTTCGTTTGACACACAGACTGTACACAGCTCTATGGCATTGACCCCACACTTTGGGATCCGCCGATCAGAAAGCATCAGAAAGCATTTCTGAACAAGGCAAGTCATTTACTGGAGACAGGTGAGGGGATGGGGAAAAGTAAAGCAATTAAATGCAGCAGGCAATAAAGAACTCAGGTAACGCTTAATCAAACCACTTGAAAGTCATTGAATAATTATTATGGGTGATGAACTGTGTAGTGAAATGACACATTGTTCTCATTTGTACCCACTTTTTAGAAAATCGAAGAGGGTCACGTGGGAAATTACGCTGATTTTGCGCTGAATTGCCTCTTTTTCTCATCTCGCTTTAATTGCCTCCTTGTGTGATTACGGCGTTTGAAAGTCTCTTGAAAGACGATGAACCCGGTGTGCAGACCCTCCTTTTGAGAGGATTAAAGCTGGAACTGCGAGACCACTCCATTTCTGGCAGCATGGAAAGGAATGTAAACTCCTGCTCAATTCAGCATTTTTGTAAACCCACCGAAAGGCACCCTCATCACCAGAAAACCTCCAAATGTATGTCATAGATTTTTTTTCCCAGGTACGCACCAACATCAGGAGCTGCAATGCATCACCAAAATCATGCAGAATTCATGCACTGCAGTGAGTGCTTGGAGAATTTCATTTCATATCTCATCTGTCCATGAAGTGTGGAAAAAAATATATGTGTACAGCCCTCAGTGTTTAATCCTTGCACAGCTGCAGGTTTATAAACTCTTCCACGAATAAAATACGGCTTTGACAGAAATGTAATAAGAATTATTTAAAGTGTGAAAGAGGCTCAGTCAGAACCTGGCAGCCAAAAGCGGGATTCCTTGATTACTACCTTGTGGGGGTCTGTTTATGGTCGCCAGTGATTTTCTTGTGGCACGTATCACCGTTATAGCCTTTGATGTAATTACTTTCCAACGGTTCCCCCCAGCCAACTTCAAATTCTGTATTCATGAGGCACTCTGGGTTTTCTTCTCTGTGGTTTGCATCATCGCTGGGCTTCAACCATTCTTCAAAAATATCCCCCACAGCAGAAGGAAGGTCTTTGGCCTTTCCCAAGAAGGAGGTAATGTGGGCTGGAAAACGCATTTATTGTAAGCCTCGGTTACAAAGGGAATGAAAGTCGAAGCACTCTTGTCCTGAAGAGCACATGCAGTAGCCAGGAGGCAGTCACATAACACCATTTAAGAAAATCCACGTACCAAAGCCGGTAAATCAGGTGTATTTCCACGGCTACAGCCACGGCATGCAGCTGCAACGTTACTAATGCCATTTGTTGATGTGCAGTTGCAGTTGATGCAATGCTTTGCCATTTCCATTATTTGGTGAACAGGAATGGGGGAAAAAAGCAAGAGATAGGATTCTTGGGATTATTTGACTGTATGTGGCAAAACAAACAACTCAAACGACTATTCTCATGACATGATAAATCCAGCTTCAAGTTCCCCACTAATATCCTAGTAATTTCTGAGGGGTGCAAGAATCTTTCTGATTCCCTTCCTTTTTTTCGCTGAAAGCTTAGTGTGACATATTGTTAATCTGGTCATTATGCAATTTATTAACTGTCTAAATTTTACTGCTCTGAACAGACATTATGTGGATTTCATATGCCTGACTGCCATAACTATGCGAGGAGCTGATGAGCAGCTCGTGGTACTGTAATACATTTCAAGTCACTTCAGGGTATTCTTGTTGCGACAACTTGTTAGCCTAATTCACTCCATTAGACTCAGCCAAATTGTATTGGCCACTGATATAAATTGCATTTCCACAGGGGGGGTGATGGATTGAGGCAGAAAAAAGGGAGGAAAAGTTTGTTGGAGCTCAGTTACAGGCAAATATCAGAACTATCTGTGCTTGGATTCTCACAGAGCAGACGCCTGCCACTTAACACATAGCAACTAGGAAGCTTCCAGCAGTAGGTTATACCCAAAGCATTGCAAAGGCAAGTATTTAAACTAAATTCATGCTTGCCTTTGGCATAACAACGGGTGATCTACTGCTACTGTAAACCAGGCTTGTGATGGAGTGCTGCTTGATATGGGTGATTTAGGGAAGCTAGCCTGGAGCAAATGCTCCCTTCTGAGATGGACACCCACATCGCTGGGCTGAACACTATGGCAACGTCAGCTAATTAAGGGAGGGACGGCATTAAATGACACTAAATCAGTCCCTAATGTGACTCCACACTCTTTCAGAGACTCTGGGAAAGGAAGAACACAGCTCTTTGATTTAATGGCCCCAGAGCTGAAAGGGAAATAAGTCTTCATAATGATTGTGGAGTGTGCCTATTGATCATCACTCCCTCTGGTGTCTGTGTGGGTTAAAGCAGTGAGGACGGAAATTGAACTGGGATTTCCAGCAGTGTGCATGTGCGTGTGGGCATGTGTGTGTGTGTGTGTGTGTGTGTGTGTGTGTGTGTGTGTGTGTATGTGCATTTCTTGCATGTGAGTGATGCGGGCCGGGGGGAAATCTTTTAAAAACAACATGTTTTTCTTTTTTTTTTATACAATGGTCCCTCTGACTAAAGCTCTTGCCTTCTGTTGGCTATCTCTGGGTGGTTATCTTGCTTTGTCATAACCCATTAAAAGGCTTAGGCAGTCAGTAAAAGGATTATATGTGCCGTTCTCATTTGTCTGTGTTCTTTTTTATTCAGTAATCAATGCCAGTGGCTAAAAGCCAGTGTGAGGGACAAACAGCACCCTGAACAGGGGATAACTGAAGGATGGATATCATGCAAAGACACAATAGAAATAGTGTCTCCCGCCATCATTAATGACAAGACCAGTGGGAGGTGGGTAAGTGGAGAGCTGTTATGGAGTCAGTACGGAGCATTTGCAAGTGTGGCCCTGCAGCTGTCGTTTTGTTTTAGCATTGTTAGCCTAATGAATGCTTAAATATTTATCCCGTATGAGTCAGCAGGTTGAAATTTCGCCTTGTGTAGTAAAGAGTCCTATTAATTAACATACCCTATTTGGCTCAATGCTTTCCTGCCACTCGCTAGATCTCTCGGTGACCAGGTATGCAATTAAAGGCAGCGGTATCCATTCGCTTTTATCAGGCTCTTTAAAAATTCATTTACAATTATGTGCCTTCTCTTGATTCATCAAATGGGCCCATTTTGTCTTTCCACCAAGGTGTTGGGAGGTAGCACAAAGTAAGTAGAGCTGTAACCAGTAGACACAGGCGCCTGGAGGTGCAGCTAGATGGGATATTTAGGGGTAGGATTAATTGTGCAGGTGGGTCACTGCTGTACCCTGGGGCATGCTACTTTTCACCCTCAGCAAATATCTAGCTGTATAAATGGGTAACATGTACAATTAGGAAGCTATGTAAGTTGCTCTGGATCAGAGTGTCTGCTGAAGTTATGGAATGGAATGGAGAGAAACGTACATTGGAAAGCAATATGCAACAACAAAGTCTGCATGGACATGCAAAGTATCAGAAGAATATAATTATAAAGATGTAAGGCCCCACCCATAAAGTCCATTCCGCAGTGTAAGGGCACTCTATGATAAAGGCAAGTGCTAACAGACATGGGGTAACAAGGAGAAGCAAGCGGCTGGCTGTGGAGGGCACTGCAGGGGAAGAGAATTAAAGTAACAGTAGCAAGCAGGATGTGGCTGGCTTGCTCAAGCTCTTGTCACAGTCTGGTGTCTTTATGCCCCTTTAATGTGTCCGCCTTCAATCACATAATGCAGTCCAGCTCAGTAATCCGGTGAGGAGGTGCAGTTCAGCGGTGGTCAGCGCCGGTCCATGCTGGGGAGTGGCACCTCGCTGTTGGTAGGCCAGCACATCCATGAAAGACCCCAGGCCGCAAGTACACTCGCCCCATGGCTGTTATTGCAGTTAAAGTGCTTTTGACTTTTCATTTCTTGGAGAATTCTAAACCTTTTTTTAAGTTTCCCTTACATTTGTGCAACTCCATTATGATGTACAAACATCTGATGTCTGCTGCTTTAAGCACAGGCGTTCCATTCAGTTCTAATTTACTTCAGTGAGACATTAATTTTTATTGCTTTTCTTTTGTTCCACATCAAACACCCAAAGCCTAGTACACTCTTACAAACAAGCCCCCCTACTGCAATATGAAGCTACAAGTATTACATTTGGACTTCCTTTTCATCAAGCTGTGAGGCCTGTCTCCTTCCAGCTTTTGTGCTTCGTGCCAAGCAGTGTTAATCTACCGAGCTCAGAATGGGAGAATACTTATCTGTTCATTATCCTCACCCAAATTGTGTGGCCTTCCTGTGCTGATCGTCACCAAGGTTTCTCTCTCCCTCTCTTTAAATAGCTACCATCTCAGCTGTTTTTTTTTCCTTCTTTTCACCCCACACCATTTACCTGCTTTACCTGCTTTCAGACTGCACTTTGATAATTGTAACAATGCATAATCCCTTGCACTAATGCACCAAATTACAAATTACTGCAAATGTCATTCTTTGCAGGTACCGTATTTTTTCTATTTACCTTCTAGTGCAGCTGCCAGGATCATCTTCTCAGATTGTCATTGTACATATATAACTCATTCATGTACAGGTCATGTACAGGTCATGAAACTTGAACAGCTGAGGCTCAGAAGGACAGGAAATACTTATACCCATGTCTACTCTCCCCAAACTGGAAAATAGTGTGTTTGCACTGCTTACTAACCTCTTTCCTGTTGCATCAGCTGTGTGCAAACCCCGCCTCCTCCCCTCTCTCTGCCCCTTGCTCCTTGCCTTGCTACCCACAGGTCTCCATCTCAGGCTATCACTGAGGGTCTCCTGTCTGACTTTGAAAATCCTCTCCCTGCTCCAGAAGGTTCTGGGGTGGGATGGGGGAGCTGCTCTCAGTGACATCCTACAGCCGCACCGACATGCTCACTTCCCTGAAGGACTGGACTGTAGGAGCCAATGATTCCAGCAGACCTGCATCACTGTCATAATAATGATTACCTTCAAACTTCAAATTTCAGTTATTCTGGAATTTCCTCTCCCGTGTTTTTTCTCTCTGCTACAGTGCTGCCACCCACTGTAACACAAATGAGCTGTGATTGTATGCAAGATACAAAATCGGCATGCAATTGACAAACACGGACACTTAGCACCTTCTGGAAATAACAGTGTAAATTTGTTTCCAGACTCAAAACTGATGGTTAAAGATATATTTATATTTAAGTTTCTACTTTCAAAACTCTTAATTTTGCTGGGGGCCTTGTAACAAAATGGTTCTCTGCTGCTAATACCTCAGTGAAAATCAACACATTTTCACTCAAATATTAACTACAAATGACAATACAAAATTCCACGCAAACAGCATCTATTCACAAAAAAACTGATAAACATTAATTAATATTAAACCCCCTTGAGGGATATCAAATGAGCATTGTGATGGATGTGGAATACTGACTGGCTTCACACAAAAAAATCTAACAAGAGAATAATTAATGAATGTGTCTCACTGTGTCTATTAACATTATGGTTGCTGTTATTATTGCTATTATTTATAATAATAAAATGTGCTGTTCGTTTGCTCTATTGCCATTTTTAAATTTCCATTAGCACTTTTAAAGCCCAGATCGACAGAGCCTTTATCAACATACATTAGGGTGAAAATGTTCTTTTCAGATGTTGGACTCACACTGGGGGCAGTGTAAGGACACTGAGCACTTGTGCAGCGCATTTGCAAATGCAAATGAAAGGGATGACCTCTTGTGTTGTGGTAGGTGTTGTGCGTTGCATGGATACGTTATGCAGCAGCCATTAATTAGGTGTCTGTAAGGAATTCAAGCATTCTGTGCCTCTTTCTCTACATGATGAATCTGCCTCGTCGGAAATGAGGGGCACATTCCCTTTCCTTCAGCCATTGATTACTCGGGGTGCTCAGCTCACATGACCCCCCCCCGCCGCACCCAGTGACATCATCTGAGGTAATGCTGTGAGGACATGGCGAATGGCCGGCAGGGCGGGTGGTGACGCACGGACCACACCCGGAAACGCGATCCTGCTGACCTTGGGGTCAGATGTGTCGCCACCAAAGGATGCTGCATTGAACAGTATGTGCCACAGCTAGACAGACGATCCAGTTAAGGCACCGCCATTAATTTTGGGGCGGATGCTCCAGTGCAGTCCTCTGTGCAGCAGGGACTAACAATGCCTGACATCGGAAATGTTCACAAGCACTCTCCATGCCCATGGCAGTACAGTAAATCAGGCCTTTTTTAATTCTGCACATTCATTCATTGCTGTCAACCCCAGGATGTCGCCCGGGACGGGGAAGTAAAAGGGCATTATTTGCAATTTGCAGACATACCGCATTTTACATTACATGATTGTGTCAAATGCATGTGTATTGTTAAGATTATGGTTTCCACTGTTGATGGGTAAATAAGAGGATTGATAATGACCAGAACTCAGGAGGCCCATGATGCAGATTATATAAATTAATACTAACAAAATTCATAACAAAAGTGCAATCACTTCATGTGGACTGGGGGCGTGATCAGAATGCATGAAATGTACAAATGAAATGTGTGAGTTAATTTATGGACACACGTGCATCTGCAGGCAGCTGAAGCTGATTCTCTCTGCTTTGTCAGGAGTGGCTTTTGAGTCCTTGATGCAGTCATCATGTTTATCTGGAACGACATGGACTTCAGCGTTCCATTTCCTTTTCCACGACAGTAGTGATTCACAGTGACTGAGTACGACAATGACATTATAATCATCCCTGCGATCTAATGGTTTAATCTGCATCAGTGGGAAAATAAAAACATCCCCTCTAAATATAACTCCCACCACCATCATTAGTATAAAAGCCTGGGAACAGGACAATAGCAGATTGATTGCAATCTAACTAAAAAAAACACATCAGGACACAGGAACTTCAGAAAGGGACAAAGCCCTTAACTGTCACCATCCTAGCATCATCGTAGCTGATTTGTGGAAGAGATTTATATCTCAAGTGGGGGGGGGGGGACAACTGACATTAATTGGGGAGAAATTGTCTTGGACTGCACAAGAGTTCTTGTGGCAATGCATTAGTGGCACGGGTCCCCTGAGGACACCAGAGGGTATATCCTGAGGGACAGTGTTCCCGTGGGGACGGGAGGCATGCTGGGAGATCCAGATCCGAGCGGCGCTTAATGCATTTCCACCTGGGAAAGACCTCAGCATCCCGACAGTGGGCCCCTGACAGCCACTCGAATGCCATTTATGGTGCTATCCATTCCGTTCTGCTTGATTCGGGGGAAATAACCGCACAATTTCCTTTCACATGGGGCTGAATTACACATTATGATCATGTCATTTCAAATGGCTGCCTGTTCCCCCTGGCGCACGCTACAACAAACCTAGAGTAATCTACCTAGACGCTAAATATAGGGATATGCACTATTGTGCAAGGGAATGTAACCAGTGTTCTGCTTTAGTATTGCTCCTAAAAATTCCCCTCTAGGTCATTACAGGCAAAAAATTGCTTTGATACAAGCAGCAAAGCAACTGAACGCTTTGGCATGAATTTATGACTGTGGAAACTTGAAACACATTTCAAGCCCTTGCATCATTTCATATGGTCGCACTGATTACCTGCCAAGGTTAATTTGTCTGCTGTAAAAAATAAAAACAGAAAAGCCAAAAAAAAGCAGGAGGTGACACCATCCTTGCCCCTGCTTAACGATTGAGTCATGCGCTGTGATTGTTCAGGGCTCTGTTTTCTCTTTCCTGTGTTTGGTCTTTTTTTTTTTTTACTTTCACCAGGTCAATATTTTGGGAAATGCAGAGCAGAGTGAGGGCTCCGCTGGTCCCTTGAGGAAGGAGAGTGAACTCATTTAAGCCTGCGCCACAGCTGTCGGAGTCAGGAGAAAAGCACTGAACAGGACGTGAAAAACATGACCTGATTCCCACTTCCTATTTTTGTTAAGTCTCATCCTATTGTTTTCAGCAGCGTGGAGAAATAGGTCACAGGAAAAATACTAATTGACAACTGTGTGTGTGTTTTTTTTTTTTTTAATTCATAGCATCACAGGACACGATGCAATTTCTGCACAACGAACGGAGCTGTAAGTGCTCACATACAGTACCTGTTCCACAAAGGACCAGATTAGCCATTAGCACTGATGCTGCAGTGACCTCTGTGTCTGTGTGTCCACCCGTTAGCACTGAGGCCTAGCACGTCTTTTTTTTTTTAACAACCTGAATATCACAAATGAGTTTGCACTCCTTTGTTCGTTACACTCAAAGGGACCAATTATTATCTTTTAATTACTACTCCCAGATATTGGGGCCCATTATCAGAAGGTAATTAATCTTATACAATGGCAAAGTGAGAGATTGATAGTAGGAGGGGAGTTGCACAAACAAGTTAATAGCAACTCCTTTAAGTCACATTATTATATGAACAAATGCGGAATGATGAATTCATGGACGTGCCAGCAGTCGTATAGGGACACCACAGCATTATTAAATTACAGGTTGAAAGACTTGTTCATTATATGCCAACCAATAACAGAACACAATATTGAATACTAAAATTATGCATATCCTTATTTTCTGTGCCTGTTTTTATATAGATTTTAAATTTCATTTTGCTAATATATTACATGTTTCTGTCTCACCCCTAAACAAATCAAAACGACAATGGGCTTGGTTCATTATGCTCTCTGTTATTGGGTCAGAGCTGTCTTGTTCTAATTGTATAAATACAGTCAACATAAATAAACATGAAGTGATATTTTTAAATGCCACAGTAGGCAATACAACATGTTCTGTTGCAGGACATGGTTTTTCAGCCAGATTCTAAATCATGAAATGTACCCTTGTTGTTCAAAGAGCCACAATACAGGAGTAGAACTGTGAACTTACATCATCATGAAAAGAATACAGTTAATCACATTGCTATCTAATACAGAAATTGTGACAATATTACTACTCCAAAGTATTGTGTGTTGCTCGGCACAAATTAATTTTGGAAAATATGCTTGAAGTAAGCAGGGATCTTCATGCATAAAATTAAAATAAGGATACCATTTAAGATATTTGATAAAAAAAGTTGTACTGTCTTTTACATTTATTTAATGTTTAGATTCATTGTCCCCACATGGAATAAAGAAATGGTGGAAAATCACTGAAAACCACATAATCCAAAATTTCTACCTCTTTAAATTTCCTGAAGTGAATTTGATCAAAATCCAAAATCTGTTATCTCCCAAATATGTTGACAAAATGCTGCTTTGTGGTTAGTTGTGCGTGAGTTATTAACCAAGTTTAATTAAATTTATATGGTATAGATATAGTCGTCAACAAGAGATTTCTGATCATTTTATAAATGTAATGTATTAGCTATGGAATTCGTAAATGTAAAAGGTGGAGAAGCTAGCTAACATTTGGCTGTAACTGTTTGGTAGTTTGCTAGCTTGAAAATCCAAGACCTCAAATTTGAGAATTTGAATAAATGCATGCATAACATGTATTGATTTCTTACTGGTAGGCGGTTAATATACAGTAATTTGAGCTAATATACAGTCATTTAAATTTCAACAATTTGGAAGTTTTATTTGCAAGTTACCTCTCTGCTTTAGTGCAGGGTGTTTTTTTGGTACCTATGATGTAACATTCCTGCCCTTTCACCATCTGTGTCTTTCTAGAGCAAGTTCTTTTCCACCTGGTTGTTTTTCCCATCCAATTTGGAATTAATTTCGAGCCAAGAGTCTGTGAGCAAAGAATGATTTTGGCAAATGTTTCCTGTTGGAGCTCACAACTTGTACATTTAAAAAAGATATGTGCATGCAGGGGAAATCAAGCTTTAGCCCATTGAAAGATCCATGACTTGATTAAAGCCTTGATAAGCCTTAATTGGTTTATCACTGTATATGTGCATTCAGGCTATGTTCAGATGACTTGTTGATCAAAAATGCCCGAGCCCGGTGGTTTAGAAGTCCAACCCGCATATACAGGGCCTGGCTGATCTGCAGCCATGGCGACAGATGGACCCTCTTTGTTCAGGTTGGTCATTGATGTGCCTGAAACATGGGGAGTGAAGGCTGCTTGTCACTGCTGCAAAAATTAACTCTTACTTTAGAGCACAGAGTACAAACTAATGAGTTAATCTTACTGTCCATGAAGCTGAAATGAGGGGAAAGTGACATCTTGTCAAGTGTCACCCTTGTTAAAGGTGTAGCTATTGTCATTTGTTTACTGGTGATATTAGCGATTTCAATTTCCACCTACTCTGTGCTACCCCAGATTGCCCCTAATGCTCTTCGCAGCACCCCACCAATTTGGAACTCAATGGACTAATCAACTGGACCAGCAAAATTGAATCTCTCGTGAAGAAGAAAAAAAAAAAAAGTAATTGTCCTTATTTTATCATTTTGTTCACATTTGTTTCCTGAAGCATAGAAAATAGTTTGGAAAGGGAAGCCAAATTCATGTCTGAGAAGGACTGAAAATTAGCGACATTGATAGAACAGGAAAACAACTGGCACTCATTGAAATGACATGTGTAAGTACTGTTCTCTCAATTATGGCCCCAGCTGTATACTTCACAGGGCTGACTCTGTTAGACTTAAAGATGTGACATTGTTCATTACTCAATTATCTGTCACATAAGCTGTTAAGTCACAAAAGCTGTAACTAATACATCTTTAATGGAGGTAAGGCTACGGAACAGCTCTCCATACACAAGAACATATTGCATGACTTCCAATTCAACTTTCTCTTAAAATGGACAATATATAAATATCTTTAAAATTTCATAATAATCTCAGCAGGAAGTAAATGCCACACAACTTGCACTTTACTCAAAACATTTTTCTGACAGGCCAAAACCACTGTAGAGAACAAAAAACCACCAGCATGTATGTAGGCTTGCCTGTCAAGAAGCGTTGGAAAGCTCATCAAATATTTAAAGACAGCAGCAGGAGTCAAAAGTTAATCTCAAAGTGAAACAAAAAAAAACATCTACCTCCTGAAATCTTAATAGATGATGCTGATGGGGATGAATGAGAGCATGAAGAAGCCTGTAGCAAGGAACCAGGTCTAATGGTGCAGAAAAAAAACTCTTAAATTCTTTTCTGTTTTCACAGCTCAGCTCAGTAAGGGTGGAGGAGAGACTCTGGTACTTCCTAATTTCCAAATCATAAGTTATTTTTTCAGAGGAAATACAAGACATCACCAGTCACAATTTGTCAAGTCCAAACTAAATCAAAGGCAGATGTGGTCCACTGTGAATTTGCATTTCCTGTGCTAGGTGAGATAACAAACAAATATGCAAAGCCATGTTTTTAGGAATCATGTCAAACTTATTTTTACTTGATTTTATGGATTCAATACCTTTATGGATGATCATTTACTGCACAGGAATGTAGCTATTCAGGCTAATTAGCATCCTATCTTAGGAAATGCTAGTTTGCACCATTTACGAAAAAAAAACAAAAAAAACAAAAAAAAACATTATTTCAATGTACCTTAACTAATCATAACAGTATTCTGAAACTAAATTAACACTGAAGATGTTTTAATCAAATTTAAATGAAATTAACAAGAGACATCATGGCAAGTGCTACAGCACAAAAGGTGTTTTATCTACAGGTTTCTGTGAGGAAATAGCTAGGTAGCCTGTGATTAACAAAAAAATGAAACCACAATTGTAACCAGTGACCAACCCAGTCAGGGGGTGGCTGATAGGAATGTACCAGGCAAGAGCAGGAGACTGATGCCCCTTAGCTAGAAAGAAGACATAAATATTTGAAAAGGCAATCAAACAGAAGGCCATAATGAATGCTCTTTCATTAAAACTTTGCTCTCAGAGTGCATGTTGTTCTCTCAAGCACTCTGCGCACAGTGGTGCTTGTCACCATCATTCGGAGGACCATGTTACGGAAAGGCAGGAGACCCGTGACTTTTAGTCACAGCTTCAGAACAATGACACAGCAAATACGTGTCCACCATGCGTCACGGTCCCCACGCTTGTCATTTTGAAACAAATACCTGGCGTGCTGACAAAGGGTCCTGGCCTGGTCACGTTGATTCCGGGTTTACGCACGGGTTTGATCGGTAGCAGAACAGTGGCTTCTCATCATGCGAAAAGCACCTGGGACAGACATACCATCATTCCGCAGTGACGCGCAAGCAACATGGTAAGGCTCATTTGCGATGAAACCGAAATGAAGAAAAGGTCTCACATGTGGCCAAGGCACATTGTGTACACCAGGCCTAAAACTTTACTGTTTCATGCCCCTGTCTCAAACCATACCAGATACACCAACAAGGCAGTCCCAGTGATGTTTGTAAGTCTAAATTTCTACAGCTCTCCCGTATCAAGTATGCGGGAGGCTGTTTTGGTGTTCTTGCCAGAGCAGAACACTGCCGGCTCAGATTGATAGTGGTGATTTTGGTGTGCTGCCATTCTTCGACTTGACCCTCTGGGAGCCAGTCCGACTGTTAAAAAAAAAAATCCCAGGGCCAAAGGGGACTGGGGCCAAAGGCTGATCAAAAAAGCATTGCCAGGGAGGGATCTGTGCTCATATTCATTTAAAGGTGTTTTAAGAGATTCTTCTGCACAAACCTTTTACAGAAGATAAAGGAAAATGAATAGAATGCAGTGCATTGGCATCGTAAATGTTTTTTTAACTATGTTCATAAAAGATTCACAGTAAAGGTTGATGCTAAGGCTGAGACCTTTCGGCATGCTGCCTTAAGCAGTGAAATAGCTTTATTCTGTCATCAACTTTTTAAAGACCCAACTCTAAACCCTCACCACAGCCACTCAATTTGAGAAGTACAACTGTCAGCACAACAAGTCCCTAAATCACTATACTATAAACTATACATCTCACTTTTCCCTACGGACAATGTTATGCAAAAGTAAAACATCAATAAACAGAATGTTGGTATACAGCACAGTGCATCTCACAGCCTGCAAGGCGGTTGCTTCACGGGAATACAAATGCTACATCAAACCTTGAACATCAGAAAGGTGATCAATATAGCATATCTTGCTCAAAGCACCCATACTTGCTTTAAAGCAGCAGGATGGTCTAGCAGGACAGCTGGAATGTCAATGTTTAGCACCTAAATGCACATCACAGAGAGGGTAGGGCTGGCTGCTGCCTCACTCAGACCCCATAGTCAGCATTACATGGTGTTATGGTGAGTTGTAAAACAGGACAAACACTAAATACACGCCCAGTGATTTTGGTTTCTGTCAGAGCTGGAGATTTTGCAGTAGTGTAGAGGGTACTTATCCTTCAAGGCAAAATTGAGCTTTACAGAGAGAAACATCCAGGGGTGTGTCTCTTTATTTTCCGTGGATGGAATGGTGATTGTCTACAAAACAGCCTGTTCTGCAGACCCAATACAAAATAGCCATGACAGCAATGGATATTTTCTTGTTTTCAAACATTTTCAGTTCTAGAAATACTTTCTGTTCCACTTAATTATTCCGCTCACTGAAATGTGCATGGCGTATTAAAACAAACAACAACTTTCAATAATATGGATAATCAGTGGAGTGGGTGAAGACAGGGGAATGTGTTTATTGGTGTTTCTGATCTATGAAATTACGACTCAGGAAAATAAAGGATTTCACACATTTTTGGTTCAGTCGCAAAGCTGATGATATCATGAGAGAAGTCAGATCGCAAGATTAGTGATCCTTCTTCCCTCTGAATTAGACTGTTTCTACCCATTTCTTTCAAATTCAGGGCTATAGCTGACATAAATTGATTATCAAATATAAATAACTAGGCACAAAAACTTGTTGTTAGGCAAGCTGGAAGTGCTTTCTGTTGCCTTAGGTCCTTTTTTTTCAGTCAGATACCATTTCTTACAAATTAAAGAGGACCCATCAGACCTTTTAAGAGTGAAATACAGTCTCACAAGATTCAGCGTCTTGGTCCTAATGTGCTACAGCACCACAGAGAAATATTGTTTAATAGCATTCAGAAAAATTGCAGCTCTATGTGTGAACATAGAAACCTGAAGGACAAGTAAAAACCACTTTCTCCTAAATGCAGACAGCCCCCATCGCCCCACTCTCCCCGTGACATAACTTCTAAAGTAACAGATAAAATAGTAGAAGTCAAAGATTTTGGACTGACAATTGATGTTTGTCTTTCCTTTGAAGCACAAAAAATATTTTCAAGGTGATCTCTTCCCACCTCAACACAAACTCACATAAGTGCTGTCTCTGAAAACTCAGAAAAAAACGATGTGTCTCATTATTGGTGCACTGCAAAGCCACATGAGCAGGTCATCCAGACTGCACCCCAACTGCCCAGCTGGCCCAGTGTCTAACTTTGTGATAAACTGCAAATAAATAAACCGCCTCAGTCGTTGAACTTTGTTTTCCATCTTCTTAATTGGTTTCCTGGGGATCGAAAATTCTTTCATCGCCCTTAAACTGGTGCAACATGGGCTCACAGCGACATTCAGAACCAAACAAAAAGATGTGCCCGTATATATCTGTGCCAGCATCATTTCACTGGTTATCCATAAAGTACCAGGCAGGTTTCAAGGTATTACTCTCAATTTACAAGGTGTTAAAGAGGCTTGCTCCAGCATACCTAAAAGAGCTCATAATCCCCAATATCTCTACTCTCAGCATGTGGAGCTGGCTATCTTGTGCTTCTGAAAATTGCTTTGAGCAAAGCATGCAGGTGCCAGAGCATTTTGTCTCTGAGCCCCGAAACTGAGGAATGATTTATAGGATTCAGACATTTTCTCACTGCTGAAATACAGACGAAACAATCTCATTAGCCCCTCATACTGCAGCAACTGATGTTGCAACCCCAACACACTCTACATGATGCTGTCTTGTGCTACCCTTGGTTCAAGTCTATGTTTATCACTTATCGATATGTTTGAATCTTTTTTTCAGTTAGTTAATAATGTCACCATGTTATTGTGTGGTTTCATATTGCGGTGATTTCAGTTCATTTATTGACATTCATCATTTGTACATAAGGCACAGAGACATACAGCATATTTTCTGGTACATTGCCTTTATGGTAAAGGTTCTTCATATGGATAGTTGCACTATGAAAATGTGGCCTTCATCCAAAAGCCACAGCAAGTACTGTCATAAAGAAAATACAATGTTCCCAAGTGGATTCAGAGAAGGTCAAAAAGATTTAATTCTGGGCCACAATACCATCCTGCATTTTAGCACCGGCCCAGGCTTTCATGCATAATCTGTGTCGGATGTTGACTTGCAGACTCTGATAATGCACTACAGTCCTAAAACCAGTGGTGATTCATATGGAGAACAGGAAGTGCACGGTTGCCTCACAGATTCCCACAAAGCACGTCTCAATGGCACATCGCCCATCTCTCTTCAGTGCGTCAGAAACCACATCATGATCTAAGGAGCGGCCGCTGAAACGGAACCGTGACCACAGTCCTGACTGCAATTTATTTATGTACGGCAATAACGCGGACGCCCAAAGATTCAGGATTGAGCCTTGGTGGGGTTTTTTTGTGCCAGTGTCCAATCCATAAAAAACACATAAAAAAGAGAAAAGAAGGAGAGAGAGAGAGAGAGAGAGAGAGACGCACTAATTGCGCTGTTTAGAAGACTGGCTTTGCCTTCCCCCCTCTGGACATGAAAGACTGTGTTACTGCTCGCCGAAAACAAACCTGAAATGGGCAAGAAAGATGCAGACGGCTCTTGAAGCAAGCGGTCCTGAGGTTTGACGGCACCGAGGCAATTTGTCTGTGTCATTTTCCATACACTTCCCCCCCTCCCATCCCCCTGCTCGGTGTATAAGAAACAATTCATCTGCATTTGGGGAAGAGAGTGAGGAGCCCTTCCAAATTAGGCATGAGTTATCTCCTCAATAAGTTTTAATCAGACTTGTGCAGCTTCTTGCACTGTAAACAAAAGCAATTACAGTAGATGTGTGCCTTTGTGTGTGTGTGTACGTGTGTGTACTTGTGTGTGTCTGTGTGTGTGTCAGATGGTGGAAAATGAGACAGTTTCAGCTTCCTATGGACCAGTCTGGGGTGCTGTGGAGCGGAACAGTTTAATTAGGGGAAGACTGTACAACAACTTCTGAAGGAGACAAGAAATAAAAGCAAATTTTATATAAATAATAATTTCTTAATAAATAAATAATAAAAATAGCTGTCTATTGTCTTAAATTAGACTTGCTAAACTGACGTTTCTTCATTATTTTGTTGAAGGCAGCCTCACCATTCCCATAAATCTTTTATGGGTGAAATTGATGATCCCTTTGTCTACTGCTGCCAGGTAATAAGACTCCCATTGCAGAAGTGGCCTACATGTATAAGGTGTCATTAATTGAACATGGTCATTTTGCATAGTTGAAACTTGGCACTGTCAGACGCTGATATTACATCTATTCAGTTACTCATTGGAAACTTAGCTCTACATGCAGGGTATACACATATACATACATTCATAAACCTTTGTATATATGCATATATAAAAGTGACAACAATTCAATGACTGATATAATTTCAGATTTATGCAACATGATGCTATTTAAGGTCCAAACATATTAAAACACACACACACACACACACACACACACACACACACACACACACACACACACACACACACACACACACACACACACACACACACACACAACAGTGCATGCTTCTTAAGAGAGCACAGGTAAACCCAATGGCAGTTCAATGCCCACAGCCTTGTGTACTCATTGATCTTATTACATTGCAGGGACTCTCTTTGAAAGTAGGCGACTAACTCAGCCTCATAAACAGCATTGTAACCATGTTTTTTTTTTTCCTTTTCGGGAGAAACACACGTCAACATCTCGCTGACAACTTCAGCATGCACGTATGCCATGTCTGTTCTGGGGCGCAGGGAGACTGATGAAGCTATAGTTACACAGTGACAGGGAAATAAAGGCAACCAAACAAAAAACTTCCCGCTCCGCTTTTGATCTTGCCAGTCTTGTGGACTGAGCGAAGCCGTGGAAAGCACAACGTAAAATCATCCCTCTGTTTGAGCAGCATTGCCCCGGGACGCGGACGGCAAATGGTGATTCTCCCTTCTTGCGCACAAAACTGCCGCGGAATTTCATCAGACGGCACCTCTGAGCGCGGCGTGTTGAATTTAACGGCGCTTTTATGAGTATACAGTATTTCCCGGATGCAAAAGCGTCTCGGTTCTTAAGATTTCCGAGGGTAAGTTGGATGAGGGCGACCATCGGCACAGACGTGGCTTAAAATGTGGTCCCTTGCCTGATGCGAAGCTTGATGCTGACCTTTACGTGCCAAAACAGGATGCACGATGCAGAGGGCGACCTTTATGAGTCCACAATAAAAATAAGAAAGTTAAAATACGTAGGATATTTGTATCGTGCCCTGGGTTGACATTGTGATATAGCTACCGGCGGTGATGAATAAGTTAAAACACTAACAAGCTCTTATTTTTCTCATGTGCTAGATATGCACGTAGTTTCCAGTCCACGTACGTTAATTAAATTTAAAAAAGCAGGAGCAATAGGCTAACATCCGAAACGCAGAAAAAAATCAGTCATACATGAGAAAGTACCTGCTGTGGTACGTTCTGCGTGTAGGACATTTCGTTTAAACCACTTGGAGACGTGCAGAATGACGGAATGCTGTTAAGGGCATAAGAGGTGCCTGCCTAGCAAAGAAACATGCTTGACATATGAAATGAGTTCAGCCGAATACTCAGAGGAGTGCGCGACAATGCAATCCCATTAAACCACAAATACCGCAGCTGCAAATCAATGACAATGGCCACACATTAGAATTCCTCACTTTTCTGTAAAGGCTCTGTCGTGGGCATAATTTGGTGGATAAGCAACTCCATGGTGCACATTCTTCATCAAATGGACGTTCTGGTTTTTGCCTACACTAGAGCGCATCAAATTACACTCATTGTTCAATTTTCACACTAGAAAGCCCCCAGCCCCTGTAAAAATGAATTGTTCTTGAACACACGCGAATCTAAGAAAATTGCCCTTTAACAAAATATAATACATATTTAAAGCACAAATCCCACCCTTGTCTGGTTTAATGCTCGAGTTGAAATGGCTGCAGTCTTTCATGTCCTTGACTGCTGTAACAGCAAACCTAGGGCTAGATTCAAATCTTGCCTCCTCCTGCTATTGATAATTAAGTTAAAAAGAAATAGTAGACTACAATTAACATTTGGCCTCCCAAAATATACAACACCAGTCGGAATGAGTGTGTCATGACTTATAATGAATGAGCAGGTTTTTTTTTCCATTCTAGCTTCCCTACAAATCCCCAGTCAGTACCTCAGAGCAAAGACATCCATCAGAGAACTGATGTACAGTGCAGCAATCTTACATATTCTCCATTTATGCAGCAGGAGGTTTAGGGAAACAGTTCAGGCTCTCCTGGATACTTCTCACAGGGGAAGAACAGGAATCAACCCCCTGGTTACAAGTCCCTATTCACTATGCCAGACTGTACCTGCTTCCACTGTGCAACCAATAAGCACTGAGCGAACAACTTTAGAAGTGTCTGAAGCCACAGGCGTTCATTTCCTTCATTATCCTTTGAATGAATGTGGACGCTTTTTTCACACTTGCAAGGTATGAGGAAAAGGGTGCGATATTTCATGTGTTTCACATCTTACATATATTGTCCTGAAGGAAGGGAATCATTACTGAGATGTCCGTTTGGATTATTTTATTCATTTTCAACTCTTTATAACACTTAGAACATCAATCCTGCAGAAGTGAAAATGAAACAATTCATACAACACATATATAATATATATAAAAATAATATATATATATATATATATATAATATATACAAAAATAATAAATCAAGTTTGCAGTTTGCAATAATGAGACAGGTCAGTTTTAATTTAATTCCAGAGGCCCTGGAGCTCTGACTCACCTCGGTTGCTAAGAGACCTGTGCGATGCTTCAAGGCGTTGCGGAGAGGGCGGGGCTCCGACAAGGTCTTCACAGACCCCACCATTCACATCACCGCACTAGAACGACAGGCCTCCGAGGAAGGTTCACCTGGCAACGGCCAATCAGTGCTTAGCAGGCAGTATCTGCCTCAGCTCCACCAGGGGGATACTCAGGCAAGCAAGCTGTTCACTATTCTCCATTACCTCATCAATTCCCTCCTCTTCTTGTTTAAGACCAGGTGTTAATTGCTACCATTTCAATGACCTCCATTTGTCTTCATAGCTCTGCTCACGTTGTTGATGTCCTGCCGTTCTTTCTCAGCACTCCCCTGAAGAGTTGAAGGGTGAGTTTATCTGCTCTCAGTTTCAAATTAGGAACTGAGTCAATAATAGTCCACACATCCCCTGCTGTCCCCTTCTCTAAGAAGTGTGAGCATGTGCATAAATTGCTATGCTCATATGAACAGTCAAACACTCTGTGTGAACAAAGGGAAAGAAAAAAGGAATGAAATGTGCTGGTTTATTTATTTATTTATTTTGGGGGGTTGTTAAATGTTTCACCACAAGTTAATATTCTCAAAGGCTGTCTGAATCTACCAAAACAGTTTTTGGTCCATCAGGACACCCCTACTCAGGAGTAATGCACTTTAAGAGAGAAATTGGAGACTCAAAATTGACAGTATTGAATAAAAAGCTGCGGAAAGAATTTCCTTTTTGCATGAACTGACAGCTTATTACCAATCAAAAAAAACACATCTAGAGTAAGCTAGTACACTGAATATTACAAGATGAGAAGAGTCTGAAGCTTCTTTGAATTTTAAGCCCACTTCCAAACAATGTTAATGTTTGATGAATGGTCCAGTATATTTAATCAGATTTGGGGAATCTAAAACAATAATTTTGCACCTTAAAATTGGCCATCTAATACCTGTTACTGCTTCTGTCAGGGGAAAGAAAGGCAAATTATCCAGAATCCTGCAATCAAAAATGAGAAGTAATACTGTTCATGTTTTGTTTTCTTCTGAATTGCACACCATTTAGTGCATTGCTGTTTTTTATCGTTGTTGTTGCTGAAGCACTCTGGACATTCAACATCACAATGATGTAGACTCAGTGCCCAGAGATCTCCTGGACTGAGCTCTTGATGTACTGATGTCACCAACCTGTGCATCTCACGGCATTGGATCTGCTGTACCAGGTCTCTCACCCAGGGCAGGACACAGAAACTAATGCTGCACATCAAGACAGATGCTACCTCTGCTTTTCCATATTTTTGCAATGGTAAACTAATCAAATTAGCCACAATGGTGGACCAATACATCTTTAAATGCATTACAGAAAATGAAATGCATTTCATATATTTAACAAAATGTATCCTTCAGTCTAGCCACGCCTTTTCCACAACGCTGTTACTTTCTCGAGGTTTCTTTTTTTTCCCTGACAGCTGGGTAAACACCATTGCAAATCTACAGCCAGCAATTCCCTATCTTTTATTGAACGAATCACTTTTTTAAAACCATGCGATATATTTTTATAGACACATCCTTCTTCCTCTGGTGATGGAGGCTTGTTTTATTGATTGCTTGCTCTATTGATGGCTTGCTCTCTTCATACAAAACACACATTTCAGCCTCATGGGAGAGGAAAGTGTTCCTGAAAGTGATGCTACTGAAAACCCTGTCCCTATTACTTCAACAGGACACAGGTTATGCATCTAAACCATGGTCTACAGTGCCTTCTGTATTTATTCATGACTAAATAGGAACAAAAGTATGCTGTTAAAGATAAAATGTAGATATTGGATGATATAAAAACATGCTATACTTTAATCTTAATAGTGTCACACAGAGCAAAGTCATATTCAGATCACAAAAATGGATGTTATCCCAGAGAACACAAAGGTCACATTTATTCACATCCTGTACTTAATATTTTGAAAATCCACTTCTGTTATGGATTACACTGACTAGATTGTTCTTGTTGTGTGTGTGTGTGTTTTTTTTTTTTTTTTTATCAAGGTCTGGTACTTTGGAGTGGCATTTTGGCAGAATTGCTCTGTGTTCTTCAGCGCTTTTGGTTTTCGTGTGTTATTTTGTGCTTAGATTACTATTTCTTTATAGGTTATGATGAGTTTTTTTTACTGTCATGTGAAGATGTCAATTTTCAGCCAGGTCTAGCTTCTGGACATAGAAAATCATGTTTTTGGCAAAAATGTCCTGATAGAAAGTTATGAACTCTATGTTATGAACTAACACCTATACTCTATCATCTAAACAAGAACCCATAGATGCAAAACAACCCCAACAAGCTAAATCCTCTTGACCATGAAACGTGCTTACAAGTGTTGGTTGTATGTAGTTTGGCAAATTCAAGTTGCCTTTTTGTGGCTTGCCATCAAAAAAGGCTTACTCCCTGAAGCTCCACCATGAATGCAACATTCATGCAAGTGACTTTGAGTGATTTTTTTTTACTTTGCAACACCAAGATGCCAATTTGCTCAGGGTATCTCCAAGTACTACCTTTGGATTTATGGTTGTCTCCCGAACTATGCGCTTCACCGTTGATGATGGCAAAGTATGATACGTGTCCACTTCCTGGCAGGGTAATCCACTTTGCCAGCAGTCTGAGATTTCTGAACAACAGACACTACAGTGGAAAGTGGAAGTGAAAAGTGCATTCCTTTGTAGCCATCTTCCAACTTGAGGAGGTCAATAACCAATTACCGGAAGTACTTCAGAGTACTAAAAGTGTACTTCAAAAGTGTGAATAAATATGACCCTAATGTGTTCTGGATTGAAATCCATCACTTCACTCGTTCCGAGTGTAGACTGAACGCTACGGCCCGGGTTCGATCCCGGCCGTGTCACTAGCCGACAGTGACCGGGAGCTCACAGGCGGAACACATTGGCTTCGTTCCGCCGGGGATAGGGGTGGGTACGTCGGCAGGGGCTTCGGTCCCATTAGCAACAGTGACCCCTGCTGGTCGATCGGGTGCCTGTGGTCCACGTGCCAAAAGCTGCATATGAAATGTCTTCCTCCGACTCATCTCTGTGCTAGCTTGGCTTGTGGACCGCAGAGCGGAAAGAAGCAGCGGCTGACATCATGTGTCTCGGAGGAGGGCACGTGCTTGTCTACGCTCTCCCGGATTGACAGTGGGGGTTGTGCAATGGGACCGAACATCGATGACTAATTAGGCATTCCAAATTCGGGAAATTGGCCATTCCAAATTGGGGAGAAAATGGAAAAATGACAAAAAAAAAAAAAGAAATCCATCACTTGTGAACAATCTGAAATGTACCCTTTTAGAATTTACGTTTTGTTTAGTATAAACTGTAATATTTGTATTGTTTCAAGCCAGAGAGAAATACCAAATGTCTACATTTTTGTAGCATGTTCTATTAATTTAATAGATTATTGGTTTTTAAGGTTTACCCAACAATTATCAAGTAACATTTATCTCTTTTGAGCCTGAAATTCACTTTAACAGTCTGAGGCCAACTGGCATCTGGAAATGGACTCCATGGTTGTTTTTTCTATGGACTGTACACCAAGCTAATGACCCATGCATGGAAGACTTATAAATGCTTGGTAAAACCAAATACTTTCCCTTGGTTTTATTTCCCTATAGAATCTGCCTAGGTGCATTTTATTATGAAATTCCACACTGAAGGTGGCCTGAGACCCATCTGTGTAACATACTGGCTGAACATCTGTAATTCTTAAGGTGCGAATTGACCACTGATCTGTTATAAGGTTAACAAGACGTTTGGATTGCTGCAAATCATTGCATCTGCACTCCAGGACAGAGAAAGATTTGAAATGACAGCACTATATCTGACAGCTCTCCCAATTAAAGGGGGTTCACTATTTGATCCTCTTGTCTTGGTAGATTGATTTTTCAATTTTCGGGCACTGTCTCAGGCAACAGTGTCTGCTACACAGCGGAGAACAAGAGGAGCCGTGGGGTCTGTGGGCTACGGCTCCATCTCAGCCCTCTGTGGCTCATTTAAATTGATTAGGCAGCTCTTTTGAGAAAATCCTCTAAGACAATTTACTGTATAACCAGTGGCTGACTGCCAAAGATGGACTTTTGATTTTGCGAACCCATGACAATATTCTTTCCTCCAATGAGTACATGACTTGTTGGCCCTCTAATTGATGAAGGAAGAATATCCATGAATAATTTACATATATATACATGACTTATGTATACATGTCACACACAGTCTCTCTCTCTCTCTCTCTCACACACACACACACACACTCAATATCCAACCCTTAGAGGAAAAGCCAAATGTCATTTCATGGCTATAACACTGATTTGCAAACCACTCAATACATACAACCGAATGCTTTCCCCTGATTTTATTTTCTAACAGAACTTTACCCAGTGCCCTTAAATATACCCTGGGGTCATTAGTAGGCCATCTCCAGCCGGTGTGTGTGCCTCGTAAAAGGACAGCAGGGGCCGCTGCAGAGACACACGTTCGTACCATAAGCGAAAACTTGCATCTGACCCAGCCAAATGGAGAACAGCCAAGGGCGGCTTGGGCCACGCCCCTCTCTTTGAAAAATGCCTGCCAGAAATCACGCAGCTTTCTCCCACAACAATAACACAGTTATCCAGCGAGTTCCTAGTGATGATTCATTTTTCAAACGCCCGAGGACTGGAAAATGCAAACACTTTAATTTAAAACGTAATCAGCAGATGTGAGTCTCTCAAAAACAAAACCTTCATGTGTTTTTTGTATTACTGTTATCGTTATTTATGTTTATCACATATTACAGTAAGCCTGACTTGTAGATAAATCCAAATGGAGGCGTCTGCGTATGAATTATGAATCTGAACATTGTTTTCACTCTGGGTAAGCAGACAGATAAAACAATTCTGCTCAGTTATGCATGGACACATAGGAGAGCTGTGGGAATGAGCAGGACAATCACAATTAGCCAGAGGGTTTCTGAATGACATTTAATGTAAATAACTAGCAGATTTTTTTTCCCATGAAGGGCATGGCACTGACATTTTGGCACAAGGAATTTTCAGACCAGATACATTCAAACAAGACCTGACAGGGAACTGTATTTTTATCCTATGCATCTGTACAAAAAGTGACTAGAACATATAATGTGGCAGTATAAAACACATGGAAAACACTACAACTGTAAAAGCTAACTATCCCTCTTGCAGTGTTGCTGTAAAACATCATTTTTTAAATGGTGAGGTTGTCAGAGCAGCAAGCAGCCTGGGGTTTATCCCATGCACAATCTGAACTTTGTTCAAGCTTAGCTGACATTCAGATCCAAACTCCCCCCAAAATTACTGAATATAGCAGTGCAGACAGATAGAGACAAGAACATGCTTCTTCACAAACGACTGCTAATTAGCAAATCCACAGATGATGAGGGTGCTGGAGACCCATTCTGTTTGCAGGCACTGATTCGGACCTCATTTTGTTGGGTCCTTTCTACCTTGGCATTGTATTAGCACAGTGATCTTGATGTACTTATCGAACTGAATGTACCACAGGGTTGTGAAACCCAGTTGGCCAGTCTGTTTCCAGAACAGTGGGGGTAAAAGTTGCCTCTTTGGTGTATTAAACCTGTTCATTCACAGGCAGCAGAAATTATAAACAGTTTGCACTTTTGCTGATCCCTTTGGTCTCATTCCTGAATATGCAATAAAGCCACTCAATGGAACACGGCGGCAGAAATCGAGACATGTGACAAGGCCTTTTCTTTAAAACAAATGAAAATGTGGAAGTATTATCTACATCTACAGAAGGAAAACTGAATGCTAAAACATTAAAATGAGTCCAGTACAGTCCTTTTGCTCTGGGTGGGGACTAAAGCTGGCATGAAGCAGACACTGCCAGAATTTCTTCTGTAGTCCCAGTTCAGCATACTGTGGTGATACTGAGAGAAGTGAAAGCCAGGGTGTTTCTCCTCACAGTCCGCAGTGTTCACCACTCGTTCCTCACACCTGGAGGGGAAACAGAACAGAAATATGAGGGATACAGAACAATAATAATACAAGCCAGAAGACTCTTTCTACAGCACATCATTATAAACAGACAATCCTCCACCATGTTTACAGTTGCAAGTTGTCATTCAGGGCGAAGGTGGAAGATATTTGCTGATATTAGCCCCCGTCTTCCTTTGTTGAACAGTTATTACGTGGTCTGATTTAAACGCTGCTCAGGCTGAAGTGGACATCGCTGCCGCTCCTGTAATCCCTCTGTGGCTGGTGTCACACTCTCGCCCTCAGGCACTCCTGAGAGAGAACCGAGGGAACAGGCACAGATGCCAGCTACATCTCCAACCGCTCCGGGTTATTGCAGCGCTAATTGGTACGATGAGACCTGAAAGCGTGGGCCTGCATTCGCAACCAAGCCTCAGACGAAGGCGCAGGGGTCAGGCTAGCCTATTTGCAGCGGTCGCTCCGTCGTACTAAGTGCACTCCGCTCTGTCGCCGTTTTAAAAATGCAGTCATGGACCGCTGTTAAGAAGCCATCAATTAAGCCTCTCCGTTCCAATTCCTTTCCATTTTGCTCTCTCCATTACCACAGGTAACCGTCTCTACATAACCTTCAGGTCCCCAGACTATTCCCATGTGACTGCCAACAGCAGAAAGACTGCTTTTCACTGTAATGTGAAAGAGACTGTTACGTTAGAGAACTTATCCTCATTGTTAGAGAACTTATTCTGCCACAGAAGCCGAGTCTGTTTAATTTGACATCCCTGATATTGCTGAGCATGGGTTAATCCTGTACACCTGGGAATTAGTCTAGACTGATAAAATGACAAAAATGCTCAAATTGTGTTTGATTTGAATGTTTTTTTTTTTCCACTCTTTCTATTCCAGATAGAGTATGTGTGCATGCGTAGGTGTGGCTACGTACAGACGTATAAATGTGCTGTAAAACAAGGGGAAGATTGTTTTCCTCTTTCTTTTAGACATAGTGCTGTAAATATTTTGGCAATGCTTGTTTTAACCTGTCAAACCAATAAAGCTCATTTGGAGTCTGATGTGATTTAAATGGCTGGAGTTGCAGACGCTGTGCAGATGTTATATTCGGCTGCGTAAGATGAAAAGTGTTGGTGTCATTCTTCACTTGTCTCCTTTTTTTTGCCATTCCATGAATATTGATGTGGCTTCCTCCCAATTTCACTCGCTTGTGCTGATCTTTTAACTCCAGCTACCTTTTATTCTATGGCTTCAGAGTGACATGTGAATGTACGCCCAGCAATGCACATAAAAATGGAAAGTGGCCATAAGATTTTGGGGTAAATACTTATATGCAATCCCCCTTTTTGCCTGGAGGAGAGAGTTCTAACCACTCTATAATTCCTTTCATGCAATAGCTAAGGGGCCATGAAGAGCTCTTATGAAGTAGATCTCAATGGATTCTGCTGGCTTTTGTTATCCTCAAAAGCTTTTCATAACTTAATGCTATTAATTCTATTTCTCAGATTCTATTTGTCAAAACAAAATTTGACAAGAAACGGAGGGGTATGTGTGTGTCTGTGCATGTGTGTCTAATATACATTTATATATATAAATATATTTTTGTAACCATGTGTCCATCAGGGACTAGATGAAGTCAGCCTAACTGCTAAATCAGCTCCAGGCTTCAGTTCCCTCTCAGCCAGAAGAAAGCACACCCAACAGTTTCCCAGAAAGATGTGTGAATCAGCCAAATTTGTTGGCACAACTGAAAGAGCAGCACTCCATTTAGAGACAGAGTGTAGATCCTTCTCGCATTCTCTGAGATTTGGAGAGAGTCTTGAGTGATGCATCACACAAATGAACACATATTTTGCATCATCTTCAACCTCCCAAAAGTTTCGGTTCATTTTTTCTTTTCTTTTTCTGCTTGCAGAGTTCTTTTTGAGGGTGCAGTGTGGGTAACAAGAA
Source organism: Megalops atlanticus (assembly GCA_019176425.1). Classification (NCBI taxonomy): domain Eukaryota; kingdom Metazoa; phylum Chordata; class Actinopteri; order Elopiformes; family Megalopidae; genus Megalops; species Megalops atlanticus. Next base: position 10,677,883 of record CM032885.1, on the reverse strand, counting down.
GAAATCTGTCAGGTAGGAGCTAAGACAATGGTCTAACAGCTAGATTTCACATGACATGCCAGCTTACCGGAGGGTGAATTTTGCTAGAACTGAATGGAGTTACACTGAAAATTATAGGAATTTTATTGCTCTGTGGTCTGTAGAGGTTATATTACTGTATTAGCTTTTGTATTAACATTTAGTTAGGAGTTTATTTAGCTAGCTAGCTTCATATACAGTACAACCAAGATTGCTGTCATCTGTTTTCTGATAACACCAAAAAATGTCTACAAATGGCTATAACAGACATGGGAATTGGTTGAATATGAGCAGAGACCAATTTTGAGATAAAATAAAATGGGGTACTGAAACATTTTCAGTGATGTAATGTGGCGGAAAAATTAAGATGGAGAAGTGTCAGTACTCCCGCCCGCTAGCTGTTGTGTTTTTTGGTTTTTCTGTCCATGTGCTTTTGTTTTTCTGTGTTCCAGCCCTGCCCCGCTCCCCGCCCGGTCTCCGCCCGCCTGTTTTACTCATTGCCTTCACCTGCCTGCATGCGCACCTGTTTCCCATTCCCGTTATCAGCCCTGCCCTATATCTGCCCTGCGCATCCCTGTTCTGTTGCCAGTTCGTCTCGGTTGCTTCTTGCCCGTTTCGTCCCCGCTTTTTGCTTCGTGCTGTTTTTTCGTTGTTTTCCCGTTTTCGACCTGCCTGTTTTTGACCTGTTTTTTGCCTGCCGATTCTGCTCTGTTTGCCTGTACCTCTGCCTGCTCGGTGTCTGACCCTGCCTGCTCCGTTACCCGTTTTCTGGATTTTGCCCTTAGGACTGCCTTTCTGGTTTTTGACCCCTGCCTGTTTTTTACGGTTTCGATTCCTGCCAGTCGGACTTGTATCACCTGCCGGCATTCGTTGGTCTGCGACTGAATCCATGCCCGAGCCCTGTCAGAGAAGCAGCAAATAAGGAATAAAACCAAAATGATCCAAGTTTGGGTGTTTTTTGTGTGGCCATATGAGACTACCCAAATTTTGTACATTTAAATGAGGGCATGTGTCACAGAAGTCACAGGAACTCAGGGTTACTGTGGTTATGTCTGTAAGTTGCTGCATAAATCTGGGGTACACCCTGCCATGGAGTATATGTGCAATCCCAGTTTGCCTCCCTCTCCCAAACAACTTTTCACCATTCAAGAAATGCAGCAACAACACAGAAGACAACATTACCAGCGAGGCAGGAAACTGACGGACAGCTTCATTTATGTAGAATGCAGGAGACACTGCACTAATTTACACGGGCTACAGGAGATTGTGTGCTTAAAAAGCAACCACAGAGCAAGCTTAGTGTAATGAATAAATGCACATTGCATTCATTTTTCCCCTCATTTGCATTGAAATTGAAGTGCCATATTTCATTTGATTACCTTCTCTTTTTTTAATACCCGTACTGCACTGTACAAAAAGCTAGCTACTAGTCAGATGTTTTGATGACACTCGCATTAAAAGAAAAACTTTTTCAGGGCATTCTGTAATCGATACAAGTTACATATTACACAACATAGCACTTCAGCATTGCAAAATGACACAAACAGCCTCAGTAATGGATGAGCTTCAGAAACCACTAAACCTGGGAGATGAAAATATGTAGAAAGGAGAAGGCTTATTTAGTTTACGCTAACCTGTCAGTGAGAAGATTTATGCACAATATGTGCTGACAAGGCCTCTTGTGCTGATCATCTGCAAGTTTACATTTAACTTTTTTTGCATTAACAAATGCCCATATGCCTGTGTGCACTAAAGGAGGTGAACAGTTTCAGTGTATATACATATACAAGTACAAACATATATATATAAAATGTATATACATGTACATATAATGTAATTACATACACAAATATGTATATGTCAGGGTTTCTGTTATCCAGTAATTACTGGTTTTTGCCTGGTAAAATTTATTACAAAAAAAAAAGATAAATTAAAAACTTGCCAGTCAAAATGTCCGGTAATAATGCTCATACAAAACGTAGCTATAACGAAGGCTATCCCTAAACAGGACATTTGTGTTGACAGCGAAACAGCCTATTAACAGCCTACAGTACTTTTTTTTCCCCATAACGGTGGGCTCTTTTATTGCGCAATACTTGCTACTAGGCCAGCAGAGAGGGTCTTCTCTCTGCAGAATCGAATTAAGACGGCGCTGCGAAGTCGTCTGGAGGAGGAGAGAGTGACACGGCTTATGCACATTGCAAGCTGCAAAGACACATTGGACAAGTTTGATTTCAAGTGGGAGGCAGAGGACCTATAGGCTACATTTGATGCCATGTAGGCCTAGCCTTTTTTTAAACAGGCTACAGATGTTACAGGTTACAGATGTTTCATAATAGCCTACATTTTAGCGGCTAATGTTGAGGTTTTGCTCACTCGTTACTGTTTATTAAATGGTCAAACTGATTTGAGGTCATTGTCATTCTTTCGTCAACCTACATAGGTGTACATTATATTTGCGTCTGTAACATAGACTGTTATTGAAACGTGACTGGTAAGTTTCAAATTTGTCCGGTAAAATAAATTCTTTCCGGACGCCGGACCAGCAAGAAAAAATCCTAGCGGAAACCCTGGTATATGTATATATGTAATACAAAGGAAACACCTTAAAAATTATAAAGTGGGAGGCTGATGACACACATCTGTGTGAAGCTGCTCTGTCATGCCTTCACACAAATGTCACAAGCTGCTCTTGAATATGACCCTGGTGCAATACAGCACAAAAGTTCTCGTGCGCAATCGCGTTTCTTTATTTTGCATCATTCCCACCCCACCTCAAGGCCCCGCGGTGTTAATTACGGCTACTCCTTCCCCCAGAGCAGGAGCGAACTGTGAAAGTGCATTAATCTTGATTCTCGGCTCTGGCACAAAGCCGTGTTTGAAGAGACTCTCGTGGCAAACCCCAAAGGTGGAGTGATTCATCGGCAGAAAAGAGGAAGAAGAGTTGGAAGAGGGGAAAAAAGAAAATAAAAAAGGCCCAAAAGTCCAGTGCAGACTGCGATCACTCCATTTTCTCTGGGAGCCCGGGCACCTCAGATGGCATCTGATTCGTTTGTCCACGTCAACAATTTCGTCTGTCCGCCCGATTCATTTTCCAGATGCAATATGACAACAATAGGAGCTTACACTGGCTGCCTCCTTTGTTCAGCGTGTTTATTTATTTGATCTTGTCGGAGGTTAAAGGTCACAGATGCACAAGCTCAAAACCTGGCTGACAGATGGCCGTGGCCGCCGTGTTCTCAGCTGAAAGTTTGCCTTTGCCTCGCCGCACCCTGAAGGATTTCCATTGTTCTTGCTTGTTGTGTTTGTGATCACTCGGTTGTTGCAGCAACTCTCACAAGGCCTCATGGAAGACACCTTCAGTGTGCGCGCTTGCAAACGCATTTTGAGGTCAAAGAACAGGATTCATTTGAATAGTCTACCTCAATCAAACGGAGCTCAAACAAAAAAAAAATCTGCACTGTTTGTGCAGAGAGAGAGAGAGACACCACAAAACAGGCAGCAACAGCCACTCGGCAGCGTCCTTGGTTCGTCATTGCAAAGTAAATAAAATGGGAAAGAATGAGATTGTAAAACAAGCCAGGTATAGCGTGTTTACTTTTGACAAGAGTTTATTTGAAAAGGTTACCTTACGATCACTTCTGCCCCCGTTACATGGGTGGGGGTGGGGGGGTACGAGGCAGAGTTTGAAGTGGAGATTTTATTTGTTTACACGAGTATGTGCAAGGTAGCAGATAAGCTTCCCTGCCATACCAAGAGCATGAAAGAAACCTGACATTCCAATTTTCACCACAGATGCCTGTGGGTCTTCCCAGTAATGACGGTTGAGGTTATTTCCTAGTTAAACTTTTTTAAACTTCAAACCTAAAAATGTAATGTTTTAATTATTGAAATTTTTTTTAAATAACATTTTCTTTGCATACAGTACTGCCCTGCGCATACCTAGAAGGGCAGCGCCTTTGTTTTTACCTTCATTCATGAGTGAAATTGATGTTAAAAATCCATTTGGATGGGGTCTCCCGAGTGGCTCAGCCAGCTAATGTGGGCACAGGCTGGTTCGATCCCAGGCATGTAATCAGCCGACAATGACTCGGAGCCCATGGCAGCGGAACAAATCGCCCTCGTTCCTCCTGGGGCATGGGTGGTTATGTCAGCAGGGGTCCCTCGTCTCTCTGCTGCAGTGCCCTCTGCTGGCTCGTGAGGCACCTGCAAGGTCCCTGGGGATCCACCCCTATTCCATGTGCCCTGCTGTGGTGCAGCGGGACTGGCAGTGTGAAAGCATCGCCGCTGGCTTGCACCCAAGTGCACTGGAGGATTGTGCTCGGTTTGCTTCAGTGATCTTGTGCAAACGTACTGGGAGCGCAAAGCGCTGAGCCTAGCGTACATCTGACCATCTCAAAATTATGTGTAAAAAAAAAAAAATGCAAAAAGGACACTGAAAAATCCATTAGGATGAAAAAAGTTTCTTCACTACTACTAATACTCATAAAACAATAACAATACTAATTTGACATTTGCAATATGCGTGGCTCTCTGAAGTGGTTATGCCAGAGGGGAGTTCAGTGGTTGTCAGTCCCTTCACCTTGGCTAGAAAATAATTAGCTGCCCACTGCAGTAGATGTGCAAATATGAATTTTCATTTCCTGAGTGGGCGACCACCTCCACTCCCACCCCACAAACACAGCTTACCGTATTTCCAATAAAGAAAGAGTGAAAAGCTGGGAGGGAAAATGGCACAGACTAGATCTTTAAAGGACACCAAGACAAGCTCCTTTTAAAGCTGCTGCGATGTGGGCTGCTCCATGTAAAAATAAAAAGGCTTCAGGTTATGATGACAGAGTGGCGGGGGATGGAAGGCCATTGGTTACAGGTACGTAAGCGTAGCTCCAACAGCATGTCAGTGTGCACTTTCAGTACATGCTTTTCTGCAGGCTGACAAGTGTCTGGAAGGAACAGCATACATGAAGGGCCTGGATCCAATCAGCACTCTTCACGCGCACACACACACAGACACACAGACACACACACACAAACCTTCCCTCTCTACCCTGAAGGACACTCATTATCGGATGAAATGCTAATTCACAAAAGAAAGGTGTGATCCGATATGATGAAAATTTTCAAAGGAATAAGCAATTTGAGCAACATCTTTTCATATAAACATAGTAATTTTTTTTCCGTTTCACAACAATAACTACAATAATAACAGTGTAGAGAGGGAATGTGTTAATGTCGCTGTACTGTGGAGAGGGAGACTTGGCTTGGTTCTCAGCCCTGGTGGTTAAGCTCTTTGCCTCCCTGTGAAAGCCCCCCACTGCTACAGTAAGGAGAAAATGAAAGGTAGCAGTGTTGACCTTGACAATACCATGTTCTGTTGAAATTAAAAGTGATGCATTGTGGGTAAAAAAAACTACAGGACTCTCTTACTGGTCTGTGGGTCTTTGGGGAAGAAACATCATTGTCCACTCTTTTCCCCTTCATCTCCTTTACTCTAACTCACAATATTGCATCGGAAGAGTTCACAAGCAATAACCTCATGACTTTTTTTTTTATAAAGCTCTGTTGAGTTTTCTGATCCTTGCCCCATTTTATCACTTATGGAATCTTGTTTCCCTGCAATGTGCAGTTTATCTCTTGGCCCAGTCTGTCAGTATACAAACACGAACATCTTAAAGCCCTTTCTTCCTTTCATTTCAGCGGCGTATGTTCTCACACAGCGTATGTTCTAACATCTGTAGTAGAGGAAAACACACTTCTAAAAGGTACACATTAAAGAGCCTCACACCGTATGTTGCTGGAATAGTGTAATATTCCCATTTGAGAAAAGCCAAACCCTGTGTTTACATGCCTGAATTCTATAAACCCCTTGATGTTCCCGACATAGTCCTTTGATTAGCTTCCTATGTTGAAAACACCTTGGCAACACAGAGAGAATTAGCACTGCTTTGGATTAGAGTGGCATCAAAACGGTGCAGCTCTGTATTTACGAGGTGGGGTAAATATTCACAAAAGCCACGGATTCCTCTATCAAGATACACCTCTTAAACCGTGTTTGTGTTTCCAATCCGGGATTTGGTGCCTTCAGGAGCGACGCCGACGCGCCGGCTCCTGCCGTGAGAGTCAGGCGTTACGCCGGCTGATAAGAGGGGCGGCTGAGCGACCCGCGTGGGACCGGAGGTAATGGGGAAAGTAATCTGTGGGAAGATCGGGCCTCCGCCCGTGTGACTGAGGGGTGCGGGGACGCGGGGACGTCCGCGCAGGGACCCTGGGAGGTGAATGTTAAGCGGTGTTGACGGGGTGCGCTGGAGTCCGCACGCGGATGGAGCCCCCGTTGGAACAAGGGGCTGATAAACAGCCTCCGGGACTCCTGCGTCACCTGAGATGCGAAGCGCTGCCAGATCCACGAGGCTGGGAGGAACTCATACTGTGGACTGCGCCAATACGCACTCATCTGCGCCTGACTAATCCACGCCGGATAATTAAGCCCTGAGGCGGTCAGTTTCTATAAGGTTTAGAGTATCCTTCCTTTAAGAAAAAAAGCACACAGAAGACAGGAAATCTATGCGCACTTGGCACGTGGACTTTTCCATGGAGAGGACTTCCTATGCTAAAACGCTAATGGCGAGGGATAACCATATGCTCATCAGAAGCAGATCACAACAGATCTGTGACAGTGTCCCCTTACGCCTGCTACCACGGCAGAAATCTCTGATAATGAGCTCCATGATGTGGAAAGCTTGTTGTACCATCGTGCCTCCTCATCTTTTACCGTTTGAATCCACATGGTTCTTCATCAGGTAAATTTTACGTCTGGATTTAACCATCTGTCCTGTATCTTACTATGTTCTGCTAGCAGTTACCCAGTTTCGCTTCTGGGAGTCAGTCAGTCAGTTATTTTCCACTTTCTGAAATCAGCACTGCCTGGGCTATGCATATGAAAATGAATAAATAAAGCAATACAGAAAAGCAGAGAGAGAGAGAGAGAGAGCGAGAGGAGAGCAAGCCCAACTCCTTCCCCCGGGGCGGCGTGCTGCCGTTATCGTTCTGTCGGCCCGCATCAGCGTCAGGCAGGTCGGCCCCGTTGCCTAACCCACCGGACGGGACGCCATCCGAGCAGTCTGCTGGGACACTTCCTGCGCGGCCGCCATCCCGCGTCGGCATCGCGTCCCCTGGAACCAAAGGTCGAACCCCCGCGGAGGAGATGCCACGCTTCCGCCGCCGATTCCTCGTCTCGATCCGGCCACGGCTTCCCTCGTCTCTGCTTTCCGCTGCCTCTCCTGCCTGCTTTTCTTCCCCTTCCACTCGTTCCGCAGTCTCCTAAGTGACCCGTTATCTCCGTTCCCTCGCAAACAACAACATGGGGCCCTCGGCCAAAATAAAGAAGCAAATGAATCAGCGAGGAGGGAGCCATACGGCGAGCATGACAGCGCCGAGTTATGCTACGAGTGGGAGGAGAGAGATTAAATAAATATTTGAGGGCTCTGTTCAGGAGAAATGGGGGGGGGTGTCATCTGCCACTAATTGTACCTACAGGGCCTGTCTGTTGAGCCGTATTAATGTGCACACTCCCGATGGAAAAGAAATTAACCTAGAAGCTCACTTCTAGACTCCGCTGCTGCTTTTTGGTCATTGTTGAGGATTTCTTTCGTTCTTTTTGCGGCGTGTTTCAGACATTTACATTTAAGAGAGAAGTGAGCGAGAGACTGTCTTTGTGAGGAAAGATCTGGAAGAAGTTTAATTCCAGGCTATTCAGACACTAGGGCTGGGAAGTAGAAAAGTAGAAAAAACAAATGTAATGAAGTTACGTATTCAGAATATTAAAATAGAGTAACTGTAGTCTGTTTTATTTAAACATGTAACATGAGTAGTCAGATTACTGACTTTAACAGAGTTTTGTTTTTACAGAGATCATTGCCAAGTAATTGGGAAAATACAGAAGGTATGAATGAAAATCTCCTTCTACATGCAATAGCATTTCAGGTTTAAGCACCCTACCCACTTAACAGGCTATATTTTAAAATGCCCAGCATTCTTTTTTTTTTCCAGTGCTGCACTCAGGTTATTATACCCCGTAACTTTTCGCTTGACTCGTGTTAAAAAGCTACTTGTAAACTACACTTAGCTGGAGATAGCAGCTAATCTATTAAAATTACATTACATTATTGTCATTCAGCAGACACTCTTATCCAGAGCAACTTGCATGTTACAATTAAGTTAAGTACTTTACCCAAGGGTACAACAGCAGTGCCCCAGCAGGGAATCAAACCAGTAACCTTTCAGTTATGAGCCCTGCTCCTCTCCACGCCGCAGTGCTGCCTTGAAATCTTTTTTGAACACTTTTATACAGCAGGATACAGCAGAAGCCCACCCTGGAATCTACCCGGTGGCAGGAGTCCCACTACCCGGTGACAGGAGTTACCACCGTACCACAAGGCAGGCAGCAAAATGGTATCAGCTGGTTATCGTATACAAAGCCCTCTGTATCATATACAAAGAAACTGCATTGGTATCAGCAGAAAGATTTTCCATCTGGAGATTTTAAATGAATATCTTGTTTTGTACATCTGGATTTAATATGAGTAATGAACTTTTTTTGAACTTTATTAGATTGACTGTGTAGAAATGGCTCCCTTGTTCAAGCAGTGAATGACACCTTGCATTTCAGGTTAGTCAGTTTCCTATTGGATTTGCAGGTTTGATAGCCATGAGCCTGTTGACACATTGTGCATTGAACAGTGGATGTTTAGCACACAGGTGCTGTAAATTACATTTCTGGTTCACTGCATGTTGAGAGCCTGCAGACTTTCTGTTAATGGTCATAAGCTTGTTGGCTTCCACACTGAACGAAACCAGCTGCATTCTGTTGTTATGTATCAGTGCAGAGCGTATTTTCAGCTTCCATGGTTACCAGTTAAGGCAGGATCCACGTGGATTTCTGGACAACTACATATTTTTCTTAAATGAATAGTTTATCTGCTAAAAATCCTGAGATAAAAAACCATATATGTTGTGTTTGCAAGTCTTACAATAACTCACGATTAAGATCAGAAGAAATTAATCTAGTAAGACTATTTGCCGAAATGGATGCTGCTTACAAGGAAATGAGAGAGTGAGAAGGAATGCAACTGTGTGAGGCTAACAGCCTTACACCTACCAGGTTTGCAGCATAGATACAGAGCTATACTGTGCTGGATAAAATGTAATGGCCTCTTCATCTTACATTTCCCGCATTATCAACTTATACATCGTTGTGGCATTTGGACATAGGTAATTATTCAAGCATATGAAGCCATACATGTTGCCAAAAAATGTCCTTGAAGTAATCTGTTTAAGTACCGGAGTTTTCATAACTTATGTTTGTCACTGATCATTTAAAGTGCCACGTAACTTGCTCTGTATTTGGATATAAAGTAACTTTCAGTAAGGGTTACACATTTCCATTACAGCACTGTAATGTACTGTAGTATTATTGTGGCAGTATGTTATAATGCCACAATTAACATGGAATTTGTTTAGTATTGTTATGCATGTATCTGCAGTGCCATCATTCATGGTCTGACGTAGCTCCTGGTGAGGATCAGGACAGATGAGAGTGCCAGACCTTGGAATGGTCTCGAATCGCATCTACTACGTGAACCGGTGTGTCCGATCTCTGCTTTTCCCTCTACCCCCAAGGAGGGAAGTTCATTCCACACACACTTACATTACATTACATTACGTTATTGTCATTTAGCGGATGTTCTTATCCAGAGTGACTTAAAATTTTATCTATTTATGCAGCCAGACTCTGTTGGGATATTTACTGAGGCAATTGTGGGCAAAGTACCTTGCCCAAGGGTACAATAGCGCTCCAGCAGGGAACTGACCCAGCAACCTTTCGTTTACCATTATCTAACAGAGAATTATGGACCGGGGGGTTGGATCACCCTCCTTTTAGTTTTTCAGGAGGGGCAGCAGGGTAATTACTCCAGTTGCACCAGTTGCTTTGGGCTCCACCAAGGTCCTGCCAGGTATTCCTTACATTCATATCTCAATTTGCTTTGTTATTCTAATATGATTTAATACAGCACGTAGACTTATTTCCCCTATTCTCCTTCAATGCAAGGTAATTAAAGCACCACAGTGGGCACTTTGGGCTTATGAGACATAAAACCGTCAGTAATACCTCCCAGGATAGCCTAGGGTCTAATTGGTTGTTTTTTTTCCTCCACAGGATCATCCTAACTAAAATGCTTTCTCATGAGAGACACGTACTAGTCTTTTCATTTTATCATACTTGTGTTTGTTTACGTGTTAAAGGCAACAGAACAGACTAGCCAATATGACTACATAATTCCAAAGAGATTTGTAAATAGTGTTATGCTAAAGCTTATAATTAAGCTTCAGATTTAAGAAAAGGGGAATCCAATGCTGTATATAAAATGCCACAGCTGACATACTGAGGACGGCAGAAAAATTATTTAAAGAACTTCTGCTGTTCTTTAAAAAACAAAGATTTATCATTTCATCATTCAACACATATTTAAAAGGAGCTTAAAATGATATAGAACGTTCTCTAAGAAGCCACTGGTGCTTGAAAAGTTGTTTAGCTAGGCATATCAACAAAACACCACGTAAACAGTCCTCACTGTATGTACCTATATATCTAGCCAAACCCATGTATCTAGCCAAACTCCCCTTGGTTTCGACACAGAACAATTCAAGATGCATTTCAATAGGCAGAAGGCAAATATTAAAAAACAAGGATGGAGAAAACAAATATGGTCAATAACTGGAAAAAGTCTTTCATTATGAAAGGTAATGCAAAAGAGTCAGTAATTGATCAATAAACTGCCATACAAATATCCAAAGCATTGATCCTCCATGATTCAGCAGAGGAGTCAGGTATACAGCATATTTTGCAAACGTTTGCACTTTAACTGAAGGTCAGAATATTATAGCAAAAATCATTATAGTTCCTGACATACTACTGTCTTTACTGCTAATTGCTTTTTATTTCTGGGAATCACATCCTACATAATGTTAATTTCATTCTTTATAGCGCACAGTTTAAAGATAGGTATAAGATATGACAATGAGACACACACTGTAAGAGAGACATGTTGGCAGTGTGGTATTAAGATGGATTCCCCATTATAGCTTTACTGCAGAGTGTTGGGGGCGGGGGGGGGGGGGTTAAAAAGGAGGCATCAGATTTTGTATCATTAAGTTGTGAGGCAACTTCTCTCTATCCTCCACAGGTCACCTGCTCCTGGTCACATGCTGGCTCCTCCCTAATGTGCCCCCCCCCTTCCTGTTTGGCGAGTCTCCTTTAAGCGGACTTTGATGCACTTCCAACTCGCTAAAAACATATGCTGTCCAGCACTTAATAAGCACCCCACGTCTCGATGCCAGTCACTGCAGTCTGCCAGCTGACTTATTTTCCAAGACTAGTACCTTGGATTTCTCTTCTATGCATGCAAATCTAAAGGTACTCAAGGACTCGCGCTGTTTACTCTGTAGTGTTGCATCACACCTCTAACATTCTCAAAACCTCCAACTGAACAAATAATACTGATGAAACCTAACTGTAGCTGAATGGCTGAAAGCCATTGTTTTTGTTCTGTATGAAGTATGAAGTATGAAACTGCATAATATTTTACAGTACCCGAATGACATAAAAGAATGTCTGCTTTTTCCCTTGTCTCACCGCGACAACCTCTGAAGTGAGACAAATGTGATCCACCAGTGCACCCGCAAGTAGTCAATGGCTGTTTTTGCACCACAATGCACCACAATGGATCAGAGGGTGACTGCAGAGTGGGTAAATCCCCACTGATGCCATCTGTAGTAAGTGGTAGGTGCCTGAGAGCAGTGAGATGAAGAGGCCCTGCTGACATACCCACCCCAGTACCAGTGGAGTAAAGCCAATCTATTCTGCCGCTGTGGACTCCAAGACAATGCGGGCTGATCATACGGCTAATCATATTGCTGCTGAATGGCTCAGCCTAAATAAAGGAACAAAGGAGCACAAAGGAATTTTACAGACACCAGTATGGTGGCAGGGAACAAATATATTGCCAGTATGAACAATAATGTACCCTTCAGCCACACTTGGTGGTCTTAAGCAGAAAGAGAAATATTGATAATGTAGTTCAAACAGATACGACTCAAGTTACAGACTGCAGAGTTTCAAGATAGTTGGTCATTGAAACAATACATGAAAATTCTACTAAATAAAGTAAACAGTGACCTGATTGCTGTTCACTCTTAAGAAAATGGCTGATGCTGCTCATTGCTTTTGCAAAGATTCTAGACATTCTAGAACCTTTACCTGGGCATTGTTATAGGACTTTGTTTCTCAGTCAATTCAGCTGAAACGCCAAGACCTTCTTTGTTTCAGTGGACACACTGTGTCTACCATTCAAAGTAAGGCTGTGGATTTATTTTTGGCATTTCTCATTCTGACAGATGTAATGGAAAATGAGGACCTTGGCTCACATAGGGTCGCCTCATGTTCCATGGTGTCTGGATGTGTGTAAAATACATTCTGTCACATTGGGACATAGGTCACTGCCACTACGGCTGCCAAACATGTTTTCCTGAGTTTCAATAGCGTTCACTTGTTATCTCACATTCAGTTCACTTATCAGGTATGCTCTATGGAGACAGCAAGCACTGCTTGTCAGTGGGTAATCTCCGGCCATGCCCAGTCATGGTCAATATGGTCACATTTTTATTTGCATTTTCACAGTACTATTTGACCAGGCTCAAATTTGGTATTTACTGTTTCTTGTCCAGGGCTATATTCCAATTGGCAGAAGGGCACTTGCTCATTTCACCCCCCCATACACATAGTGTGATGTGACATTCAATGCACGCAGGTCACATTTCCTTAAATACCCTCCTGACCATAGCTAGAATTCCTAAGCAATTTGACTTGCAAGGCTTCTAGGGTTTTTCTTTCTTGATACATTGTTCTAATATTACCTGCGAGAAGAAACTACTTTTTCTCCATGTAATGGTAATGTGCTGTTCTTTATTGTATCCACTATCTCGAGACGATATTCTTCTCCTCTAACTAGCGCCTCTGGCCGAGTCAATTAAAAGACAGTGAAACTGACACTGAGACAAAGTGCTAACGTATAATGCTGTCTGTTCAGGGGCAATGGGAGGTCTAGGGAATCACTGAAAGATTTGTCAGATGACACCAAAGTGTTCTCAGCGCACCTGTGACTACAAGGACAGAGAGGGTATGTGGAGATTCTCCTTTTTACACCAAAATGGAAGCAAACCAGATATGAAGACTCTACCGAAATGACAACATCTGGCTCTCTGCATGGAAGGGAGGTCTTGCACCTCTTCCAAAGCTTCGCAGCAAGGAACTGGACTGTTTTTCTCTTCTTTTCTTCTTGTATAATTTCAGATTTACATTTTAACACCTGGTCTTGGCAACTTAATGATGATTAAAAGTTATTCAGCACAACACTGGTGACTTTCAAAATGAAATTTAAAGACAGGCGTGAAATCGAATTTGTCACGGCAACCGACAATCTCTCCATTTCCAAAATTGAAATGTCAAGACTTCCAAAACCACTTGATTGTCCTTTATAGAACTAACGCAGCCCCATGTCATCCAAGAAGTCATTGTTGGAGGCCCAAGCCAGGAGCTACTGGCTGTGATTCAGCTTCAGGATGAAAGTGCTATTACATCAGTACATAACATGATATACATGTTGGACAGAGATAATGACTGCAAACTTTGTAAAATCTGAAAATGATACAGAGGTAGAACATGTTGTAGAAAGTATATAAACAGAATCATAAGCACTGAATATAAAAAAAACTGAATGCATCCTTACCTGGACTTCCTCAGCTTTTCAGCGGTGTCATGGCTAAAAGAAATGGAAAGGGGTTGTTAGCAATGCAACGTTACTGTTAGAGTGAACTTCAACAATCTCAACGAAACAGGGAGAGGCTGTTGGCACCAAACAGTGGCAGGACTGCAGAAATGCTTGCCTCAGTAATGGACAAACACAGGCGAAGCTGAGCGAGGGCTCCACATTAACGGCTGCCCAGTTTCCCAGGGCAACCATATTACACCGATCCAGAGGTTTTGGCTACCATTTCATGTTGCCCAGTTTCCTATCTTAGCAACCAGAAAAAATCTGAAAAAAAAAACATTTAGAAAATATTTTTCCTCTATTGTGTTATCCCTCTCATTGCCTTGCGGTGGCAGGTAGCCTTTAGACTACACTGTTATTTCCCACCATTGCAGAAAGACCTACAATTAAATATTAACTTTGTCTCCTCCAGTCCTCAAAATAACCAGATGATATTTATTTATAAAAAGGGTTGCAATCATAAGACCTTATGACCATGTGCAAAATTCTTGTAGTTGATAACATTGCCTATCAGTAAATGAACACTGTGACTGGAGTAGGCTAAGATCACATATCTCTGATCTGCCACCTCTGCACTGTGTAACACTTCTGACTTGTGCACACACATTGAGACACCGCTCCATTGATAACCTTGCTGTTCACAGCCTTGTTATCAAGCTAAAAAGTCTTTGCCAGTGACAAATTTTATTTATTTTTTGTATATCTTACCGTATCAAATCTATTACATTAGCAGAGTGCTGAGACACTGCTTTACATTGGCAGCTTTGAGGGTTAATTGTGATGTCTGCAAGTCAACCAAACTACTCGCAGTAGTAAGCAAGCAAGCTAGCTAACATGCAAATGTACCTAGAGTTTGCTGAGAGAGGTGGCAGGGAATTAATATATTTAGTGTGTTGACCTGGACTGTGAGAACACAAACACACTTCATTTAGCATGTTTACCTGGTTTCCTTTCTAGATAGCTGGCTAGCTAGTTACCTCACACTCAATATCGTTCAGGCAGTGTTAACACTTGAGAAACACATGCTCGAATTTAGGAGGTTATTTACAGTAAAACAACTTCTCCGTCAGGAAAAGCATAACACACATGAATATGTTGCATTTTTTCCACATATGTAGGCTACTACCTATATAACAAATAGCCAATATACACAATATAGTTTTGTTAATATTATAGGCAATTGCCATCCTGTGATCTTTCTTGGTATTATAAAGCAGAGATTTGAACTAACAGAGAGGAATCTACAGGATTCTGGATTAGTTACCTTGCATTCAGGCAAAAACTGATTGAAAATTGATGACTGCTTGTCCAGCCCAGCAACCACATTTGAAAGGAAGTGTTGAGGATGGTGGGCTCACCAAGGTATGTCTCCAGGGGGCTCCTGACTGAAGAACATCATTAAAATCCTCTGGTAACTCACTAAATCACATTCCTTGTTTTCAGGGAAGTGGCCAAGTGCGACACCTTGGAGCACTCCCAGCAACCCCAGGTTCAATTATTCATTCAGCTTAATGTTCCTGGGGCTTAATGAATAACAATTTCAATTATAGTCTAATGCACAGGTACCCCCACCACACACACACACACACACACACACACACACCTCCTCAACCTGCCTGTTCTCTTGCTGTCCTTTACCCTGTCTTTGCACACCAACCTTGCCAAGGCTAACGTGGAGTGGTGGGCACAGCGGTTTATGTAATTACAGAGAGTGGCTGAGTGCTCATGTGGAGCTGCGCTCCAGAAAACAAAGAGGGCGGCCAATCAGGGGAGGGAGACTGGATGCCGTACCCCATGGGGACACCTGGATCCTGGGCCCTGGACCACACGAGACAGTTTGCCATCGAGGCGGCTGAGGAGCACCGATGACGTCAATGCAGACACGGTCGATGCAGTGCTCCGCTCAAACGCCGTGCCAGTCTCTTGCATGCATCCTTCCTTTTCAGCTCCAAGGCAGCACAGAACAATCGTTCGATTTGTTATGCCTGAACAGCAGCGTTTTGGCTCATTGAATTGAGAGGACTGAGGCATGTAAGCATTCAGAGAAGTTTTAGTTTTTGCTGTTTACTAAGCTCCAAAATTCTGATTGTTCTTTTACTAAGCGGATGCGTTCAGTACAGCACAGGGCACTTTGTTACACTCCAGCACCGTTACTGGAGGGGTTAAAGTTAATCGGTCAGGGGATCAATAGAAGTGTGGCACAATTTTTAAGCCAGGAATCCTCCTGTACAAAGGCAACAGCTCTAAAGGCGGCCCTGCCACTGAAGCTCAAACCACTCCTTTACACTACAGACATGGCGGTCTGCCTTTTGGTCAGTCCTCTTAATGGGAACTCAAACCTCTACCCTCCACTTCTTAAAAGAGCGTGATGTATTTGTAATGGAGTGGAGAGCCCTTTTCACCGTTTTCGCCTGCACTCACAGCTTTCACTGCTCTTGAGGATGTGCTGCAAACCTCTCATTTTCTCTGAAACTTTTCTCTCTCAAAGCCCTTTTCATGGTTTGGCTTTCACCTCTTTGAGGGCTGGTTGATGACCTTTCTTAGGAGCACTTTGGCGAAGCACTGAGTTTATGCAACACAAATGTAACATTAATGTGTCAACACTGAGCCACTAAGGTAGCTGCCGTATGTTTAAGAGAGGAACAACAACAGGACAAGGTGCTGGTAACCTTTCCTCACCAGAGCCACTTCAATTCATTTGCACTCTTTGAAGCTCATACAAAAACTGCTACCAGATCTACAGAGTTTACAGTAAGGCTCCTAATGCTTTACACAGAACTGTCCATCCCTGCCTGGCCTGAGCCTCAAGCAAACAGCTACAAAGATTTCACTGTTTTAAATTAGCGACAGGAACTCCTGTCCCAGAGGGAAAGCATAATATGTGCAGTTCTCCCACCTGATAAACGGTCGTTAATATTACTATGTGGGGAGATAACCTCAATAAGAAAGGCATTTTAATGTTTAACTGGAACTGGGAGGCATGAGAGCATCAAGCACGAGTGCCGTGGAAAGGATAGGCAGGAAGCACACTCTCCAAAAGAACGGGCTCCCAGGACATCATTTGACAGCGCAACCATAAACATTGTCTTGAACTCTGCTGACCTAATTAACAAAGAACATGCGCGGGGCCGTGCGCAATCACACAGGGATGGGAACAGGGAAATTTCATTAGCGCTCACTAACATGTAGTCGCTGGGGCTTAATCTCCTCCTCCTGTTCTCTTCGGTGAGTAGAGGGCCATGGTCCACCGCATACCTATTAACCACTGTGGTCGGCCAATAAGAACGCCACATCGACAGAAGGCCTCATCTGAGCCTCAGAGAGCAGGGTGATTAAAAATAAAAGCAGAGGAACACTCTCCAGTTCAAGTGCCTGTGCTGAGAGAGCCAGAGCGGGCCTAGCTGGGCCTAGCAACAGTGTTAGTAAAAACCCGCTGCCGAAATATGACACAGTGACCACCAAAGTGGTTCCTTTCATTACATTTCATTCACCTCTGCTGTGCTTAAAGTCTATGCCTTTTTCCAGAAGGTGATTACACTTTTTATGAAGGTACATCACAAAAGATCCTACCCACAAATAATATTACATTTGGACTGGCCAGTTTCTGCATGCACTACATGGCTTTGCAATCCCTGAACATAGTACGCCCTTTGCTCTCGATGAGGATTTTACAATCTTAATGTATACTGTTTAAGTTCTTATATAAAATTCTGGCAATTGTTATCCAACCCCCACACTGGCCTTGGCAGATCAAAGCAAGTAATGTGCTCCACGAGTACCATAAAGCATAGCAATGGCTCATGCATCGCACCTTAGAGGAGCTCGCTGAGGATATAAAGGGTTTATTCACTCTTCCTATGGGCAGAGGACACATTCTGACAGTTTTTGTCAGTGCAAGAACTGGGTCATGATGTACATTGAGAGTACTTTGCAGCAGGAGAACGCGTCTCCTTGGAGCCCTGGAATCTGCGTGTGTGTGAGAGCCAGAGTGCAAAATGTGGCTCCAGCTGTGAACAGAGCAGCTAACACTGATTACAGGGACGATCGGAGATTGGATGTGGAGGCCGGGGGTTTGACGTGGTTGGGGGTATGGTTCTGGTAGTGAAGGATTGGGAGCGGGTGGGGCGTTGGTACTGTCAGCTGTGACGAAAACCGATCCTTGGCGTCTGGTTCGTAAACCCAGGCCTTTAGCGCTGCTGGCTCCCTGATGAATTGGCTGTTGGAGAAAAACAGCATCCCGTCCAAATTCACGCGTCCCCAAGTAATCACCGCGCATTGTTCCAATCAGCCCGGCTTTCAACAGGGGAGGCCCGCGCTCCCCCAGGCAGCTCATTAAGATAACACAGAAATATGTCTCCCCCATCAGCCTAAATTTATTAAAGTGGGGTTCATTTCGCCTCCTTTGTTCGGTGCAGGAGCCTCCTCCATTGTAAGTACAATCTGAGCCAGATGGCGCAACAAAGCCGCTGTCTGCCGAGCTGAAGAGGCGCGGCTGACGGCGGCGAGTAGCAGAGCGTCCCTCTGCAGCGGTCGCCCGCGCAGGTGTGACCAGCACGGGGGCGGAGCCCCGAGCACGAGACCCCTGGGGACAAGCCAACCCGGGGAGCATATTAACCGTTTGGCTCCTGGCGGCTGCTGCGCTGCCCCGGACGCTTGACCCCCTCTTTCTGACTGCAGAGCCAGGCCTGCATTATTTATGGGGTGCGCGCTATAAAAAGCCATCGTCTCCCTCACCTCCGAGCGACCCCCGCGCTTACCTTTCCAGCTTATTAAAATCACACAGAATTAGCTTTGCCATTCGCGGAAAGGCTCAATAATTAAATCGGACGAGGAAAAAAAAAGAAGAAGAAGTCAAATGAATAACTTTAATGACATTAACACTTTGGGGAGAACTGTTTGGAATTCCGCGCGTGCTCACGCCAGCCTTGACTGAAGTGGAGACTCTCTCCGCTTGCTAATTGCAAAATTAATTCAGAGCTCGGCGGCACATATATTATGAGAAACGCCGCAGAGGTGCTGACAGAGAGGACCCCGCGAGTCCGGTTCAGAGCCCGAACATTGCGAGCGGAGGGCAGGGGCGACGTTTTGATTACGTTCAGTCGCGGAGGCGCAGCCTTGGCACCGCGCCTCTGACAAAAACTATTACAGGTGTGCATTTACTGACCTGTCTTAGATTCGTCCTCTTCCAGCTCCTTGCCTTCTTCCGCTGTGAAAAGGAGGAAATGAGAAGAAAATGAGAACAGTAGCCATAAGCACCATGTCCACTAACGACTGTAGGACAGCCTTGTCTTTTTAGCGGGTGGGTCATTAAAGGACACTGTATGCTCTTGGCTCATCCCTCATGGCTTAGTGTTAGGGGAATGTGTGCCTCAACGACATATCCCCTCAGCCCTCCTCCCTGACACAGTAAGCTCATAATATGCACCACGGCTGTCAATTTCAGTGTCTAGACTATGACCACGCCCCCTCTCCACAAGAAGGCCAAGAGCATTAGAAAAGGACCTGATGAGTAACAAGATGTACATGGTGTCAGTATCAGTGCTTGTTCCTTCATTGCATTTCTGAGTGAACTTACAATGATTCCTGGACAGCCTGTTGCTCCTCTGCAATCTAGGCATCGCAAGCTTATAATAAATTGCATTTCAATAATCGCTTGTTATTTCTTGTCCATGCACTTGAAAATTCTACCAGCATAAACACAAGAATTACACAATGCAAAACCTCCACAAAACCAGCTGTACAAATGTATGCGTGTTTGAAGTATGCTTTTCAAGCACATATGCATATAGGTCTACATTTATTCACACCTCCCACTCTTCAATTTCCAATCTTCCTCCAATCTATTTTGCATTCACATTTTACAAATGCGGGCTCATATGGCATATGCCCACAGGTTATAATTTTCCACTGCGTTCCATTCAAATTTTGAGCTTTTCAAGAGGGCTATGCCCCCCCCCCCAATCTTTTCATAATGCATTTTGCTGCTTTTCTCTACCTCCAAAGAATCATCATCGGCAAAGATTTTCTGCGGAACACGTTTCAAAAGGTCGCAGATTTAATCAGAGCCCTCTTCTGTAACCTGACGCCGGGAAGAGCTTTCACTGAAAAACAGGCCCTGCTCTGTCTCTCGCCTAACGAGGGCATCTGGTGCTCGAGGACAGCGGGTAGCAGGAAGAGCCGGGACCCGCTGCCATCGTTTCGGAGCCCGACTCCCCTCCTCACCTCTCGTGGTAATTCTGAACAATTACTGAACATTGAACAATTAAAAAAAAAAAAAAAAAACCCAGGAAAACTGGATTTAGGCAATCTCCCGCAAGCCCTCTTTCTCTCCATTCAAAGATGGAGTGGCAAGGCCGAGGAACTGATGAAAGGGAAGTGAGCTCAAACCAAAACCAGTATGCCGGACAAAGAGTTTCCACGGTAGGTGACAGGGTCGAACCTTAAGCTGTTCCTTATTTTCTGCCAAGAGGTCAACTCAAAATGCCATTCTTTTAAACATCAAATGGGGCTAACGGACAGAACCTGAAAAGGTTATGCAACACATGTGTTGTGACTGTCTGGACAGGAAAAAAGAAAGCGGAGTGAGAGGACCGTGGATTCCCTCCGAGCCTGTGCCTTTCAGAAGAATAGCTCGGCACCGCAGGAGGCATGTACCTGTGCCGCAGTCTGACGCCCTGGTGTTTGATGTGGGAAAGACCTTGAGAAACGGCTCTGTAGACTGCCATTGTGTTTCTCTTCACCCCCACTCCCCCCTTCACAGAGTTTCACATTCTGATGGAACAGCCTCTGGCACTGCAAGCAAGAGCCTCGGGCAAGAGCATTGGAGCAGCAAGAACTACAGTAACACAAGTTTTTATTTATTTATATATTTTATTTTATTTTTTTTTTTTGTTTTTTTTTGAGGACACCAGTGTTCCAATGTCAAAACAGGGGTGTCTGCAAAGGCTAGGTGAGAGCTGAATGGATTGCGGAGGGAACAGTTCAAAAGGCAAATCGAGGGTGATTTCCATCCTGACCCTTCCCCTTTAAGACAGGCCCAGATACCGGCCTGAACAGGACTGGGTCAGTGCAATGTTCTTTCGTACTATAGCTGTTTTTCGGTAACCTTTCAAGACATTTTGTCCGGTGCTTTGACGGGGTAGAACTTCACAGAAATGTATTTGTGGACACTGATATAGATTTACTCACAGAGACACTAGCACACGCACAAACACACATGTGCACGCTCACATGAACATACACATGCACATACACACACTTGCACATACGCGCACACACACACACACACACATGCGCACATACACACAAATTCTTCTGACAGGTTATCTTACAGTGAAATCTGTGGAAATAACAATTAAATAATCTGTGCCCCACTTACCACTTTATTACATCAGTAGTAGGAACATCGACCTCTTTTTTGTGTTCACCGTGTCTGACACCTTGAAATTATTTTAAAACTTTCCACAAAAAGACAATGAATGTTCAAATATGAGCTCACCTGAAGATGTTCAGTTACTAGACACACATAGGAGGGCTGGTTTATTAGTGTTAGAAATGGCAGACCAAACACTTTAGCAGGGTTTTATTTTCTGATATAATCACCCTAAGTGACATTTAATGTACATTTTACTAAAATGGTGCTAATGGGGAATGATCTGAACGAGGTCAGAAATCATTATTCGATAGTGAAAAATGAAGTCGGCCATTAAAGTTGTGAAAAATACCCATGAGCCAATATGTATGTAAGAGAATTTGGTATGGTCCAAATTTAACTAACAATCATGAGGTGATAATGGATATGTAAACTCATTATCATTGTGTGAAAGAGACAGCTGGATAGGCTCCTGTGAATTCGACATCCTACTGTAGCCTGTTTGAAGAGCCTGGCAAATTTGAGAGGAGAGCATTCAACTGCGAGCATGACAACTGGCCTACTTTGCTCTCGCGTCACTGACACTGCTCACTGTACAAAACACCACTTCAGTTCAGCAGCTTCTATGGTTACAAACGACAGTAGGCTTACGGTTTAAGTCCAGTGGTCCAAGAGTATGATAAAGGTCAAGAGGCACTGAATTGACTGTGCTCTACAATGAGTGGCCATCTATGCGACATCACCATTTCATGTACAACCTTGATAACCGTTACACAGGAGTATGAGAATACTGGTACGGGGGCTGACAGAACAGGATCAAAGCTGACTAATATAATTAGGTGGGTAGTTATGTAAACTCCTTGGACTTGATACTCCTGGAAACTCCTGGACCTGATATTTATAATATGCAGTTGTACTGGGTGAACGTTTGAGGGAAGTGCTTTGTTCAGGCTGATGAGATTCTCTGATAAGGCCTGTGGCCGATGAGGTGGTCTCTCAATAACGGCACTGTGCAATCACTTCGTTCTGGCCTAACCGTACCCTGCCATTTGCGCTATGCAAACAGTAACAGAGAGGCAGAGAGCGAGAGAGAGAGAGAGAGAGAGGGGAGAGAGGGAACATTTTCGTCCGGCTGCTGCCAAACCTGTGGTGGAACTGAGGCAGTCACAGTTCCCTGCCAGGAGCTGAGCCAAGAGGTACACTGTCACTAGATTCTCCAGAATCTCTTTCAACTCTTACATGCTGCTCTGTCCTGTTAAGATACACATCCACTACGCCACACAGATTATGACAGTATGGGGGAGGAGAGTTACTTCACTTTAGACTAGTTCTGACCCCTATACCCTCACTACCCGGTGTCTGAGAGGCGAGAGTCAACTTCAATTTGGCCATACCCATAAACACCATTAAAAGATAAGACAGCCTCAATTAGGCCGCACTCCCCGGCTTCGCGGAGTCCCAACTGCACACGGCGCACTCTGCAGTCCCATTTACACTATCTATATTTATATCAATCTGTGCACGCGGGGCACTCGTGCGAGCGTTTACGGGTGTGAGTGTGTGTGTGTTTGTGTGTGTCGCAGAGAGAGAGCGTGTGCCGTGCCTGTTCCTGTGCCTTTGCGTGCGCACAGGGAAAAGGACAGCTAAAGGCTACTGGGGGGAAAAAAATGAGTGCTGTCGACAACATTTCAAGTCTAAGACAGGAAGTGATTGAGTCACTGTCTGCCATTAATCAAGCAGCGGGTGACCCGTTAAGTAAAGCTCATTCCCGCGGTGGGATGCCGGGCTGACGGGAGAGAACTTACTCACCGGTGCCCGGCTCTGGGGGGGGGGGGGGGGGTGGCAATTACATGCTCAGGAGGTGTAAGGACCCGCACATAATGGCAAGTCGGTGAGGGAGGAGCGTGTTCGTTATTATTATTAGGTTTTTTTTATATTTCATTTTATACATTAGACGTATCTATTTACACTTTACTCCGAGTTCCTCTCAGTTCCACATTTATTTTTAAACCCCCCGGGCCCTTCGGCAGCCAGCTTGTGACCTTTATTTAAATGTCTCTTCCACTCCGGGCAGATCTCATTACAGCTGGGCTGGTGACTTCCTACAATCCATCTATTTTCAAAAAGTTTCCTCTCTCCCATTCCGCCGTCCCCAGCTATTCGGCGCGAGCTAATTATCGAACCTCGCTTAATGAACTTCCTGCAGCAAAACCGGCCCCGGCGCCTCAAATTTAGACTGTCTGGGTTTTCGAATTCCGCCCAGACGTTCGAGTCCCCCCCCCAGTGCTCCGTGGAGCCCGTCGGCAGCAACGAGACGCCTCCTACCGAGAACCTCGCGTGATCCACGCCACAGAATCAGGGGTGCGAGTTTCATCCCGATCCCGCTCTGTTGATGGTGAGGGGGGATGATACTGCATTTCAGCTGCTGACCACCGCAGGGGCGCGAGGCGGGGGGCGGGGCCCTCCCCCTCAACTCGTATTCGGAAGGGACATAAAAACCAACGGCGTTACAGATCGGACTTTAAATGTAGCTTTCCCTCCTGGTTAATAAGTCCTCCCATCAAAGTTTCGTTCCTTAATGCGGTCCCTCGCTACGGCTCACTGGGGCCAGCAGGGCAGGGGAGGGCGAGCTGGGGACAGGGACGGGGAACGTTGCGGGAGGGCGTCTTCTGCGGGGGACCGTTAATGAGGGCCTCCTCCGCCCCCAGCCGCGGGGACAGGGCGGCGGCGGCTCGGCGCGTGCGCCGCGGGGACGCCGGGCCCTCGCGCTCGCCGCAGAGGGAGTCGCACATCATTATCACGGAGGCTGCGCCCACCGCGGGATCCGGCGCCCCCCTTCCCCCCGGGGTGCGATTTAATGACAAATCAGAAGCGATAGAATGCTCCATTTAGCACCGCTCTAATGACGATCCTGAGAAGCCCGGCCTCGCCGGGAGTCATTTTGGTCAGCCCCTGGAAGGTTAATTTGGGGCGAAGCTGCCCAGAGCAGAGCTGACAGTGTGGTTAATGCCATGTCTGCAGTCAGCCTCACCGAATGATAGCCTTCTCTTATAACCCACTGGATCTTGCACCTCAGAGGTTCAGAGACACAATCTACTCCAGCTACGGCGCCTTTCTGTTGGGCTTTACTTATCACAACTGCCCTGGAATTCAGAGCACCTGGGTTATCGATCAAGCTTTAATGGTCTCTCGTAACGGACACAGGAACTCCCTGTGGATCTGTGGCCCGCCTGCCCATCACAACACAGTAAATTAGGGCGCTGACATCATACAGACACTTCTGGAGGGGACCGAGATGCCGACGTCACCGGAGGCCTCACCTTTGTCCGCCTCCTCGCAGCTCTCCTTGATCTTCCTACGGCAGATGACGGCCAGGGCGATGAGCAGACCCAGCAGACACACGGCCAGGCCCACGGTCACCCAGAGCGCCACCGGAGGGAACACCATGCTCAGACCTGTCACAGAGGGAGCTGAGAGGGACAGCGCTGTTAGCTGCTGGGGTCTGGGGAGTCACCCTCTCCATCATCATCACCACTATCATCATCACCATCCATCATCCTACGTCATCACAACGACTATCATCATCATCATCATCTCCATGATTTCATCGTCCTGTTCGTCACTATTCTCGTTATCATCATCATCTTACCACGCCATCATGGTCCTTCCACTGTGTTCCTGCAGTTTCTCTGTGCTCTAAATGTTTTCTGAAGACGCTTCACGACGGCACTGATATCACACCATCACCCCGCGCCACACACTTCTCAATGCTCGCCGCCGCACACGTTTCCAGCCTTTCTCTTCGTACTTTTCTCACACCCACTGCTCGTTGCACACATTTCATAGCTTCACTTCATTTAATTTGAGAGCAGAAGAGAGGGAGACAACAGCATTTTCAAAGACGGCGAAGAGGATAACGCTCAATCAGGCTGCTTCACTCCAGAGACAATTAAACCTCAAGGGTGACAACGGCTCGGCAAAATGAAACCGGCAAAACAAACTGGTCAGTGAGACATAAGGATATTGTCGACTGCCCCAGATTTCCCCAGGGCATTGCAGAGAAACAAAACAAGCAAGAGCATACAGCAGACCCTCTAAATAGCTGTAAGACTGACTGTAACACAAACATGCCTCTGTTGCATAGCCGGTTCTCAGAAGACAACAGGAAAAAAGGTCTAAAAATGGACTGGCTCTGGTGAAAAAATGACATGGCTTCTATTACAGCTTGACACAGGCAGCGTGGAAAATGAAACTAGAAGAACGAGCCACGCAGGGTCAATATCAACTACCTCCTTCGGTGGAGAATGGCAGGTTTTACCTCTAAAAGGAACAAGACGTCCACATCATTTGATGTGGGAGGGAAGCAGACGCAAGCGCAGGACTTGGTAATTCACACAGACTGCATTCAGAGGGGCAGAACACACAGAATTTAGCAGGAGCCGTCATTTCTCCACACAGGGGAGCGATCACAGCTCCCATAATCCCCCCAAACACCGGAAGAGACAGGATGTGAGGTCCAGCTAGCTGCCAGCCTGTGTCTAACAGCTTTCTCGTACCTAAGTTAAGGCATATATTTTTTCCTCCGTGCTGTTGACAAGTCTCTTACTCCTTACAAGTCCCTTACAAGTCTTTATCCTTGACGTTCTAAATCTCTTCAAAAGCCTTCAAATGAATAATACCACCAAAACGCACAAATTAACTCAGTAATTAATTAAAAACAGGTAACACCAAATTATAGACAAAGATCTGCTTTAATTCAGAGGTGTTAAAATGCAAGGAGAAAAAAAAAAGTTTTAACAAGTAATAATAACAAGAGGAGGAACTAATAAATGTGTCAGGCACTTTGGGAAGGAGTAAAGATGGCTCTCTCTCGCTCGCACGGTTCCCTCAGGGCAGGCTGATAAAGACAAATGCCAATCTCCAGCTCTCATTTCAGCACTGAGGCCCCCAAGGGCTGCAGGATGGTATTTTTTCTTCCTCCGTTGTTTGATGATGTGATTTTGTTTTCTTCAGAAACAGATTTGTCTCTAATGGCTGTTTTCCAACCCTCTTCTTTTCTCAGCCCCCCCACCAGTCTTTCCCTCCCTTTCTGTCTCTCTCCTCCTCGCCGCCTCTCACTTTGTCTCACTCTCCATCTCTCTCTTCCTCTCTCTCGGCTCAATTCTTCGCCCTCTCCTGATCACTATCTGTCCCCGCCCCCCCCAACCTTCCTCTTCCTTCGTTTCCTCCCTCTGTCTGTTCGTCTCGCTCTCTCTCTCTCCTTGTCCCTCCATCCTCTCTTTTTGCTCTGCAGAAGTGAAGGTATGGAGGCTTTCCTGGCCTGCGGTCTGTGCAGCGACGCCATGCATTCAGCGCTGTAGTAGACCAGCACAAACTCGTGAGGAAGTCTCACCTTTCATTTCCCTGCGCTATTCCCCTACACTGTTCCACTCAGACCAGGCTAAGCTGAATCCAAATAAGCAATGGCTAACTCTGTACTCCCTCAGAGGGAGGCAGCCTCTCCTCACACGTCAGGTTGGCTTGGTTTGCTCAGGAAAACCCAACCTTCGTAACCGAGGCCCACACGTGACAACAGCCTAAGACACCGGACTCCCAGCAAGCTGGGGCATCTTGCACACAAAGCTGACCATGTCGTTTGCTCCTCTCCTTGGATGGTCTAGGCAGTGGATCCAACCCGTCTCGGAGGTATATACGAATTACAGACAAATGGGGTCCAGTCACACCTGGATGCACAGAGATTAAAGCAGTCACTGTTATGGTGACGGTGACTGAGGGGCGATTAATCTCTCCGCGAGCGTGCATTATGTGAGGATCATGAGGGTCAGTCCAGTGAAGTATAAACACGCTGCGTGACATTTCTTCCTGCTCCGTTTGCTGCGCTCAGTGTACTGGTGCGTCGTGATCTGCATTAGTGTCTCTTCAGCAAATTACACTTCATTTGGAACTGTCTAGACTCTGGGGTATTATGCACATTGGAATTGTTAAAACCCGACTAATCACGATGCCGAATCAAAATGCTCCTCCTCGAGTATCCTAGAGACCTGACCTCAAAGGCTGAGGTTAATGCCGCGCTGACGGCTAACTGCGGTGTCTTGCGCTTGTGTGTGCGTGAGTCTTCCACACTGACAGGCGATTTCTGACAGGTTTAAAAATAAACTCTGCTGCATTCCCTCAAAGCCAATGGTGTTCTCCACACTGCTGCAGTCAGTGCCGCGGGACTTCTTCCCTGCTGCATGTCCTCCCAGCTTGGTTTGACTTTCTTTGCTGTCTCCTGCACGCCGGGGTAGGAGCCCATCAGTAGCCTTGGCCTTATGGACCGACCCACGGGTCATCTCAAAAACTGTGCTCACTGCACAATGCTGGTATGGACACACAACACAAAACCTGTAGCTATAATAAGTACATTGTTGCTGGGGGAAATTTTGGTTCGGGAGTCATGTCAGAGATGAGGTGTGGTTTAGTTCAGTCTGATGCTGGGGGGCTTATGATTCTGTCAGGGTGGTTGATAGGAAGCCAGGAGAAACTCTAAAGACCCTGGACCACAAATGGCCACTGACAAACCAGTACGTTTCAGCTACCCCTCTTGGTAGAACACATTCGGATAATCTGGATCTCAACTGTAGAAACAATGAAAGTCTACACAGGAGCACCTAAAATGTGGCACTATGTACTTAATTCTGAGACACTAATTTAAGGAAGCACTATGTTTTTTTGTTTTTTTCCCTAACTTGCTTATGCATCTTCTGGAGCTCCGCCATCACTGAAATTAATGCAAAATATTATGTAAGAATTGAATAAATTCAAAAATTCAATGCTCAGATGCATTACTCAGGGTTAAAGCATCCAAGAAATATCACTGAATGCAAATGCAACAGACTCAAAAGTATGAGGAGGAGTGGGGCTGGACATTAACGTTCATCTTGAATATCAATGCTGGCAGATCAGAATACTGGAATGACTGTGCATGCATTCTCTTAGCATCCTCCAACGGCATTCTGCCATGATGTGCGCGAGTACTCTTAGCATTCTCATGTTGTGTGTACACGCTCTTTTTCCTATGAGTACACACTCTTAGCATCCTCCTTTGATGTGTGTATACATGATTATCAGCTCTCCTACTATCTGTGTATACACTTTACACTTTACACTATACACAGCATTCTCATATGATGTGTGCATACTCTTAGCTTTCTCAAATAACGTGCACACATGCATACACTCTTAGAATCCTGCTTTGATGTGTGTACCCACTCTTAGCCAGTCTCCCATGACGTACACTCAGCATTCTCCTATGGTATGCGAGCACGGTCTCGGCCCATATAACAGCTTGTTAGGAAAGAGCACCACAACCTTCCAACTTGCTTCCCATGCCACTGCTGCATTTTGACATTTGCCAGATTATATAAACCTCATTATTTGTTTCCTCTGCGTACCAGCGGGGAGATCTCAGAGGGTATTTAAATAGTAAGAATAATAATAGAAACTGCCGACAAGAAATGTCAGAGGACAGATTATCGGGACAGGAGGAAAAAAAAAACACACAAGACGGGATAAGCAATTATTTTTGTTTGGAGGGATTTGGATTGAGTAAATTGCTTTGGATTCGTTTCAGACTTAACCCCGTTTTTATCACGGTCAAAGAGGTGATCGAAAATGCGTGTTGAAGATGTCTTCCTTCCTCGCAGCACCGCGGAAGTTGCCGTCTGCTCTCACGAGTCTGTCCCTTCTTGAGCATCACTGGCCCAGGAGCATGCTGGGAGATGAAAAACTTGGCGAACAGAGATGGATGGGCGAGGCTTTTGGGCCTGTCAGCATTTTTGTGCAGCAGAGATTTTTTCCCTTTTTTTTTTTGCTTTTCAATGAATAGCTAGTGAGCCAGCTTCGGGAGAGGAGTCTTATTGGTGTGCAGAGAGGGAAACCATCCCACTGTCCTGGACGCTTCCTTATACATCTATTTATATCCTCCTGCGTCTTAAAAAATGGAATTAGCGCTCTCCTTTGATGGCTGTAGGAAACTGCAACAGCACACACACACATACACACATATGCATACATTCACGTACACACACACGCATGTGCACAAAGTGTGCGTGCATGTACACACACATGCATACACACATATACACATGTGCACATACACACACATGCACACACGCACACACACCTATGCACATATATGGACACACACATGTACAGGTGCACAATAACATGCACATACACACCTATGCACAATCATGGATGCGCACATGCATGTAGACACAAACTCACACACACACACACACACACACACACACACACACACACACACACACACACACACACACACAGAGTGATGGTTGTGCAAGTGATGAAAGAACCTAAAACAATGTTTAAAAGTGTGAAAAGTCACTTTTCTCAGAGGGCAAAAGCTTGGTCTGTTAAGAGCAGTCTGGTGGTGAGGATGAAACAGCGATGCGGTCTGCTCTGTGATCCCAAACAATAAACCCACGCTGCAGGATTCACCCCCGTGGCTCTGGGGTCCTCTCTGGACAGAGCGTGCTGTCACCGTCAGCGCCGGGGTGCGAGCTGAGCCTTTGTCTCGCTCTCCCAAACGACGCGGATGAAGCCGCTCTGCCCCCAAGCTCCCCCAACTGCCTTGTCTCGGGATGCTGGGCTAATTAATTTGTCAGCAGATGCCGCCTGCGGCGCTGCAACAGGAGACCACTCTCCCCAGCGCCTCACATCTGCTGGGACGGGGTGGGGATGGGTGGCGGCAGGGGGCCAAGCGCACCGCTAACAGCCCCGCCGCACGCTAACGGCCCCGCTGCACGCTAACGGCCTGCGTCAAACCGCTACGAGACGCGGCCGCCTGCCGCCCTTTGCGGGATTGGCCTTGCGCACCCCGGCGTCCGACTAAAAACCAAAGCGACGGAGCCCCCCCGAGGTGGTCAGGACAAGCTCCCAAACGCCGAGGCAGCAGGGCGCGGCGCACCCCGGCTGCAATTAGATGTCAAACAAACCCCTCTTACGTAAGCCAGAGCGCTAGGATCTGTTCTGCTATGCCGTAATTAACTTTCAAACAAAAAAGGAAAATTCCCATGGAGCAATAACAACCTGATGTAACCTCGTCTGACCCACCGACAAGTAAAGATGCAACTCAAATTGGGCTTGTCAGCAGGAGTGCCTGGATGCAATTCAGCAATGCCGCCCGTGTAACTAGGTTTCCTGCACGAAAAACTAAGCATAAATCAGTACTGTTGTGCATTGGGGTGTCAGTGGGGGGGGGGTTGCAGGCTATCCAGTGAATTTATGGGGCCGTCATAACCGCTTACGAACCATTTTAGTGTAATCTACCAAGTTGACACGACTTTCATTCCTCTGGCAGACAAAAGAAAAGAAAACAAAAAAACACTATTCAAAGCAAAGGTGGCGAAGGCGTCTGTTGCCATTAGTAGCCTTGTCCTAAACGTTTGCCGTTGATCTCTGGAGCAGGAGAGAGAATGAAGGCTGGATTGGAGGATTTAATGGAGAGCGGGAGGCTCCACTCTGCCCCAGCCCGACCGCATCGCCCAGGCCTGCTCGGCTCCAGCCAATTCCACAGGAGCCTACATTAAAAGCTCATCCGGAGCCTCCCGGCTGACAGAGACTCCATCACTTTCACGCCCGCCTCTCCAGAGAGGCAGGCATGAGATGACTGAGGCAGAGTGGACTATTGATTTTCCCTCCGTTCCCCTCCTTTTTTTCCCCTCCTCCCCGTACCGGCGGTGATAGCGGCGAAGCAAACTTTGGGTGCAATAATCAGTTCAAAAGTCTTGTTCTCTAAATTTTTAATTAGCTTTACAACGAGAGCGGACTACAAGAGACTGAAGATGTGTAGGAGGCAATCGCTAGTGACAGCTATCAGGGAGCCTGTCGACAATTCGCCGGGCTGTTCATGTCCTGTGTCGAGCCGGAGTGCGGGAGGGTGGGGGGTGGGGGAGGGTAAAGGAGTCTGTGTCTTAAAGGTAGACCAAGCCATTCTCGAGGGAGTCAAACATGCCGCTGTGGAAAAAGGAACCGTGAATGCGGGATGAACCTAATTGTGCATGTCTTTGAGTATGTGAATGTGAACCCAAAGAGAAGTGCTTAGTTCTGTATACCAATGGCACACTAAGGGCCATTCCCAGTCCTCTCTAATCCTCGCTCCTATCCACTGGTTTTGCATGGGCCTGGACAAATCTGCCAGGAAGGTGTGCCAAACCTTAGGGCGCAAATTTCAGCAAAGGGAAGGAGCTTATTATATCCTCAAATGGCCCCTTCAACTGAGCCAGCAACTTTGCATGCTTCGAGGGACTATCCTATGAGTGTCCTGTAAGCGGAGGCAAGCCTAGCCATAGAAAGGTTTAAGATGTAAATGTGTGCCCGGAACTTGAGACTTTAATTAACCCCCTGCCCCTAAACTCTCCTATGCAATGTCAATGTCACCAACATGTCAAAATGAGGTCCACTGTCAATGACAGGCTGGAGTTGAGGGGACAGTTTGGAACACAGCCTAGACAATGTCCCTTAAGAGGCTGTGAGTTTGTAGACTTGATTGGTATTGGTATGCCCAACCAACAATTTTCGCAGGGTTTATTTTACTCTTAGAACAACAATCGACATTCATTTTAAAGCCCCTACAGGCTCAGTCAATGGCACAGCCGCAGAGAATACGACAGGAAGTGCCAAGGAGCGTATTGGTAAAGAAAATGCAAACGTGAAAAACAATGATTTTGTCACTAGCGCCTGTCTTGATGGTTCCTTTTCTTCAATTGATTCTGACAGCCACATTTCAACCCTTTATGAAAGGGAAATCAGAAATATACATTCATATCCTGAAAGGAAAAAGATTTCTCCAAAGTTTCAGTTGACAGCAGAAGTTCTGCCCTGAAAGCGCCTCACGCACGGCACTATCTCCAGATTACATAATGACAGAATATTTAAAAAAAAAAAACATCTCTGCCCGAGGCTCATTTTATAAAAATAAATCTCATTTTCTTCTGTTGCAGTCTTTGGTGGATAGAATGATGGAAATTCTCACAGTGCAAGAGGGCCTCGCTCTGGTTTTGTTCAAGGAGCTTGTCTCACCAGCGGGGCTCTCGTATTACCCAACCAGCTCAATATTTTCTGGACGATTCGCCCCATCCTCATCTTTCACAAAAACAGACACAAACCTCGAATTTAAGAACCCGCAGAACTAGTAATGTAGTATAGGTGATTGTGACATTGCTTGGGCTAAAAAAATTAAATTCCCAAGGACACTTGAGTGTAATTGCGTGCTGATTCATATGTGCTTTGACAATATGACTGGGTGCTCCTGGCCGCTCTTGTGGCAATCTTAAGCAGATAGCCTCTGGGGCCTCATCCTCCACTTCCATTCAGAATGTGATATTTGTCACTTTGCCTAGCCCTTGCATTAAAGATAATGATGAGCTCTTTTTTGTAAATCTAGCAGTATTTTAGCAGACAGGTTTAAACTACCACCCTGGAACCTCATGCTTTGTAACACTCTTTTTATAAATAGATTCACATTCTGCTCTCTTCACCCCTACACAATACAGCCATGCCCTCTCTGCCAGAATTATACCACACGGACTGAAATGTAGTAATTTTCGTAGTGCAAAAAGGTGCAGATTCAAAGAGAACTGCAAGAGCGGCCTATTTTAAACGACAAACCAGAACAAACCGATGTAGGATCACCACATGGGCTTCAGTGCTGAGCCACAAATGCCGAACAGTGTTCAGTTAGTGCTTCATTCTAATCTAAACTGCCAACCAATTAGATGCCATTCACTTTTACTGCATATGTTTGCAGGCCACCTGGATCACAGTCTGTCTTTTCAAAGGGGCTCTTGAATATCCTTTGTATCCTTTTCTATAGGAGACTTCATATATGTTGACAGAGGGACCCTCAAATCCACACTGGACACTGCCTTATATGTGATTAGACTCACACACATGGATAGGCATGTACTGGACACATTTGTTCCTATTTTCCCATTGTATTAATCCTGTGACCTGGTTATATATGATTATTTCCTTATCATTTTTGAGTTTTCAGCCCCAGGACCCATAAACCCTCAAAGAGGCTCTTTCTAAGCCCTTCTCTAAAGCTCTCATTATGGGATCCTCAACTTTTTAAAAGGAATTTCCTCAATCTGTTTTTTTTAACAAAGGACTGGCTCAGGAGATTTGAATCAGGTATCAGTTATGCTATAAATGGACTTTTAATTGAAATTTAAAACCCACTTGTAATTCTCTTTATGCTTTAGTAATTTCATATAAAACTCATTATCAATGCTCGGTTTATTTCCACTTTATATTTGACATTGTGTTGTTTCCACTTTGTTTTGTTAATATGCTGGAGTATCATTTTCATGATGCTGTTAACTGCCTGAGGGCAAAGATTTTGCTTTTTGGTAGCAAGGACTACCTATAAACAAACCCTGCAGGGTGAAAGAGATTCCCCTCTCCTGAGGTAAGTCATATATTTACAATATCAATATTCCTGTGTGTTTATAGGCCTGTGAGTCTTCTTGCATTAAAGATTGAGTTACACATTATACAGAAACATCTACAAGGAGACTGGCTGAAATTAAACCTAGCTGAAAAAATTAATAATGTAAGGGGAAGGCAGTTTATTTCCCCTCTGACAAATTGGCAATAATGAGCTAAACAAAAATGATTATTTTATTATAGATAGATATATGTATAGATGTATAGGGAAGACTTTCATTTGACCTGAAGGAGATTTAAACACGTGTCATATTGGATTTCAAATATTCAGGTTTAGACCTCAAAAGACCTCAAAAAACAGGCTCACAACCCAGACAGTGTCTTCACCCATGTGCTCCCATGCATTGTACAATGATGTTTATCACAGGTTAACTTCAGTTAAGACATTGCAATTTTACTTGAATTGCGTGAATCAATTGCGTTTCACAAACTATGGGCTGGCAGCATATATGACAAAATGAGTACCTGTTATGGATGTGTTTACTTCTCAGAGCATGTCTTCTAAATATGCAATTAGGCCAGTTTTCCATAGCCCAAATTACCTCTATGTTCTCCCAGCAAAAAATGTGTAACTTATTTTTAAATGAGTGTGAGATGGAGTTTAAGCTGATTAACTTGACAGATGTAAAAAGTGACCAAACTTCAGAATGTTTATACCTCATCTGCACATAAGTGCTTCGGCATCCCGGGTTCTTCCTCATGAATAGGTTTTGAATATTCATGTTAGCGTGGATACATCTCCCTAGCTGCTAGCCCTTGTATAGCTGGCAGATTGTTGTTATGCAGCTGGAGGCAGTTGCACATTCAATTAGCCTAACACGTTGTTATTAAATAGCCAGTTAGCAAACCAGCTAACTACCAAAGTTGATAAACTTAATCAACTTCAAACTGGCTTACCATGTCTTCACTACTATGTTCTTCAGATAGAATAATGATCACTTCTGTAGCCATGTAGCTGTGCGTTAAGCTTGCGTATGCATCTGGCAAAGGAAATGAGGTCACGAACACCTCATGAATATTCTGACATTCTAATGCTGTATCTAATCTAAATCCACTTCTAACTGTAATCACCCTTGGGTTAAAAAAAACGTCTTTCTATGTGTGTTGGTATCCACCGTCTTTTGCTATCGTAAACTATCAGCTGAGCCAACAGTATTTGCCCAAAGCATTGATTTTGTTTTGCTTGTCCAATCCACTGAATTTGTTTTAAACGCACTTATAATTTTTCCCCACCATTTTCTGTTTTGTTTGGTGTAAGTATGAGCGCTCATACAGCCTTCACTGGGTACACAGTTTGTATGAGTTATGCCTTCTCAGCACAGCCCTATAAAGACCATTTGAGAGAGCATTGCTACTAGGCTGTATTTCACAAAATCCTAATAAATATGAGTTTAAACCCATAAAACCAAAAAATGTTGAACTCAAAAAGTGATCTCATGGGGCAGCGGGCGCACAAGAGCATTAATGGCCGCACAATAAATCCAAGCGTTTAATAAATTGGATTTTTGGATTTCGTGGACACCTTTGTGCCGGGATGCCGAACGCGGAATAAAAATACAATAACTCTTCCGAAATGAAGTCCTGGATCTGCGTTCAACTTGTCTCCACTGGGAGATGGTGTGCGCCTGTCCACGCTTAACTTTCATTTCACACTTTGCAATCAATTACTGGTCTCCCGAGCAGCCTATCCCGCGAAAAGGCCAAATCTCAGAGCGCCTTCTAATTGAAAATACATTACAGGGCAGGACAATGCTCCTTTGTGTACGGGCAGGCATCGCTTTCAACAGTTTTAGTGGCCAGAACAAAAGCCATTTACAGAGGTTACAAACAACCTTTGTGGAGCTATAATTCAGGGTCCCATCTCGGTACGGTTTAAGGATAACACAAATGAATATAAATAATTAAATGGCCGCCCTTTGAAGGTGCCCGATCAATATTCTCAATCCTTCTTTTTCCGCCTGATGTTTTCTCAGAGGCTGACACTAATATGATTTTATTTTGCAGAGCCAAACACTGGGCCCTCACAGTGGGCCTTCTCACACCGATCTCTCTTGAAGGACTTAAGAGCGACTCGCGCAAATTCACACTTTCCGGGCCTCGATGCCCCATGATAGTCCACAGGACGGGGAGGATATAAAAACAGTTCCACTGTGAGAGAGGGCTGTTTCTTTTTACTGTCGCTGCAAACACCATCCTTCCCGAAATGTAACGATGGCGCCCGGGACATAAAAAGACGGGTTCACAGAAACTGCATGCCGCACGGAGCACAGCAAAACAAGTCGCCCTCTTCAGCGGGGGGCTGAGAGGGTGAGCCGCTCGAGAGGCGGGCCCGCTCCTTCAGCCATCAGTCGAAAGCGCATCCCGCCAACGCGGCAGCGAATAAGCCCCTTTGGAGCAGCGAGATCAGAAGTCAGAACCCGTGTTTGGTCACTTGTAAGAGACATCACATTTGAAAAGCACGTAACGGGGGGGTGGTGTGGTGTGGGGTTGGGGGCAGCGCACCATCGCTTGGATTCGGGGCGGTCAGGGCTGGCTGCCGCAACGCTCCCGCGGCGCGGTTTCAAAGGAATCCCTAATTGCTTCCTCGAGCGACGGGTCTTGTCCCTTTAAGTGCTCTAATCATGCCGCTTAGCTTGATCTAGCCCCGCTCTCTTTGCTTACTTTCATCGTCCGTGTACTTAAAATGCTTAGCAGCGTTCACCCCGTTCTCACTTACTTAGCTCCATCTACTCTGTACCCGCTGCTTAGTATCAGTAATTATGTGCTCTGACTGCTTAGCTTCATGGACTGTAGTGCTCAGATTACTTAGTTCCATCTGCTCCGTGCTCGGATCCCGCAGCCTCATCCACTCAGCTCTCATGACGGCGAAAATGAAGAATAACTGCACTGAGCTCCCGCTCCAGGGGTTAGCGTCCATACAGATATCCGGAAAGTTCCAGGGGAGGCTTGCGTGCAGCTCAGAAGTAGTTATGGCACTGTGCGGTACTCAGTGTCGGAATCGTTGAAATTAATACCGACAAGGCCTCGCATCACACCTGAGGGTTTGCCGTAGTTAGATCCCTTTCTATGGCTTTATGCTCTTTTCTATGGCCAGACCTTGTCGTTGACCTCTAATGTGTTGACATTTATAAAGACATATTTTGTCCAAAGCAGCTTACAATGTAAAGTGCAAAAGTACATATAATAAAGCCAAGTGAAAAACAGCACAGATTCACAAAGTCAGTAACACAGACTATTAGTCTGTAGTTAGATTGTAATCTATACAACAGAAATAGTGACAACATACACTGGTGTTCTAATAACCACAATGCCGTACTACAGAGGCTTTAAAAGTGCTACAACCACGAGGAAAACATTACATTAGTATAATTTCACAGACTCTCTTATCCAGGGCGACTCACATAGGTTACAATGTTATCCATTTATACATCTGAAAACTTACTGAGGTAATTACAGCAGCAACTCATCAGGGAATAGAACCAGCGACCTTTCAGTTACAAGTCCTGCTCCCTACCGCCGCCCACAAAAACAAGAGCAAAACCCACCACGTGCAAAACACACTCCACCAAGCAATGCAGTGAAAGAGGCACGCGCAAAAGCAAGCCCCCACAAACACAGGTGTTGCAGCACAGATGACGAGCCGGTGCCGTACAGCGGCGAGACACATTACTGGATCCGAAACGCAAGGCAACTCAGGGGTGTCGCACATTCACGGCACACAGACTGCTGGTGCCTGGGACACTAATTAATACGCCGTGTCATCCGGGGTCACTTTACTGACAACAGATTCATTTGCGGCACTGTTTTCTGCTCCCCCACACCATTCGTTAACTGTGTTTAAATTAGGTCCATAGGGAGGCTGTCCGCGGGGCATGGAGCGATGCGGGGCTTGCATGTCGGCCATATTTGCTGGCATCCTGCCTCCAGCTCCTGGCGTGAAGCTCAGTGAGCATTGACAGGTATTGATTTCGGCCATTACACATGACAGGAGGCGGCGCTGAAACAGACTAACTCGCAAAGACTGTGGAGGGGGATGGAGGGTGTGCAACGAAGGAAAGGAAAAACACGGCAAAGCCCAGGAGCCATCCAAGGACTGCCAGTCTGAATCCAGGTGACGTGTGCGTATGTATTACAGTGTGTACTGTCATTATGTGTATGTGTGTGCACACCTCCATTTGTACATACGTGTGTGTATGTGTCTGTATGTGCATGCCGCTGTCTGTGCATGTCCCTGTGTGTGTGTGCGTGTGTGTGCATGTGTGTGCATGTGTCTGTGTGTATGTGCTTGTTCCTAAGTGTATATACTTGTTTGTCAGTAGGTGAATGCCTGTGTGTGTGTGTGTGTGTGTGTGTGTTTATGTGCTTGCTCCTAAGTGTATATACGTGTTTGTCAGTAGGCGTATGCCTGTGTGTGTGTGTCTGTATGTGTGTGGGGGTGTGTCTGTATGTGCTTGCCCTGTATATACGTGTTTGTCAGTATGTGTATGCCTGTGTGTGTGTGCGCGCGCGCACCTCTGAGTGAGTGTGTGTCTGAGTGTACATGCTCTAAAATGAGATGTTTCAAGCAGGGTCTCTCATGATGTTGTCAGGAGATCCTCCAGTAAGCCATGTGGGGTAAAGACTGCCTGGGCTCAGCAAAGCTTCACTGATCAGCCTGTGTTTCAGCCCCTGTCTCCGTCTCTCTCCCTCCCTCTCTCTCTCTCTCTCTCGCTCTTTTTCTCAGCACCTCATCTCTCTGCCGTCAGACCCTGGCAGCCAGACCGCTGCTCCAAGACTCTCTCAGCTCAGCAAACACTCGCTTCTCTAGTCCCAATCTCTGTGCCTGTCATCAGTCTTGCCTCTCTCTCGCTCTCTCTAGATCTCTTTCTTTCTCTCTATCTACCTCTCTCTCCCTCTCTATCTCTATTTATCCGTCTACCTATCTCTCTCTCTCCCTGTCTCTGATTTCCAGGCCAGGGTTGCTGCGCCAGCACTGTTGCCAGGAAGCCACCGGCGCTCTCTACAGCAGGCAGGACTGGGCCCAAGCCCTGGGCACAGAGCAATCACACAGCTCCTGCAGTCTGATTCAACACAATCACATCACACAGACACCGAATCCACAAACTCAGCGGTGCACCGGGGCTTCGGTCAATAGGAACCGTCTACCTGAATGAACCGACTGGCACTGAGGTCAGCTAATCATAATAACTGGTGTTGCCTTATTTGATAAATCTAATATTTGAACCCCTGTTTCCATCCTCCATATATCCACTATGGCTGTAGGGTCACTTTAGGATATGCAGGTAGCACACTGTTACAGAAAAGACAGAAACTACAGTGAACTTGTGCTTGCCTGTTGTTATTCCGAATACATTTTTCATCTGTAAGTTCTTACGCTGTGGAAATCGCTCTGGATGAGGGTGTCTGCCAAATAGCAAAATAAATACAACATAACAGAGGAGGAGAAAAGGCAGGAGGAACTCGTTCTGCACAGAAAGCTCTGGCTGGCCCTCATTAGCTCAGAGAGAGTTTGTGCCGGATCACTGAGGGACAGGCGTGGCGGTTTAACGCGCGGATAGCAGTGTTTCACAGATGGCCGACAGAGTGAACCCTGCGTCTGTGCGTTCTCCGAGCACAACACCCTCCCACCCTCCCTCTTGTGTGGCCTTTTTCGTAGTAGCCTGGCTGCTCGGAGTGGAACTTCACAGACACAGGGACGACCACAGCGTCATGTGCCTCTGGTGCCTCTGGTCCTCTTCCTGGTCTGATCAAGGAGCAGTGTCATTGGGACTGGACACAGGTTTTTCGGACACCATGGTGTCCTGCCCGAGGGACACACATCTCCACACAAGTGGATTGTGGGTTAAAGCCTCTCGGTCACCGCTTCCCACTTTGACCGCCAATGGAACTTTGCCAAACAATTTTCATTCCGACACGTTCGC
The DNA here is from genome assembly GCA_019176425.1 of Megalops atlanticus. Taxonomy (NCBI): domain Eukaryota; kingdom Metazoa; phylum Chordata; class Actinopteri; order Elopiformes; family Megalopidae; genus Megalops; species Megalops atlanticus. Next base: position 10,638,176 of record CM032885.1, on the reverse strand, counting down.
ACTAGTCCTTTCTGTCATTTTTCAATCCAAGTAAAAAAAAAAAAAAGGGAAAAAGTGTTAAATTTAAAAGGGCCTTTTTCTGTCTGTCCCTCTTCGGAAAGGATACGTCTGGCATCTTAAGCAGATTCCACCCATTTCAATTACGGGATTCTGAGGAGGTCACTCCAGGACAAGTGACACTTTAATTATAAAGCATATTTACAGGACCTACCCCAGCGCCGCACGCGCTCGGTAATTCCAGCGAAAGTGTTCCGCGAGGTCAAAATTAATTACAAAAGTTGTTAAGTGTACGGCAGATGCTGTAAACAAATGTAAATGCTTTTTTCCATATCAAATAAGCCCCTCTTGTCCCATGGCGGAGGGGGGCGAGACAGGGGCTTGTTTATTAACATGTGGGGCCTCAGCTCGTTGCATCAGCCTGGAGGAGGATATTAAAATCTAACGCGGCCACCCCTGGGCGCCGAGATCAGGGCCACACTGGCGGTAATCAATGGCTTTTCCGCTAAGGCTTTCATTTCGCTCCATCCCTTTTTCGCTGGATGGTTTCTTATTTTTGAGGGGGGTATGGTGGAAGGGGGGGGGTTACGTCTTATTCTTTGTGCGCTTCTCTGGGACGACTTCAGAGAGCGCGGGCTTGTCTTCTGTTTTGCAACGCGCGGGGCGGACCACCTTTCATCCGAGTGGGGGTTTCGCGCCCAGCCAAAAACTCCCATCTGCGCAGAACAAAGGGGTTTTTGATGCTCCACGAAGACTCTGTAATACATTTGTTTTGGGAGGTCCAAACGTTCTCCGGCGGAAATTACTTTTATACAGTATTTCGGGTCCCTGTCCACTCTCTCCTGCTATACAAAGCCTTCTTGTTTTAATGGCCCCAGTCAACTCCGCAAAGGTTCACGAACTGGACCCCTGTTTGGAGCATTTGTGTACATGCCAAAACAAGCCTAGCGTGCACACAACGTGCTCCCTTGTACGGCAGAGCGTTTCCGTAGGAGGAGTTTCTAAATGACTCCCGCTGACACGTGGTCGCATGGGGTCTGCTGTTCTGCTGTTCAGATACAAGGGAGATCAGGGGATAAACTACCTCTCCGGCCCATGCCTGGACATCACAGCCCGGCGACTCGTTTGCAGGCAGGGCCGTCATTTCCCAGACCAGCGGAGCAGCGCGTGGACGGGGGGGACGGGGGGATTGGTGTTGGGGGAGAGGGCAGTTTGGCCCCTCGACCCCCCCATGTACCACTCCGCCACAGTGAGCAGGCCCAGCCGCCCCTGCTTTTTTTATTTATTAGCCATTTCACAGAGCGCTGCGCCCGTTAGAGGCCGCTGCCGCCAGGGCGCTCTCCAATCAGAGAGGCCCGGGAGAAGGCCGGAGTTGGCCTCTTGGCTACAGCAGAGCTGCTGTTAAGCTGGGCTCTGGAGAAAATAGCCATTTACTCCAATGCGTGCATTAGCAATCCTACTTATCACTGCTAGCAGCAGCCTACACAGATGACAGAGGATATACAGTCTGTCTGCTATGAGAGGGCCAACCAGTCAAAGTGCAGACTCACTCCCGATGACCCTGTGACAAGTGGTCTTTCCAGCAATAGATTCCCATGACATTAGCATCTTTGTGTTCTTTTTGCCTTGCACAATCTAGAACTCCTAGTATTACAAAATCTATCTTGCACAGACTTTACAGACCAACAGAAATCATCTACTCTTCTAATTTTATGAGGCAAGAAATGCACATACACAAATGCAAATACAAGTATAGCTAGACGTGCTATTATATTCATAATTTTTCAGCGACTGCAAAGCATTTGAGATCATACCTTGAAACAGATAGAATTATGAATATAAATATTTACCACATGCATCCACAGCAGCACAGAATGCAAAATGACTGTGGGCTGTCAACTATATGCTTTACAATATATGTACATGTGTGTCTGTATGTGTGTGTATACACACACACACACACACACACACACACACACACACACACACACACACACACACACACACACACACACACGCACACACACACACTGCACTACGTTGCCCATATGTAATACTCAGGATGCACTCATCAATTTTGAACATTTAAAGGTGCCATTCTGTCTAGGTGACGGACAGCGCTCAAACAGGGAGGTACCCGTGATGGTGGCAGAGGCGTGGCCCTCCTCTCCCAGCAGCGGATTGGTCAGCCTGCAGTTGTAGACGCTGTTGGGCTCGGCCACCACCCTCAGGACGCTGTGCACGTTGAAGAGGCCCTCCTCGTTGGCCACCTGGGAGACGGTGACGTTGTCCGTCAGGTTGCGGCCGCTCCCGTCCTGCCACAGCACCTGGGCCTGGGGGTAGCCGCCGTACGCGACGCAGCTCAGGGACACCTCGTCGCCCGGCCGCAGGTTCGAGTCCGGCTCCGACGTCACCTGAGGCTTCGAGAAAGGGGCTGGGGAGGTGCGGGATGGAGGGGAAAGAGGCCGGTGAATGCACGCGATTATACACTCAATTACTGTCATTTAGCAGACGCTCTTATCCAGAGTGACTCACAATTTCACGTTATCCATTTCTACAATTTTACATATTAGGCATTTAAACAGCTGGATATTTACTGAGGGTACCTTGGGTACCCTGCCCAATGGTGGGAACTGAACTAGCAATTGAAGGCAGGGAAATGACTTGCCAGCCTTCTGAGCCCTGCTCATTACTACTCTGCCACACTGCCACCCCTGGTTTTTAAAGTACCACTGGTTTGTAAGATGATCTCCTGTGAATGACAGTTAGGGACCTCCCTAAGGTGGTCCCTGCTCAACTTCTAACCAGATTTAATAACTGAGAGGGAGGCTCAGACTGAACTGAGTGCACGCAGAGTTGCCATTGGAGTTCAGCATAATGCGGGACCTTAGCATAATGCAGACAGGATCCAGAAGGTAGGAGAGCATCCCCACCCCTCCTCCCCTCCCCAATGATGGAAGTAATAAAGTGCTCCGGCCCAGATGGGGCATGAAGTGAGCACACAGCCCCGGTGCCTGTGGGAAATCTGCCCCCCGCCCCTGCGGGCCCCTCCCCGCGCCGGCTCAGGTTTGGCTGAGGTGAGGGCGCCGGGTGCGTCTGCCTTGGATGGATTCATGGCTCCCCGGTCCCCCGAGCGCGTAATGTAACCGGAGAGACGGCGGACGAGGCCAGCCTATTCCCCACCCAATCACAACGCGGCAAACAGGGCTGGAGGGGGGGAAGGGAGAGCGGGGTGAAACGAGTTCATTTAAGTCTGTTTTGAAACGCTGGCGGTTGCAGCTGAAGGCCGACGCCCCCTTGGCGGACGGGCTGCGAGCGGTTTGAGTGAAAGAATGGCTTCCGATGCGACCGGCTTTAATTTCCCTCTGAACAGCACAGAGCCAGCCTGTGACATTAATTGCAAATGACAGTCAGATATGATAAATGTATAAATCGAATCAAGGGGACAGGACAATCCGCTTATCCCGGGAATTCAAAAGCTCTATCGCACCGCCACCTCTGTGTCGCAAAGGTCTAAGCCAGCCATCCGACAACATATGCGGCACAGGATGTGCTAGGAAGCTTTGATCGATACTTTGTGACCGTTAAAATATGCGTAACTGCATATAAAAGTTAGCCAAATGCACTCGGCCGTACAGAGAGAGGAGTCCCGGGAAAGTGTCTGTTCGGAGCCGTCTGTAATGGTCAATCAGTCACACTAATGACCAATCATCAGACCTGTGGAGAACCGCTGTGGACGGACACTCCAATCAGGGTTTATTGACCAAACACTTTATTGACCACTCCTGATGGAAATAGGTGCTTTATGACCCGTCTCTCTGTTGTGTTAAGCATTGATCACGGGTAACACCTGCGCAATTATCCAGGTGGGACTTGCATATGTGTGAGACCAGTGTGTGTGTGTGTGTGTGTGGGGGTGTTGTGTCTGCAATCTAAGTATTCATGAGTGTGCGATCACGAACCAGGGAACCGAGGCTTGCCGGAAACTTACTAAATAGAGGCAGATACGCTTCACAAGACTGCATTGCCTTTAACAGTCAGGCGGGAAGGACTTCTAACCTCCACGCCGTTACCGGGGTCTCCCCGCCCTCCCGTCGGACTCACCGGCCACCTGCACCAGCATGGCGGCGCTGCCGTAGCCCTCGATGCGCACGAAGCAGGTGAAGCTGCCGTCGTCGGCGACGCGCACCCGGCGCAGGAGGAGCGAGGCGTTGCCCGAGCACAGCTCGGCGGGGAACAGGCTGGTGCGGTTGGCGAAGCTCTCGCCCTGGTCGGTCAGCTGGTCGCGCCCGTCCCAGAAGCTGTGCACGCTCCGCTTGGTGTCGGTCAGCTGCCAGAAGATGCTGAGGTCGGACAGGTTGAAGGGCGTGGCCGGCGAGAAGGAGCAGTTGAGCACCACGTCCTGCCCGTAGAGCGCCACCACCGGCAGCTCCGGGACCTGCACCTCGAAGACAGCTGGGGGAGGGAGAACAAGGGGGAGGGCAAAGGTTTAGCGGGATCGCTCCTTAGACTGCAAAGGTTGATGGGGGCTGTCTTCAGATCACAGAGCGCTTTCATGTGCTACGCTTTCATGGCAAAGGACAGAGTACACCTTCATGACAGCTTGTGAGAGACTATGCAGGACACAATTATTTAGTCTAATACAAGGTGTAATATAAATGAAACCGAAATGGATGGCACAGAGCTTGCCCAAACATGGGAACATGCCACGATGCCAATGGCTGCTCTTAACTCAGAACTCAGAATGGGGAAAGGGGGAGGCAACAAACCAAGACATGGGGGGAAAAAAATCATTTTATCAGCTCCCGAACAGACACGCTGGCTGCTGAGTGCAGCCCCGTACATGACTGCTACAACCAGCCTGCTTTGTACGTCACTCGGCTGCTCCCCAGCAGTTGTGAAGGCAGCCTTGACTGCTCGCGGCTCCCTGTTGAGAGCGCGTCTCTTCATGCTTCCCCGGGCTGTCACTCCCCAAAGCCTGGGAGGATCCGCCGTGATTGGCAGCGCGGAGGAGACGGACAGGCCCCTCCGTCTGTCTCGGCCAATGAGGGGAGGGAGGGGGCCCGGGCAACGCGCCCTGAAGGCTGGGAGCAAAGGGGAAAGGGGCGGGGCAGTGATGCGACCCCTCCCACGAGGGGGCGACGGCGGGTTGAAGGGATAGGGGAGGGGCTTCAGGTGACGCTTCATGCGGGAAAATCACAGCGGATTTCGCAGTCGACGGTTTTTTGAGAACGTGAGGCGGAGGAAGGAGCCGAGCTTGGCAAAGAGGAACCAGGCGCGGCGAGGAGGAGCGGGGCGCATCGGAGAGGAGCCGGGTGCGCAGAGCCTTAGCGGAGGCGCCGCTCAAGCTGTGCAAACGTCCAGAGTGACATTGCCTCCGACGTGTTTGGACTTCGGATCGCCCGGCGCCGTTTGATTTCATTGACAGGGGACCCCGGGGGAGGGCCGGTGAAATCCCCGACGGTCGGCCCCGCTCACGTTCCCTCTCCGCGTGGAAGCGCGCCGGTGTTTAATTTTAGCCTCCCGTTTAGCACGCAAATCCTCCGAGGGCCGCCTCCAATCACGCCTCCTCTAACGTGTCAACTCTCTCGTTTGACCCCACTTTCCGCACGGCTCCGGCCCTGCCTCGTATAGAAGGGAGGAAACGGGCTTCTGGATTTGATTAAAAAGTGTTACCATTAAAAATGTATTACCAGCAGGCTTACTGATCGGGGGTTTTCTGCTGCATCCTGTCTGCTGGTGAAGAAAAAAAATACACATCAAAAGACCAAAGTTTGAATTGGCTAGATCAGTCTTTCTAAACCTCATTTTTGTTCCCTCCATTATCAACAATACATTCCACACTTACCACAGTCATACAGATACAGCACTGCCCAACCTCACCAGGGACTGTGTCCCCATCTACTTCTCCACTGCCTTCAGCTGAGTTTGGTTCAGCTGCGTACAGACACCAACCTACTGATTTAACAGTAAACCGCAGGCGAGAAAGAAACTCTCCTCCTCAATGAGAATCTTATAGTGTTCAACAAGAATGTTTTCCCAGTGAGCCAGTATTCAGTTACCCATTATTTGACTGCACAACCTGTGATACACAAGGGCATCTCTACCTGGGTAACAAAGTCCACTCCACGGAGTAACCAGTACCAACTGTATTCTGTTGTTCTGTAAAAAGGGAATTCTTTTTACAAGTGATCCCAATTCATCAATTTCCTCTGTAGAGCGATGACGTAGCTCATCTTGAACTGAGACGGTTCTAGAATTTCAAAACCCCAGATGCTTCCTGTATAAAAACAAGGTCAACAAGAGTAGAAGAGTCCCTTCAATGGGACGTGGAAGTCATTTCTTGTTCAACAGCATTGAGTAGTGAAGGGAACAGCTCGCAATCATAGGAGAGCAATCCAATCAGACCACAATGCTTTGCGACTTAGCGAAATAAAAATCGTCAACTCGCCCCTCTCCCTGTCCTGCTAAGAACGGCTCTGTCTGGGTGCTACTTGAGGGAGGCATGATCTCCAAATTTCTGATGTAAAAAAAAGATGGGAATTATAATCTGTCACTGCCACAGAACACAGCTATGGCTCTCTCCCGCTACAACATCAAAGCACAGCAAGGGAGCGAGGCATAGCCTTCACGTAGCATTAGCCTTCCGTGCACCCGCCTCTCATTGGACAGGAAGAACTAACATCTTCAGAGACTTTATTTCTCCCATCGTTAACCCCTTCTGCATTCTACATTTCTGTTTTGAAACTGGCTGGACTTGGGCTACAAACAACAGGCATTTTGCTGCTGTTGTCTATACTGTGGAGGTGGCAACGCTGCTCAAAATCTGTAGAGGAGGGCGGTGATTTTACACCCATGGCCACAGCTGTTGCCCCCCCCACGGGGGAGCGCGTAGAGGAGGGGCGAGATGGGAGAGCGAGGGGCTATCACACAGAGCACGCTGAGCTGAACCCACCGGGGATGAGCAGAGCCCCGCTGAGCCCTTTATGGGCTTACTCTGATCTGGGGCTCGGCTGCGCTGAGCCGCTCAAACCGGACCCGCACCGCCCGCTGACCTCCGGCTGATCTCAGACCTGTGCAGACGCAGCCGGAGCTGCAGGGTGGTTTGAGAAACAGGGAGCAGGAAAGCTGCGGGTTCCACTCCCAGCCCAGGGAACGCTGTTGCACCCATGCTTCAGCGGATGTCCAGCTGTGCGACTGGACAATATGGCACTATAAGACATGCCAGCTGCCCCAGATAAAGGCCGTTTCCAGGCATTTAAATGCAGTGCAGCGTGAATCTGCAGCATTGTGTTAATATGGAGGACAGCAGAGTCTTTATATAGAGCCGAATGTCAGACACAAAATAAACTCATGCCGTGAAGCCCATGAAAACTCCTCTGCCGTGCTGCAAAGATGACCGGATTACTTATGACCGTGCCGATCCACCCCCTCCCTCCTCAAGCACCTCCCATTCTTCAGTGCCCGAGGGATGCCCGGCAAGACCAACAGTCCTCAAACCCCTCTCCTAGCGCTCTCACACCACATCGAATGGAAGAACAGGAGGAGGGCGGGGCATCGTTTCTGTGATCTGGCGGAGTGGAGGGTAGAGGGACGCCCGGCCAGGGTGCTGTACGTGGAGCAAACTCCTCCGACGGTGCCTCGGGCGACCCGACGACGGCACCCCGCTCCTGTGCGGACCTGGCGCAAACAGCGCACAGTTGTTACGCGCCGCGGATCCAGCTCTTGCCGCTCCCACAGCGCCGCGCCCACCGGCGGGAGGCCCCTCTGCCTCCGACAAGAAACGGGAACGATGAGGTCTTTGACGTCACCCCGTATGACGTATGGGGTCCGCGTGACCTTCCTCGGAGACGTGCGCCATACAGCACACGGCTTCGCGCGGCCTCTCTGTGTAACGCCCACGCCGCACAAGGTCACACCCCCCAGCTCAATGTCACGCACTCGTTCACCCAACGCCGATCGATGAGACGCGGGACGCACACGCGGGCGCGCTGCCGCGCTCAGGCGCACACAGAACCCGATCGATAACCCATGGAACGCACGCGCCGCCACCGCCCTGGTCGATAACGCACGGAACACGGCTCTCGCTACCTTCAACAGCACTCAGAACGTGGCCGCCCTCCGCACGCTCTTCAACAGGACTCAGAGCGTACGCACGCTGACACCTTCCTGCTTAATGACACAGAGGACACACTGGTTCACAAATCCCTGAGGTGCTGTAGCACTGAAGCGTATCTACCCAGACACGGTCACGCTCCTCAGCTGGAACACACAAACACATACACACACACACGCACACACACACGCACACTTCAGAGCACACTGTTACACATACAGATATGACTCTGCGCCGAGGGTGATGCTGGATCATAAACACGTACATGCACGCATGCGTAAGCACACACACACACACACATGCACGCACACGCACTCAAGCGCTCTCAAGCACAAACACACTAGAGGGCATATTGCTGGATGGCAGTGTTGACTTAACAAAATAAACAATCACAAAACACACAGGCACACGGTTAGTGTTCTATCTGACACAGCATTAAGCAGTGAGAAATCACTGTGACAACACTGCCCCCTTCTGGGTCTGACACAATACTGCAGCCGAAATACAAGGCGGCAACGACTTCCGTCTCCACACCATTCAAAACACCAGCGGTATAACATATACAGAACTAATGACACAGCCTTTCATTACCATAAGTCACATATTACTGAGAACACACATGAGGAGGAGGCTACTGGTAGCTGTGACAGTTGTTTCATTTGCTATTGTGACAAATGAAGATTATGTGCCTCTCCTCTCTCCCCCTTCTCTCTGTCTCTCTCCCCCTTCTCTCTGTCCAGGAGTCTGAGGCCTGCTTTGGAGCCGTATCAGCGAGGCCTCACTCATATCCTGTCAATAACCCATTAATGGACTCCAGCAGACAGATAAGGAGCGAAGAGCTGAGGGGGCTGGCAGATAAGACAACAGCAACTCCAAAACCGGAGGAACGACTCGGAGCGAGCTGCAGGGAGAGGGGAGAGAGAGGGAGAAGATGGCATGAAGACTCCGGGCGAAACACGCACCGACCGGGAGCTGGGAACTGGGTGAAATTTACTAGGGAAAGAGAGTACAGGACTATTTCGCAAAGAGCTTTTCATTCATTTTTGACACTGTCTCTAAAAAACTGAGTAGAAGACAGGAATAAAAAACCCAATTCTACTAAATAATGGTGTGCTCTCTTCCCTGTGTACAGCAGGTACTGGCATGTTTGGAGAATCTAGGCTTGCACCGCGACAACACTTCAATGAAGGGTACACGTCATGTTAGGAATCAGCAGAATGACAGCGCGTGGTTTGAATAACACTGAGGCACAAGGCTCTGGCTATGACTTCGCTCCTCTTTCAAGCTGCCTTCAGCCCCCGTAAGACTGAGTCAAACCAGTGAAGGGGGTTCCCCGACACAGACACCGCACCCTCGAAAGCGTACCTTTCCAGGAGCGGGACCGGGACGAGTCATCACTTTAACCACGGCCCACTAATCCCGCGGAAATAAATCTGCACGCAGTTCAGGGAGCCTCCAGAGGAGTGCCCTGTGCATTATGTGCATTACAGCTATGATTCTCAAAGAAGTCTGTGGGGCGTGGGGTTTTTTTTGGGACGGGCTAAAATAATCATGAAGCTCTTGGTCGGTAACGCACCCCGTCGATAGGTACAGCGACCGGGGTGCAGGGATGGGGGCCAGTGATGCTGAAGTTTCGGTATTATGCATGCAGCGCAGCGATGCAGCAATCTCCACCCAGCCCCACTCTCCACTGCTCTGAAGCAAGATACTCCACCGGCCTGCAATCAAATTAGCCAGAACATCACTGATCCCCAGGTAATTACCCAAAACTGAACAAAACTACGTGAGGAGGAAACCTCGCCCCCTCCCTGTGGGATCAATAATGACAGAGAGGGCGTGAGGATGGCATCCGTCGCCAGTGGACCTCTATCGGCTGCAAGAAGCCCGCGGGCACGATGGGGCTATTTCAATGGCTCCACACTCCCGTGATAGATCCTGGCCTGGCAGCCAGTGCAGCCGCTGTGATTTACAAAGTCGCCGTAATTCATTAGGGTTTCCCTGCAGGCCTGGCCACTAAACACACTTGTGCTTTGCAGTTTCTGTGGCTGTACAGCTTCAGCATAATTGCCCTTTCGAAGCATGATTAAAAACCTAAATGCCTATCTGGGCGCATTTGGCACACACCGACACTTTCACTGACTGGCTAAGGCACTGGAGTAATGGAAACAGCAGCACAGGCCCTAATCTCTGGAGGTAAGAGAAACCTGGCTGGTTTTACTCATGATACTAACATTCAAATGATAGCATAATGCCCCCTCTGAATCAGTGGTTTCCAAATTAAGTGAAAGGACAAAAAGTTATTATTGCTATTATTATTATTACTATTATTATTATTATTATCAGGGCCTTACTGACATGGAGGTTAGTGGTCTGACCACTGTCACTGTGTTCTCTGACTGAGGTTAACGGAACAAGTGCAAGTTACAACACATAAATAAAAAACAAATTCAATTTAAGTCGAGGAACAACGCACAGAATACATGAATATATCAGGACGAGACACAATAATAATCACAATATTGATAATAATAATGATCACAATATTTACAGTGATGACTGACACTGTTAACAGGATAAGCAAAACAAACAACAGGCCAGTCATCAGTAAAACTTGCTTATCAGTCCCATGAGGAACAAATTCCAAGCCTTAAAAGGCTGTTTATCTGTCGACCTTATCAGTGGAACGATACAATGGTCAATCCATTATCATAACTCTGGAAGTGGTAAAACTATAGCTTATATTATTCAGTAAACATGGACTAAACAGCAGAAAAAAAAGGTTTCTTTCTTGGCATTCACCTCCAATGATAATCACGCTACTGTGTTCAAAAACACACCCAACTCTGCCACAAAATGGGTGACATTCATACTGTGCCAAAAACAACGTCACAGAGGATGTGATGCAGGTGCTGTGTCAAAACCGTGTTACAGAGCGTGTGCCATGCTCACTCTGTCAGCGCAACTTGGAGAGCCCAGGGGATGATGTCACCGCACAACTCCTCTCCTCTCCTCCCCCCGTGACCCCTTTTGCCCCCGTTAATGATATTCAAGAAGGGAAAATTGTTCACCAAGAAAGAGCCGGCAATCCCTCCAGGAGATATGGCTATTAATCATGTAGCGGAGGTGTGAAGCTATCGAGAGCCGCGGGGATTAGGGCCTGTAATCCTCGGCCGGGCCCCGCCGCGGCGCGCACCCAAGGTCACCCCGTCCGCCGCGCCGCGAAGCGCCGCCGCGCCCGAGGAGCTCTCGCAAACAATCGTCGGACCCGGCGGATCAGAGAAAGCTCCTTTCACGCACACGCGTTCAGCGCTAGCGAGGCCGCGGCTCGGCTTGTGGGCTGAAGTCCTAGCCGCGCCGCGTGGCGGTAACCGGCAGCCAATCCGCAACTGCACGAACGTACAGTGTAAACAAAGAAAGAGCTCAGACGGCTGTGCCAAAACTGATCAAAATCATATTGTACGCTGTGCGCATACAGCTGCGCTCGAGCAGCTAATTCTAAAGGTACGAAGGCAGTGTACTGCTGGGTGCACACCTGCAAGAAAAAAAGATTTTAAAGATTTCCAAAGAATTGGTCCCTCCTGAGAGAAATCAAGCTGTGGCCATCTAGGCAATAATGAACAGCGCAAATGGCACATTAAGCCTGGCAAACTCAGCTCTGAGGCCAATCGCTTGTGTCTGTCCCCCAAGACACAGGCGCCTCAAAGGGTTTCGCGGCAAGCTCTCCAGCCCTGGCTGGCCTGCGGAGCCCTAATGAGGGGAACATGAGACGCAAGCTCACCCACGCCATCTGACTCACTGAGGCAGAGCGACTCAAGTCAAAACACGTCACAGCTGCGGGGACACAGCTCTCTGGGTGGGTGATGTGTGGGCTTCTGCCACTGTGCGTTACCGCGCTTAAGTGACTCAGGGGGGCCGAGCCACTCTGGCACTAGCATTATGGGTGCTTGAGCTCTCTGTCTTTAGTGTTCTGATCTTGACACAAGTGGGGCCAGGAGAGACAGAGAGAGAGAGAAGAGAGAGAGAGAAAGAGAGAGAAGAGGAGAGGGAAGAGATAAGGTGAACAGAGGTGGGACAGAGAAAGGGTGAGAATGAGAGGGAAAGAGAGAAAGAAGGGAAGAAACAAGGTGAGAGATACAGAGAAAGGGTGAGAAAGAGGCAGAGAGAGAAGGAAAGAGACAAGGTGAGAGAGGAACAGAGAGAGGGACAAAGAGAAAGACAGAGAGAGAGAGAGAGAGAGAGAGAGAGAGAGAGAGACAAAGAGGGTGTGCTCACCGCGGGCACCGAGGGCTGTCAGGGTGAGGAGCAGAAGTGCCAGCATCATCGCCATGGAATGTCCTGCGTCAGACGCTGCCCTGCAGGGACAGACAGAGACAGACATATGACCTGTAATTTAACCCGCAGACAATGGGAAAAGGTGGAGCTCACATTGCTTTAAAAAAGCCAACACATGCAAAACAAAGAAGACACTCTAAGAGGAGAATGAGCACACTTGTTTGCTGAAGAACACCACAGACAGGAAGTTCTTCCACTAAGAGACCCGGATAAAAGATTCCTGATGTGGTCTGCCACTCACTGCTGTCTGAGGGAGACGCCACATGGTAATAACACACAGCAGTGCAAAAAGCAAGCTGTAAAAGCAAGTAAAAGCCAAACTCATGACCTGTATGTTCCGTCGTGCTCTTGTAGCGCTTTTTTTGATTTGTAAAAAATCCCCATGCCTTCACCAAGCAAATGTGCTGATATGCCAGTTTGCATATAAAAACTGCTCAGCTGCTTCTAATTTAGCCCCCACACGCTGTGCTTTCTGAGATAGTAGGCCGGAGCGATCACAGGACAGGAGGGGGGATGCAAGCGAAAGCAGGCCGGCTTCAACCTCAGCTTCACACACATGAAAAGAACCTTCGTGTGTGTGGGCCTGTGGAGCCTGGGGTTCTCCAACATGCTCTCAGTGTGTCAGCATGTCAGTGTTCCGTCAGTGGAACAATCATCCAACTAAAGTAATGACTGGCAACAGAAGATTTTTTAATTGTAAAGCAAACCCTGCGTATTTTAAACAGTCATTTCGTGTGAGGTCCTTTTTGAAAGAAATGTGCTGAGCACTGTGCAACATCTCTTAAGAAATCAACCTATAATCACCATAAAGAAATCAACAAGCAACATATTTACCAATGAAAAGTGGATATTGGACATTCATTTCAATTTTCATGGAACACATTGCTATGTATCAACTGGCACTGAGAAGCAGGTCACATGACCTGTAAAGATCATCTTTATATATCTTTATATTTTGAAAGTGGTACCAACACAGTTTTAACAGCCTCCGAGTCCTGCCACAGCTAATGTGTTTTGCGACTGTTGGATTTGGATACAAAGTGGCAGCCAGTTTGAATTTGCAGTTTGCATTCGGCAGAGTGGTGTGAATACTAAACATTGTGGCAGACATTCCCGGCAGTGGCCACTCACCAAAGGACTCACTGGGTTTACTAAAAAGGGTAAAGCTAAAAAAGCATACCAAATTTGTGGGGAACATAACACTCCAGTACTGCAGGTGGAGCTAAAGTGCACTCTCTGATGTGGAGCCACTATTAAACATGAGAAGAGAGGCTAAAGGAAGAAATGGTGAAGTGCAAAGGAAAGAAGTCTTGCATAAAGTACAGTGAATCAGTATAATCAAAAGAAATGAGCTAAAAAATGCATAAGATTAAATGGTTTATCCTGACCTTTATTTTGTGTACGTCAGACAAACAAGCAATGAAATCAGACTTATTCCAGTCTTATTCCAACACTGAGATGCCTAGGAAATAAATGCTCTTATTCTATACAAAAACATGTCTGACACTATGTCACCTCATATAAACTATGGACATAAAAAAAGTTGAATCTACCAACTTTATGAGATTAGCCATTCTTGCAAATCCCCTGCATCAAACATTTAACAATGAAATGTGTGCACTAAGCCTATGTCAAGGGAATGTTACTAGTTTATTTTCTGGCTAAAGAGCAGATTCCCAAGCGTATCTGTCAAAGATGCACAACAAGTTACAGAAGTGTGAGTAGTTTATGTAATTAGTTTTGTACAAAAGATTATGGCTGCAGTGTGGGTGCATGAAAATATTCACTAACCTTCCAAAAGCCACATCAAAGATTTCTGTGCCTGTGTCTGTGTTCAAGCTGATGAGTGAAATGCCTGTACAAGCCAGGCCATTCACAAAACATGTCCAACTCGTGTCCAAGGTGCAAGTCATTATTGAAAACAGCACAGCCTCTCTCTGGCAGGCCTGAGTACTCCCACATCAGGGATAACACCGAATGCAACACCCTCCGACAGATAAAACTGCCCTTTCAACTCCGACAGTACTCAACTTCCTGTTGCCCTCTTTGCATCAGAGGGCTGACAAGGGATGCCAGCACATAGGGCGTGTCTCCATCGGCAGATGTCGAAGCTGAGAGCTGATTGGTTTGTAAAGTGCAGTCACAGCAGGGATTGCACTTCGGAGGGGAGGCCTCCCGCCAGGTTACAACTGCACTAACATCACTCACCGCAGTTACAGTCTGCACCTGGAGTTCTTCCTGGCTCAACGGTGCTGGCTGCAGGGGGCCCTGATGTTTTCCGGTCCCGACACGATCGTGGACGTGTACGGGGAGCGCGGCGTCCCCCAGCTGCAACGGCCCGGAAGGGAACAGCCTCTTTAAACGGAGGAGGCCGTCTCTTCCACCTGATCTCACTTTCCGTGAAACACTTTGCACAAGATTCCTCGGAGAGGAAGGAAGAGGAAGCCCTGGTCATGACTCACACACTGTGTAGAACAGTCCTTCCCATCCAAAACACTTCACTCTCCTTCTAATCTTACGTTTTCTTCTTGATGGGATGGATGGCCGGATAAATATTAATGGTTCTAAGAATACCAAGGTTTCCCAAAGCTCTGACCTATATACAAAATGCACTACAAAACAGTATTTGTACGCATCTGTGCGTAGAACTACACTTTTTATCGCTAACAATGGTTTGCTGCGCAGTTACAACTCCCCGATGTGAGCAAATTCATCAAAGGTAAAAAAATCAGTGTGGTTCTTCTGTGATGCAGTACACGTGCATGGAGACCAACTGTGTGTCTTATCTTCCACTCTCTTAAAAGAACAGAAAAAAGAAGCCCCATTCTCTGCTCTCCTACATCTACACACTTATCCTTCCTTGCCCTCTCCCTTATTCTCTCTGCATCAGCTTCTCTCTCTCTTTCCTCCCTCCTCCTTTTCTCCCCCTGCCACACCCCTCCCGTCGCTAGGCCCCAAGGGCAGTCAGACAATGCAGCGGTCAGACAGGCGTGGCTGTGGGGGATTCCCCACAGGAAATGGCATTCCCCGAGGGGGCTGCTAAACACGTGCACACACACACACACACACACACAGACACAGACACAGACACACACAAACACACAGACACACACACACACACAGACTTAGCAAGTCTGGAGGTCTGAACTCCTCCCTAATTACATGCCCATTCAAAAGGCAATGCCACCGAACACACTCCCAGCTCTCCATTTTTCCACAAGCACCTCTGCACATTTAGAGCCACAAAGACATTCAATTATCTCAAATTGAGCGCGCACAAAGAAGCGTTGCTACAATCCAAGCACACCATTAGAACTAAAAGCTGCGTTTCTAAGTCTGGGTTTAGCAAGGGATTGCTATAAATTAATCAGCAACAGTTCTCAGCAATTCTGCTGAATGTGTTGCTGAGCGCAACATTTCAACATTACCATATAAAGTTGTGTAAAGCTTAATGTCCTGCCTTTTATAAAGCTATTTCCAGCAGTCTAGGTCTGAATTCAGCAGCAAGGATGTGGTCTGAATCTCAACTATCCCGCAACCCTTTATAAATAGGCCTGTTGAGAATCCCCTTTTTTCTGTAGGCAGTTGTTAGAGAGCACTGACAAGAGAGGAAGGACAAATTTAGTTCAAGTTGCTACTGCCTGTATTTTTAAGGTCTCGCTCATTTTAATGTAAATTCCAAACAAACTTTTTTCCCCAAACTTTTTTTTCCCTTAAGTTTCCTGAAATCTTCCTTCATCAAACTGACTGCAAGTTCTCCTTCTCGAGTATCGTAGCCAGCCACGGCTGCTAATACTCAACTTTGTGCTTTGACTCCTCTTCTCCTTACTGGGAAAAAATTATGGATCTGCGCGAGTAATGCTAGCTATCTAGCCATTCAAAAAAAGTCAAATACCAACCAAAAATAAATGACCTGTGCATAAACCAACATTTACAGGATTCCTATTGAAATTCCAATTTCTCCCAGTGCTCTCCAGTTGCTCCTATCGCAAACACACTTTCATTGTTTTCAAAATCAGCCTGCGGAAAGGTTTGAACCCAGCTGAAAGGCCAGTCCATTTCATAAATTGTTGTCTAGCAAAGCAGATATAGCTCACAGTGATGTCTGTGACAGACAGCTAAGGTTAGGGGTGTATTGTCTACTGTGATTTGTGAATCCAGATCAATATTCTGAACACAGGACTTGGTCGGGCATAGCATAGCAGGCCAAGTTTGATACTTCAGACAACATACTACTGCTTTCAGACTGCCTCTGTAAAGTGCACCAACACAGGTGTGAAACCCTAAAAATAAAGGTGAGCCGCAGGTGGTGCCTGATTCATTTGCATAGGAAAGAGGCTAACAAGTGTTAAGCTATCTGTTCCACAATGTTTGCATACAGGAGTTTCCTTGCATGAAATTTAGCCCTCTTTCTATTAGTTAGATGGCCCTTGACTAACATAATGTAGCAAGTTTCCTCATGCCTAAAAATAATACATTTGTCAGCATTCTTTCATGGGGACCACATCTAAGGCATGCTTTTCCATTTCCTAATAGCAGAAGTGTATTTTCATGTGATCAGCACTCCCAACAGTTGTGTGCTGTAGAAAAGTAGTGAACAGAACCTTGGTTTTCTTTACTGGCATGGTGTTAAAAAACAATCCAGCCAACTTAATAATGTACATCTCATGCCACAATAATAATGAACAAATGGCCTATAATAGCCCAGTCAAACCATTTGAGATCAAACCAGCAACTCATTTGTCAAAATGTACAAATAACCAGACCAAAGCAGTACTTATATAGTTTATACCTTATTGTATACTTAAATACTTAAACAACATTTCAGGAACAGTAACACATTCTGAACATAGCACTAAAACAATCCAAATTCATCATCAATCAAACAAAAATGGTAACGGAACACTGGCTGGTTAGAGAATTCTGAGGGTCCAAAGCAAGTTTGATCAAGTAGTAATTACTGTGGCAGCCCTGTTTTTGTCACTGTTTTGAGGGGAAAGCATTGTTTTTAAGCATTAAAAAGTGGCTCCTACTCAATTAGAGCTGGAAAATTATGTCTCAGATTTTATCTTTTGAAACTCAAAATTGGGTCCTTTAATCTCACTGCCAAGTATGAGATATTGGGACTAAAGGCTCTAGGCTCTTCTCTGCATTGGGAATATTGGAAAACGAGCTCTAGATGATGTCTGTGCTGCCTCAGAGTCATGTGACAATCCACAGCTGCTGTGCTCCTTGGCGGATAGGACTTCCTGGATGAATACTCCAGTCTTTGATATTAAGTCAGAACTCCAGCTTTGCGGTGGAAGGAAACACAGCACTCCAGATGAAGACAGACCTATTTCTTGCAAGAATGGGCAGTTTTAACATCAGGCACTGGCAAAATGTTTAAGAGAAAAATCTTACTGTGCAGTGTAGATCTAAAACTGCACCTAAACACATGGAACTATTTATCAGGCCTAGTTTAATTATGTGTGTAAACCCTCCCCATCCACCCCCTGTTGTATAATGTGCAGGATGAAAGTGGTAGTTACATGCTGGGAATGCAGAACATCAATGTAACCATTAGTTTAAGCTGGATCATAAAACATACAATATTAACATTTCTATGTAGTTATTTTATTTGGCAGATTTCCCATCCAAGACTACTTACCTAACCATTAGAAATTACAGAGCAATTGTACTAGACTAAAATGGGCAGTTATTTTTTCATCTGGATGTGAAAAAAACCTTTTAATAACAGGATATATAACTGTTTCAGAATTTAAAACCAGTAAAAAAAATTACAGAAAGCGAAATAGCTTTTCAGTTTGCAATCTTATTTAAAGCGAACACTACTTAATCTTGAGACTGTCTACTCGTAGGACAAGGTAATACACTAGGAGAATTGCTGAGGTAATATTGATTGTATGTGACGACTGCTATTGAAGCTGAGCATTTATAAACGGCTAAAGATTTTGCATTTCATTGGGGCCATTTAATTAAGCCTGCAAGAACAACTATTTTATCCGCACTTTGACTTGTGGTTCTGCCTTGACCATATACGACCCAGTTACGTTCCCCTAGAGGGGCTGGCCGTCTTTGTAAACAGAAGAAAGTCCCGTGTTTTGTTTGCTTAAGTCAGCATTGACTGGCATACCTTGCTCATGACGACAGCGTAGGCTGTGTTAAACTTTAACTGATATTAACCTGCACACGGACGTGTCAGACACTCTTAACTACCATTTTGTTTAAGTCGAGCTCGTTTGCCCATGCGGCTTGCGCATTTGTTTCACTCCAGCTGTTGCCTGCATCTGCTACGACTGTGAAAGCGCTTAGCGTAAAACACTGTTTACCAGCCACTTCTCTTGGAAGATAACATTAATCTCTTCTAGAATTATGCATCGCATCTGCCATTTGTGGAAAGATGAACTTAGTGTGAAAACTTACCAAGCCAGGATAAGGCAATTTACACTATCCGCAAACCAGCAACCGTCCAGCTGTATTGATTTGTTTACTGGGAAACACCTAGGCTAACAAAAGATCTCTTCACGTTGCGATATGCATTCCTCTTTTGGTTCCCCTGGTCAGGCGGGTGGTGCACAATGTTTTCTTTTATACTCGGTGCATTAATAGTTACTAGTTAAAAGTATTATTGTTGCTGATGGTCGGGTGGGTTCGCTAAGGAGAAAGTCAAGTCTCTTCGTTCATTCGGCGTCGGCGCTTTGTCCGGCATGATGTCACAAATCGGGGTAGGGATCTCAGCTCTGTCTCCCCCCACCCCATTTCCCCGGGTAAAATTAACCATTTAGTGTTTTTTTGTCGTCAGCAACAAGTCACACATTCGCGTAAGTATTTGACCTGAAACGGCTCCAGGCTGCATGTTTATCTGAGTATGTATACACTTAAATGCAATCTGCTGTGTCACTGTTGGATTAATCTGGAGTTACTTTGCCAAAGGTTGCCTAGTGTACAAGCTGTACACTGTCATAAGACAATGTAA
This sequence comes from Megalops atlanticus, assembly GCA_019176425.1. NCBI lineage: Eukaryota > Metazoa > Chordata > Actinopteri > Elopiformes > Megalopidae > Megalops > Megalops atlanticus. The sequence continues at coordinate 10,618,752 of CM032885.1, read as the reverse complement.
CATGAGCCTGTCGCACGCATTTATACTGCAAATATTTCACGGTGGCTTATGAATCAAATAAGCGTTCTGTCCAGTGTTTTCGTTCTTTAAACGCTGGATGTATACTTAAAAGAATTAACAACAACACACACACATACACACACTTATACGTAGGCTATCTATTCTAGCATGAGTTGTCGTAAGCCTATGCACTACTTATGCGACTGACATGCGTCGTGGAAAAAGCGCACCGATGTTAAAACTCTGCATTCGGCAGGAAAGGCAGCGTAGGTATTTTGGGATGTGATGGTTCCTCCTTCCCTCTTCTTTCAGTCTTCCTCTTCTGCCCCTCCCAAACTGGCTAACACACAATACTGCAGGAAATGAAAAAAAAACTCATAAACAGATTGGAACAACTCAAATTGTAAGAAGTCATACCGTCCGTAACAGCCTACAGCCTACAGCCTTTTATTCTTTAAAAACCTCTACATGGACCAATGTATCAGCATCTGTTCTTTTAAACTACCCATATTGTAGTTTACTATTTGAAATCATGTATGATTAGCTGTTCCAAACCTAAGTTCCAAAGTGTTATCAACTCAGACGAACTGACCTTAAGCAAGGCGTGTTTTATATAAAAATACACTTGTTATACCAGACTGTTTTGTATGAGGAGTTTTATTATTTTGCCACATCCTATACTTTAACAAGACCTCGAGTGCGTAGTCAATAACGACACTTACTAATGAAACAACTCTCACTAATAAATACGAGGGCTATAAGAAAATTTCATTTAATGAACAGTTCAGTGGGCGTTTTCCCTACATCTGTCAGACAGGATGAGGTTTTCAAAGATATTTCTTTTGCATGAGCTAAAGCGGGATGGTAACTGAAAGAAAAACAATATTCTGCACACAGTGGTTTTGTGGATAGGGAATGCTTTTATTTTGACTGCAGCTTGGAACTGTGGGTAGTGTATTTTAGTATTTCATTTATTTTGTAAGTCAAAAGGGGATGTATTCGTTGAACATGAAAAACTCCTATGAACATTTTGACAAAGGACAACAGCATCATAATTTTACATGTAAGGAGAGTAGTGACACTAATTCTGGTGCAAAAATATTTTTTAAAATTCAAAAAACTTTATTGATTTTACTTGATATAAGTGCACCGGTGAAAAACAGCTTAGAGCTCTGAAGGGATAAACAATGGTTTGCACAAAGTGCAGCTTAAGTAGAAGGTATAAAAACATTTCAATATGTTCTAAAAACATCAGGAATGTGTCCATGTCACAGTCGATACGCTTCCAATTTTGGCCTCAATGGTGCCAATTTTACTGAGGAGCTGGTGCAGTGGGGCATAGATTACTGTGAAGTCAAATCTGGATGGTGATTAATTGGTTGTGAAGCTGTCCCCTATTTCGTTTGATTCTAAGGGAATAATTTATCACTTAGGCCCGGTGGAGCAACCACCTTCTCCTCCTTAATTAAACCAAGTCCATGTATTGGGGAGGCTAGAAATCTAATATCTCATTCACGTGGATAAAAGCCAGGTTGATAATATTTGATGAATCTGGGTGTACCAGGCTCTTTTAATTTGCAGAACTGTTCAGCGAATGAACATGGGAAACATGGGATCAGTTACAGTTCTTTGCTTCAGGCCTTTGCTCCAGTTATTAGAAACACTTGACAACAGACCTAACATGAGCTTGCCCACCCCCAGTTCTAACCCCAGTCAATAATGTTAAGTTTTGATTATGGTCAATGATCAGTTGTTAAGGGCAGAGATTATCTACATCTGGGCCATTCCAAAGGCATAATGCCATGCAGTGATCCTAGGTGGCCTAGTGATATCATACAGTATGGTACAGAGTTCAGCAAGCCCAAAGATGCCCAGTATTATCTCAGTTATTACCTCAGTGACAGACATATTTGCTTTTGGGGGGGTTTCCACTGTAGTACCTTACCCACACAGCTAGGAGAGGAATGCCTGATCAGCAAAGGAGGGGCTGGTGCTTTTACAACAGGTGCTGTAACTATAAGATAGGCCGTCAGTTGCTCTCAACATTATATAATGGCAGCCTGAACAATGCCAGGCTGCTCCCTTCAACATTCCTGAGCTGGGGATCTTAAAGCTGGTGCTGTGTGTGTCAGAACCAATGACTGTTCCAGCCCCACTACCTTTGGGACATGGAGCTCCAGGATGAGGCTGCTACAGAGCCCCTGAGCTGGGATTGTGCTTTGAGTCTGCAAAAGGAGAGATAATTGGGGGTGGCATAGCATCCATACCCCAGGGCCACTGCTACTGTGCGGACATTTGTTTGCTGCTTCATCACGTATGTGTATAATATATGTATATAATATATACAACATAAATGTTATTCACCGTTTAATTATTTGTGCTGAAACTGCTAGCTGTCAGAGCCATGTATAATTTCCCCTCTATATCTGGAAATTCATTCATTTGAAATAAAAAAGTAAAAAATGAGACAGTTCTGTGCATCCCTTTTTTTGGCTATCAGTGAGGCCTTCAAAGGATTAATGCAGAGCCTATGGTTGTACAGTAGGTGGCGATGTATACCACACAATGGTGACCATGCTGCTTGTTGCTTTGTGTGACTGAGTGGGAGCAAATCGACCATCAGATTTAGATGAAGAAATCTTCATCTGCCAATGTGTTAGAATACTCCTCAGACCGAGTCATTTTGACACACTCCTAAGATATCAAACATATATTTGCTGAGGAATAATAGTTGTAATTTTATCTCTTTCAAAATCATTTTTGTCACCCAAGGGCATGAAAATGGTAAAAAAAAATATTGTGATAAATCTTTTGTGTAAACATAATTTAATCATGATGATGTCAGACAGACATTTGGACTTTGACAGAATCCCCTGGTGGTGTAATGGTTTTACACACAGCAGGCGTTGCTCAATAGCAGAGATGGTGTTTGATATCAATCCCTCTAGAGGCAGTACACAATCCAAGCTTCCAGTGGCTAAACTCTGCCTGACAGTAATGCATATTCATTGTCTAACTATTCAGCATCATGCCATTATCTTCAGTCAGTGGTGTTTGTTGATCAATTTGGTTATACTTTCATTGTGTTGCTATTCTGTGTATGTTCTTCCTACTCATGTGATATGCATGTATCTTATCATAAGAGTGGCTGCTAAATTAATAAAGCAATAATTAAGTATTGATAGTAATTTTATCATTTTACCTAATCATTTTCTGTTCTAATTTAAATAATGCACCTTGATTTTTGCAAATCTGTGTAGGCTTAATCTTTACTTTGGTCAATAGATGGCGCTCTAATGATATATGTGTTGTTCATGATAATATTTGTAAAAGAACTAAAGATGTACCTGCTCTTTGCTGTATAACTTAGCATTTGCCAAAGTCATTCTGACTACTCAAACATCACCCTTGCCTTAAATGTATATAATATGGTCCAGTGCAATAATTTACAATAACATAATTGCTTGTGGAAAACTTGGCTGCCAACATTGAAAAATTGGCTTTTGTTTAGGAGGACTTCTTGTAGCATAACTATGAACAGACCCCTCATAATAATGCATGACTGCAACCCCTTTTCAAAGACAAGCCCCAGAGAAGAACAGCACTGAGCCCAGCAGTGTTGTACTCCAATGGCAGAATACGGGCCAGATCAGCAATGCTTTGCTGAGATAGTCCTGAGAATCTCTTTGCTGTACGTGATGATACGTTTTGCTGTACATATAACTTAATACTGTTCTGCCATAACATAAATTGTACATATCATTTTCTTGAGCTGAGAACCACATAAAGTATGAATGGTCACATACTTTACTGTATACAGAGTAGGCCTACAGATTGTGGTGTATGCATTGCAGTGCAAACAGTGACTCTGTGTCCAATATACACATAAACTGTGGAAAAAAAAAACAAGGTCACAAAGGTCATGGCTGAGGAGATCCATATTTTCCCTCATTTATCGGTAGGATCTTGTCAGCAGCATCCAAACGTCAGAACAGGTAACTGCATGGATCATGATTAAAACGGCTTAGCTACATTTTGTTCCAGCCGTTGCGAGCTGCATATAAACATGCTCTTTATTATGGTTTTGTGTCTTCATCTCTCACAGAGGCACTTGGAATCGAGAAAAAAAAAAAACAGCCGCTTCCCCCACCACCCCACCCCACTCCACTCCAATCAATTACTGCACTTTGTTTTCTGACAGCCGCCGCCGAGAAGAATCCGCCCGCTCAATCAGCGGACTCCCGTTTTCCGACAACAGAGCGCCAAAATACAGCTGCCTCTGTCTGAGAGCGTCTGGCCGTCTCGCCGCCTCGCACGTGCCTGCACCTGTACGCAATTTCCCTCTCGTTCCATGCTCTCAATTCAGACCGCTCGCTCTGCCCCAAATGTTATCTCCTCTCAAAGCGTGTACTCTGTCCCCCGCCGTGCCTCGTCAAAGTCCTCTCACCACTCCTCTGCATCAGCTTATTAGGCACCGGGTCTCCCATTAATGATCTCCATAAAGATGAATGGAAAATGGCCGCACCCCCTCCCGAGCAATGGGAAATTAATGATGCGGCTTTGAGCTCACGCTCCATCTGAAGTGATAGAATGGGTATTTCAAGTTTAAACAGCAGATGCATAGAGTCAGGTGTCTCTTTATCGTTTTTTTTTTCCCCTCACAATCATCATTCACGCCTTCTCCCCTATAATTATGAAAGAGACAGCAGTTTGGAGGGGCTTCAGGGGCCTCTCTCTAAAATGTAAAGCCTTTAGCCATGGAGAGCAGTATTAGTTTCTCATATATGGCAACCTTGTTTCCCCTAAACTAAGATAAAAACGAGCTGATCAAATAAAACAGAAGTGAGAGTAGGGCTTGTAACCCAATGGTTGCCAGTTCATTTCCCCAGGTGGGGCACTGTTGTTGTACCCTTAAGCAAGATCCAACTGTACAAATGGACTATATGTGAGATGGGTTATATAAGGTGCTCTTGATAAGGGTGCTGGCTAAGTAAATTCATAATAATCAGCCTGTCAATCTGTAAAGTACAACTTCAAAATGAAATGAGGCGAGCTTTTTAGAATTCATCACAATTCATAACGCTGAAAACCTGCATTACAAAAAAGAGCTGTATGCATAACAGCCAGATTGCTGTCCCTTCCCCTTCATAGCCATCTGGTCCCCCAAGGTCATAGTGCAGCAGATCATTCCTGGTGTTGTGCTTCTTGGTGTCTTTATTCAGTCCCACAGCTTGTACACACAGAGCTTCAACAGTGTTTTTCAGTACATTTACCAACGTGACATCACAACATTCATAAAAGTTGCTATGGAGACTCAATTTTCTCAATTTGTAACTAAGGAGACGAAGGACACGTCCTCAACGGGAAAAATACATATAAGGGTAATTCAAATGGAAAATTGTGTTTACGTTGCTTATCTGAACTGTCTTTATTTTACTGCTGATATTACAAAGTAGAGAGCCTACTTTTTGGACCCATTTTCCTGACTGGATATTATGACTAGGGAGATGATGAAACTTCAGAACCTACTTAAAAATTATATATACATATTCCACTCCAAATTTGGTTTTCATGGAACATCAGTCAATGTGTCATTCATTGAACATCTAACAACAGATTAAACTGATTCACTGTTTTTTTTTGTTTTTTTTTTTTTTTCTGAAAAATCCCATTGCACGCAAAGCAAAACTGACACAAGCAGCATGTTCCCAGACACACGTGAATACAAAGTGGAGGCAGTACACCGCTCCTTTCATTGGCTGTGAAGGATAAGGGAGGGGAAGCGCACCTGATCTGATTAGTAAGATTAACCATGGAGCTGGAGTGCCGACGTGTCAAGAGGCCATGCTCTCGACAGCGCCGGTGGCGGATGCAGCCGCGCAGGTTGCTGTGCCTCTCAATGTCCTCAAAGCACCCCAAAGGTAGGCACCGACTAAAACCCAAAGCAGGCGACACCTCTGATGTCGCCTGACTGTACCTGTCCAAAAGATCCACAGGAGCTGGGCTGTGTCAGGGCTCCTGAGGTCATTACTGAGGCCTGTGTGGGATGCAGCAGGGGTCTGGGGCAGGAGAAGGAGAAGGAGGGGGACAGCGACAGAAAGAGCCCACGTCTGCGCTCCGTGTGACCGATCGTACTTTGAAATGCAATGCGTTAGACAACCGTCTATCACCCGCTAACAGGAATGGTTATCATCCGTTTCCACACACCTTCCGTAATCTGCCAATCGGCAAGAGGTTAGATTCATTTCCGTAGCAGCTGAAAATTCACTCACCCTAAACCCAAGCTCTCTTCATTAGGCTGTTTACACAGACAGATATGTAAACACCTGTCGTGAGCGATACTGTAATACAACATGAATATACAAATCACTAAATTGATAATGAAATCAATACACATTTTACTGCAGATTTTTCAAACTTTACATGTTCCCAATAAATTTAGATAAGGAAGGTCAATATGTAGGTCAATTAGTTTCTTAATTTACAGAAAGCTAAATCACATGACTAGCAAGTATGCCAGAGGGCAAATTTGATAATTACTGTTAAGTACAAAGCTGAAATTTCTGGATGCTGCCTCCTTACTATGAAGTTATTTTCAAAAGGGAACAACATGGCCTTACAGGGATCTACTAATAAAACCAAAAACCCTTGGTGCTGGGATTCAGAAAGAGTGTCCATCTTGAACATACAGTCATTGCAAAAAATATGATAATATATAAAATATGGCTAAGTGAATGCAGAAGTCTTGTTTTTTGAAAGTACATTGGACACAGTCATGTTGCCAGGGACCATCATCTTAACAGGTTTAATCAGAAGTTGGGATGATGGCCGTATTTGAGAGTTGGAAACTGTGCAAAATTCTGCCTGGATTCACCAGTCTTTACACCATCTGGATGGCCTGACTCATGCTCTCCTCCCACCATGTCAATCCATCCATGCGTCATAAAAATCAGTGGATCTGCACAGCAGGACACCCTCCATGGCTGACAAGAATGGCAAATGTAAGATTAACAAGTGAGCGCTTTCAGAAGTCATGGGCACATTTGTTAGAAAAGACATGTTTGGGAGCCATACAGGTGTGGCCTATGACACAGAGCAGTGAAAAGTTTTTTTTTTTGTGCGAGTCTTGACAACATGACGGGAAGCCATTCCGGCTTGAAAGCCTCATGAAAGAAGGGGAAGGAAGACAGTGGGCGTGCAGTAGCAGGAGGAGTGGGGCGAGGAAGACAGGTGTGAGCCGGCTCGGCCCTAAGCAGACTCTATTTGTCTGATGCCGACAGACAGCGGGGGGAGAGTGAGGAGACAGTGCGGAACGGCTCCCTGCATCCCCTCTCTCCGGTCCCCCCCCGACCTGCTCAAAGGTAACGCTGCAGCTGCTAGCTACAGGAGCACAGCGAGAGGGGAAAAGAGCCTTTCATCTCCAGAGCGGGGCAGGTTCATGTGAGATCCCAGCTGACGTCTGATGTCTTTTTCATCTGCACTGCAGTCGCGGTATAAATTTGGAAGCCTTTATCCATTATTTGTACGCGAACGGCTGGGAAGGCAAAACCTCTAAAAACGAGGTTTTGAATATGCAGCGAATTTACAGAGGAAGATTCCTCTGCCTCCGTGGCCGTGTACCTGTTTGTTTGAGCAAGTTTTGGAGCTACCTTAATGCAAAGTGAGCGAGCTGAAGTTGAAATTGAAACTGAGAAACAGGGACAACTAGAAACCATTGTGCCCCCCTCACCCGTGCAATCCACACTGAATGCTCTGACGAATAGAGACCCCCCCGGGCTCGAGCGTTCAGATTACAGCGATGAGCAGAATTAGGAGGGGACAGGACTGCAAAGGCATCTATTAGCTACCTGGTCAGCGCAAGGCGCGACCTTAATGGGCCTCTTAAAAGCAAAGCAACTCGAGCAGTTGCCGACGCTCTGGACAGTAATGACAGGTTTCACTTCGAGTCTCCTCCTTAATTATGCCGAGAGGAGAGATGGTGACAGTGACTTTTTTGTCTCCTGTTTCTTCTTTGTCTCGTTTTAATGATGCAGTTCATGGGCTATTAGCATCGAGTCTGTTACCTGAAATTGCTTTCAGCTGGACGCGGCTGAGCGGAATATGAAATTAGTTTGTGATTGACGTGGGCTATTTTTCACTGCTGGTGGATGCATTTGTTGCTTTCAAGTATTTTTTTTTTTCTTTCTTTTCTAGGTCATCCTTTGCTCTCAAAGGATGCTTTCATCCATTTCACTGGGTGCGGTTTAACCCTTGGTGAATAATCCCCTTTGAGATGGTGAATCCCGCGGGTGACTTCTGGCAAGGCTGGGGACAGGTTAGAAAGCTGCAATCTCCTCCAAACAGATAAAATGCGTAAAGCTGAGGGAATATGCAAAGTTTCCACCTGAGAGATAAGGCCGAGACGGGTTATTACCGTAGAACAGATAGTTCGATTCATTTGGAATAGGGGCCAGAGTATGAAAATGATCCCAAACGAGGGGCCAGGAAAATGTGGCCGAAATATGAAATATGGCCGAAATCTGAGTAACACACTTGTACATTTCACTCTTTTTACTAACAGACCACATCCACTATAGTGCAGTGTTTCTCAACCCTACTCCGCGCGGCACCCTGTCCTGCATATCTTCTATCTATCCTTGCTGCTTGATTAAATCAGGTGTGCTCAGCTAATAAAACGTGCCACTGATGAGTTCAGTTAGGTAGGTAGAGCAAGGATAGATAGAAGATATGCAGGACAGGGTGCCGCCAGGAGTAGGGTTGGGAAACACTGCTATAGTGAATACAACTGTAACAACAACATGAGTACATAGTATGACATTGTATCAAGACACATAAATCATTTCTACATTCAAAGGAGGTAGAATGAGTAAAGTTAATAATTGCCATGACAGAGTCCGTTGTCTGTTTGCCACCAAGTTTGGCACACAGTAGCCTTTGGTGGATAAGGCAATGTAGCGATCTCAGCTGTGGAGCCAAAGCAGCCAACCTAGCAGACAGGCCCTGTGTCCTGCCCGACACCGCAGGTGCACCGTCCGTTACCAGCATGCTAACACATTCCAAAATCCAACTTGTTCTCCTCAAAGAATGACACGATTTTATTAAAGATTGTCTCATCACTTCCGTTTCCCATTAGTCTGAAAGCAAGAATCTAATATACAGGCACAGCTGTTGTTGGTTGATTGATCCACGGCAAGGGACATCACCTCGGCTTTTCTCGGTCTGTCCAAAAGAGTCTCGAAGATATCTGACGCAAGTTCCTCCTCTCTCCTTATGGCTGACGTGTCTAGTAATGTTTTTCCATCAAATCAATCACGCTGTTACAGGTTTTCTCATTAGGACCTACCCCCTCGTTTGATGCTAGCATACACTCCTTGACATCCTCCGCAACCATAAACGGCCTTTTCTTTTTGGCTAATATACATGCCACTCATAGCAATGCAGATGTAGGTCTCTCTTGCTCTGTAAAAACCCGAAACATGGTGCTACGTCTTTGCTCATAACAGGAGGTTAGCCCCCGGATCTTCTGACGGCGGGCATCGGAGCTCAGGGAGAAGGTCCTGTCAAAGTTAACGTGGTTTGTCTTGAAATGTCTTGTATGTTATAGCCTACTCTTTTGTCACCAATACTCGCTCATTGCATAGTAAACACACGTGCCTTGTACCAACTGATATAAACACATACTCCTCTGTCAATTGTCTATTAAATTGCTTGTTTTCTGTATCAACTTTTTGCTTTTTTTAATGTAGAAAGTGACATTTTGGCAGCAAATCTAGCTAGCAACAGGTGCAGAGAGAGACAGCGCTGGGGACAACAGGGATCATAATGTTTGAAATGTTTACAGATGTGACAGTAGGTGAGAGCAGAACACGGCAGCTTGCATCAGCCAGGGATTGCGTGTTTACATTGATTGGGGCAGGACAAACCAGAATAATTCTGACACAGAAATTAAATTATAAACCGGAATTATTTTATTTTTCTTTTAATTAATTGGCAAGAACTGCTTAAAGGCCCAGCATAAATTACTTTGCAGTCCAGATCCAACCCCCTGGGCTGCTTTTTAAATAGGCCTGCCTTCGGATGTCCTTGAATTGAATATGTCAACAACATCCCCTCCCCTGCTCTCTCTCAGCTTGGAAAGACACATGCAGGCACACATGGCCGGTGAAGTCTGTCCGTCTGTCTAATTTTGTGTTAATTACCTCTGAACGTCTGCTCTGTAACTGACACGCTGAACTTGTTAGCACACGTCTCCACAAGCCTATATGGTAGCCTCAATTAGCCTGACCTGGCTCACATCCCCTTTTCCTCCTCTACCTACCACAACCCCTCGCCCTCTCAGGTGGTGTCTGAAACAGCCAATTAGCTCCAAGCAGGGCTGGATTCAGTCCCGCCTTTGTTAATTTTCAGGATGTGCTTGCAGTCATCAGTGCCTGGATCTCCTTTAATGAAGCCTCCACACTAGCTGCACACTTCTTGCCCCTCTGGCTGTCTTCTGTCCCATGATGTGCATACTGTTTGTGGTTTCATTTGAATTGATTTCCATCTTACCTTCCCAGGAGAACTATGTAGGTCCAGGTCCAGTGTCCACTTGTCAACCTCCTTTAGGCACAGAACTTTTCCCTCCTATCCCCTTAGGTGGCGCCAGTCAGGCTGCAGATTACGCCTCTTCAAAGATAGGCAACCCTGGTTCTGGTGTGCTACAGTTGGTTCTGGTTTTTGTTCTGACCAATATCTTAATCACATGATTGGATCAATTTTTACACTGCTTTAACCCAGGTGACCATGAGCCTTTGTTGCATCTGGTTACCTGTATTTCCTTAGTGTAACAATTGCTCCAATGTGTGACTAAGAGCTTGAATGCAACAAAAGCCAGAAACACCACCAAGACCTGCGGACCAAGGTTTACATCTTGCTCTAGAACTTTCCATAGAGATGGAAAGGCAAGGGTGAGTCTTCTAAAATGTTTCCTGTATAAAGCCCATGGTTTGGCATTGCGGTCCACTGAGGTATCAAACCCACCAATTCACAGTTTGGGCACCCCAGGTGCTAATTAATGACAAGCTGTGTTACTAGGGTCGCAGTTCCTCAGGTATCTTAACATTATCAAAGCAAATGGTTTTGTTACTATATATACTGTTCCCATTTTTTCCCCCATCTCTCCTTGTCCTCTTTTCAAAATGCTTAATTAAGTGTGCTCTTTAGAATAAAATCTCTGGGGACCTGACCCAAGGTTGGCTCGTCACAGCAATTAACAAGTTTCCTTGGCGTGGATCTTTTACTGTTAACTAATTAACACCTCTCACAACCACTCAGTCAGGGTCACAGGGGAATGGGAAGGTGTCTGTTTGCCCTGATCAGGTTGCTGACTGTGAAATTAGATGCAGGGGGCAAGCACAAGCAAACGTGATTATCACTGAAGGGGATGTGCGTGAATGTGCTGGGCCAGCAGTCCATTCGGTTGCTTTTCAGAACAGAACACAAACAAACCAGACAGCTACGGTGCTAAATAATTAGCAAGGCTTTCTGGAGTTACTATGAAATGATGCCAAAAAACAGCAAACACAAATAAATAATATCTTCCCCAGTGGGGGGACCTCCATTAAGAATTGTGTTGCATAACCATGTAGGTCACTGATTAGTTTGCATATCTACCGCAAATCAATGATTAAATGACTCTAGTACAGTGACAATGCAGAAAATACAGTGACATTTTTTCTGCATTGTCACTGTACTACACAAGCCCTAAAATCGAATGGTTTGTTTGTATTTTTTTGCCTCAAAGCCAGCCATTTCACTAAATTTCATCTGTATCTACTTGTGTGGGTTTTTTTTTCATTCTGTTCACATAAAAATCAGACAGGTGGACAAACACACACACACACACACACACACACACACACACACACACACACACACACACACACACAAACACTACTCCACCTACTGGAGGCGGAGGTAATGTCGAATACAGACATGGCCTTGGTGCAGGCTTTGAGGTGATGGCCCTCTGGGCAGCTGGACAGAGAAGGCGACAGACTCATGTTCCGGGACCCATGTCACATCTAATTTTACACTGAGCGTGTCCCTTCATTCCTGCGTTCCCACCCACAGGCCTCTTGTGTCGACTCTGTCCTTGACACCAGCAACACAGACTCACTGCGCAGCACTTACCTTCAAACTCATGGTTCACCATGGCAACAGATGTTCCAAGCAGTGCCTACTGTACAAAGCTCTCTCACCATGTTTTCAGTAACACTTTTGTAGGTAACTGTGATTATCATTGATTCTCACCTGCTCATAAATAAATAAATAACAACATGTCCCTGTGGTAGCTGTAAAATACATGACTGCATAAGACGGTCAAAGCAGTACTGAAAATATTTAACACTGAGGGGTATATAAATGGGAATTTTCACCCTTATATCAATTTTTCACTCATATCAGTTTTTTCTCTTGTAAATATTGTGCATTGGCTCTCTTTTTGATATGTTACATATTAAACTCCTTGTAATGCAAATCCCTTGGATTAATTGTATTTCCACAACAATTATCTATGAAATATACTATAATTTGTAAATAATTTGTATACATTTTCATTACTCCAGATTGTGCCTGCCATTGTATTACATTCAATGATTATGGACATTATGAATCACCATAGAAACGTGTGCACTGAATGACAACTAGAACAAAGAAGATTGAAACTATGCATGAATGCCAGGATCTCCTAGAATTGGTAAACTGCTGTAAACATATGAGATCTGATAAGGACTGATGGGCTGGTCACTGCTTCCTGAGCTCCTCTTAGAGACTGGAGGAACCTGGCATTTCCACACATGACACAGAGTGAAAAGAATGGGCACTGCAGCACTGGACTCATGAACTTCTCTTTATTTCCATAGTCATTGCATCCTGCCTCTGCGTCCCCATACAATACATTCAGTATATACATTTGGCGAAGAGGGACCGTATGGATATGTTTGATTAGTGCATACATGGAAGGAAAATGTACACTAGCACTCACACACACCATTCACTCACGCCGCGTGACCCTCAAGCAAAGGACAACAGCACACATGGGGTTAGATACAGCAGGCCGCCTCCTGGCAGAGCTAGGTTACTGCAGGCTCCCACACAGCCAGAGTGTGTCCACGGGCAGGGACGAGGCTGTTTCCTCCGCCCGAGAGCTCGTGCCCCTCCTCCCACCCCCGGGCAGGCTGAAAATCGTACGCCAAGCCTCGTCTCCTGTCACGTGACACAGGAAGCCTCACTCCCCCTCCCCCACATGTTCATTTTGCATTAGTAGTTTTTAGAGATACAGCAACACCACAAAACCCCCATTAAAGCTCCTGGATGGCCACTCTCTGTCATGCCCCCCAACCCTTCAAACCACAGTGCAAAAACTACAACTCCCATACTATCTGTCCTTCCTGGCCTCTCCCTTGCCGACACAGTTCCTGGAAAGAGAATTCCCATCCTCCGGTCTTTTATTTTGACAGGTCCTGTGGTCAGCTGTAATTTGAGAATTGAACTTTGAAGGCTCCGGATTTAACTGTAGCGGGTCCAGTGAACCATCACCGCCAGCTGGGAGACAAAGACGACTCTGTCTTCAGACCCCTGCCCTCTACACCCATCCCCCCTAAACTAAAGTGAGTAACCCACTATTGGCCCACACATACACAGCTTCACAGTCCATTGATCCCACGCTGTCAAGGACACATTAGAGAGCCCTGCATCTTCACAGGCCTGGGGGAATTTGAGGAAATCCACACTCCTTGTCACTTCCAATTTGAAGATGACTGGGGACTGTCCTCCAGTTCAGGAGAGAGGGACGAACAGCAGGGTGTTGCAGGACGACTCTGAGCTCTGAAGCAGCGTCAGAACCAAGCGGGGCAATTACAGAGGTGAACACACAAGAAAGGAAGAAACGCAAGAAAATGAGGAGAGAAATCATTTTCGCCCAAGAAACAAGTCAAGGTATTTTGAGAGGTGATTTGGTCTGTTGACACTGCTCTTCAGAGGGAATAAGCCTCCCTCTTGTTAGTCTCCAAGTTTTACATAATTGCTCCACAGGTCTGCTGCCACTGGATACCCTGGGGTGTCATAGAGTCAGGCCACAGAGGTTGAGATATGAAGCAGAAATCAAAACACAACCATTAAATACTACAGTAGATGTAGCTATAGACTTTTCAAGCTCTGCCCACACACGATCACATGGTACAGTATAGCGGGGGACACTGGGATATCTCCCTACAATCTGGAAGAAATACACGAGTGATAATCCCCCATAATAAATTACAACTACAGAACAATCTTTGAAAGTAGAGCTCTGGAAATCAGCTGACATCGTTTACTGATTTTACCCATGCAATATAAGGCATTAACCAAACATTTGTTACTGGCATCACACAATATTATAGACCGACATACACTTGACCAATGACGTAGAACTGTTTTAAAAACTTCAACCCTCATTTGACTAACTTCAGCTCTATGTAAAAATATATATATTATATATAATGCATATTTTAAAACAAAAGATGTGACTTTGTGAATATTGGAAATGAAGGGGGAATTAATCAACATTTGCAATCCCATTGTACCTACTGATCTAAAGATGGGTGAACGAAATTTATTCTCTGAGGTAGACAATGCAGGTATGTTTCGTTCCTCCAATGCAAAGCTATCCCGGGTTTGTGGGGGATTCAAAGATGACTTGGCTCATTTTATAGAGGACCCTCTCCCCCTCTGAGAGACAGAGCAGGAGGATGCAGGCTGCTCCATCTGTTGATTGACTGGTGTGGGGCGGGCACTGAACCAGCATAGGCACCACAGTGGCCTAAGGCAGCACTATGGACTTTGCAGCCAATCACGGGACAGAACGTTGTGGGACTCAAGATCACCTTACACATGGATCACTTTGCAGGGTGCCTGGTGTGTACGCACTAACAGCTATGAACACACCGGAGAGCCCTTCCTGTCACTGACGGACTCAGCGGGTGTGTGTTAATTGATTAAATTAAGCTGTGCACTGACGGTTTGTATCATACAGTCAGGGACCATGGACTGAAAGTTTGTAAGTGCCTTGAATTAGTGCTTTTCTATTGAATTTGATGAAGGATCTTATTTTGGAATTTATTTTTGGGGGAGAAGGGGATACACCCATCTCCTTTAGCTACCAATGGGAGCACTAAAAATGTATTGCAGTGATTGATTGGTCGATTCCACCCCACATTTACAATGCTTTGATCGGATTCATAACTTATTGACAAATGCATGTACACAACCAAATCCACAAAGGGAAATATTAAGTTAACGAAGCAACGATGAACAGCAGATTAGAAATGGAACAATCTTGAAAAATGCTGACTGATTCTTACTGGCCACTGAGACTTAAGAGTCCACTCCACTACTAGCCACTAGTTGGCACCAACCAACCCGCACCTGGGCAGCTCCTTCAAGCTGTCGGCATGTTGATGGTTCAAAGACTGTACTGTCAGCAGGAAATAGAGGGACTCAGATATATCCTACAAGAGCAAGCATCAGATTTGATTGTACGGACCAAACAATAAGAAGCATTAAAATCCACTTAACTAGACATCCTCAATCAATACAGCTGTTTCTGTGAAATATGGCCTTGCTAGCTTTAGAACAAAAGGGAACAGAGAAAGGGTTGAGCTGTCTGTACAGTGCTGGGCTATAGAAGAATCTTACCGAGCCCACACTGAGTAAACCACATGGCCTTGTGCTCATATCAGAGACACAGTAGGCCCCTCAGAATGGCCCGAACCCTGGCAAAGATATGACCTTTGTGAGTGAGTGCTGTGAGGAGAGACTGAGTAAGAAGGACAGGTCTAAGAACTGAGAGTTGACCTGAGTGAGCATGTGTCCTGAACAGAGATAGAGTGATGGTGACTGGTCTGAGAACACAGAGATGACCTGTGTGAGTGAGTTATGGAAGAGACAGAGATACAGAACATGACCGATCTAGGAACAGAGTGGTGACCTGTGTGGGTGACTTATATAACAGTAGTGGTAAAAGTTGTCAGATCTCAGAACAGAGGGATGACCTTTGTGACTATTTGATGTAGAGAGAGGGGCAGATTGTGACAGGTCTAAGAGCAGACGGATGACCTGTGTGAAAGAGTGGATGTGAAGTGCAAGGGTCACAGGTCAGAGAGCAGGAGAGGGAGATGAATACTAGCCTCTCATGCGGTGCTGTGATCTCCTTCACCCTGCCCCTCCCTCCATCCACCACCCCCCAACACATACTCCTTGCACTTTGACCTCTGAACTCTCACCCCCGCTGACCAGTGACCAGTGTGATCCAGTGAGAGAGAGAGAGGGGAGTGGGTGTGGGACCAGATGCAGGGATGAGGAGGTGGATATTTGGCCCCCTCTGGCCATGGAGGCTCAGAGAGTGGCACTATAGCGTCCTTATGGCCACAGGGTACAGCAGGGACATGTGCTCGGCCCCCTTGATGGGCAGCTTGCGGCTGGAGTAGAAGTGGATGATCTCCGGCACGCTGTCGAAGGGGCAGCTGTTCTGGCCCAGGATGTACTTGTTGTCTTTGGTCCGGGACAGTTTCATATGCATGAAGCCCTGGCTGCTCCTGGAGACACAGAAAGAGAGAAAAAGAGAGCACGAGAGAGAGAGAGCAAGAGAGCAAGAGAGCAAGATAGCGAGATAGCGAGAGAGTGAGAGAGAGACAGAAAGATTGAGAGGAGGAGAAAGAGAGAACACAAGAGGGAAAGAGGGAGAGAGGGAGAGAGACAGAGGGAGGAGAAAGGGAGGAAGAAGAGACAGGGAGAGAGAGGGAGCATGAGGGAAGGGGAGGAGAGAGACAAACAAAGGGAGAGATTAACAGGAGGTCAAATAATTGAAATCCCCTCTTGGGCATATGGTCTGAAGCACCAACAGGTTTTTAACAACGTTTATCATTAGTCTTTGCTCATACGGAAGTGCTAGTTTTCACTCAGGGCACGTCCGTTGTAAAGTATGGATAAAACGCCACTCGCCTAATGAACACACTAATGTGAAACCACTTTCGCCATATCGGGTAATAAATGCACTGCAAATGAAAAGCTTCTCCAGGTGACGATGCCTTTCCAGAGGAGATCGCCAAGAGGGAGACTCACAACTCCCTGCTTTGCGGCTGTTAAATGTGCTTTTGCTCCGGATGCCTGTCTGAATGAGGAATGCTATTGTACTAAAGTGGCTTTGCTGCACAGGCCAAAAAGTGCCAGTACAAGGACGGTGACACAATCTTTTAATCACACTGCAGATAATGGGTCGAGGAGAACCTCTTACTGGGCAAAAAAAGGCCTCCAGAAACCATAAATCTGACATCCACTTCAAGACATACAGCTCGACATACAGGAACTGATTCATGGGCCCTGCAAATAATTTCCTTTCTTTTTCTTTCCATATGCTGTAATACCCTAGACAGCACTAAATCATCAGCATTGTGACTTACAGAGTCAGCTTGAGTGTATAAATGACATTCTGCTGCATGAGTTTCATTATTCTTGTCAACAGAAACATTGTACTGTACACAAAACAAAGCTGACAGGGAGCAAAAGACAGCACGTTGGTAAGAAAACCGTAGTCCTCTGTGGCCTTATAGTGGATTCAGATAATGGATTAAAGGAAGAAAATATGTGATTTTATGTGAGTGAGCATGTGTGTGTGTGTGTGTGTGTGTGTGTGTGTGTGTGTGTGTGTGTGTGTGTGTGTGTGTGTGTGTGTGTGTGTGTGTAAGTCTGTCTGCGTGTCTGTGTGTTTGCCCGCTATCAGCTCCAAACAGCGGCAGAAGCTGGGCATCTTCAACGCGAGGGAAGTCCACCCTTTGCTTATCTTCTAATTGCATTGCCTACGGCCGCACTGGCCGATTCAGAAACGAGGAAAAACAAAGGTGCAGAGATAGCACCACATATGTACTAGAAAGGCCACATTTCCACAGAGCAGAAGCAGCCATGCCTTCATGCGGATCCTAACACTCCATTTAGTCTGGACATGAACCCATCTGTCTATAATACAAAGCTGAAATCTCTCCTATCCCTCTCATTAAGAAAAGTGCCATGCTTTACGTCCTTTTCCTTGGGTAATGCGTAGATACAGCGCTGTCCAGGCAACTCCGCCCCCTCCATTTGTTTCCATTTAAATTAGCAGCGTTCTCATTCTAGTCACTGCTCCCAATCACTCTGCTGTTTTATTGGCTGTGATTCTGCAGTACTTGTTTCTCCTGTTGATAATGTATTAAGGTCCTGATAGCATCTCTGTGTTATATTACTGCTAATCCCCTGACGCATGCGGACGCGCTTTCTGTTGACCAGGAAAGCACAGGCGATGTAAATTTGAATCGTGAGGGGGGTGATGATGAACTGTTAGGCACTGCTGGAGCCCTCCCTAGCAGTTAGCAGACTGGAGGTCCCAAGTTAGCAGACTGGAGGTCACACACACTGATCTGGGAACACACTGCAGAAAACAGACACAAATACCTTGGAACACAGCTGGATAACAGACAGACAGGAGGCCATACAAACTGATATCGTAACACACAGACCAGAGGATATGCAGACTTATCTGGCAGTACACAGATTGATATGGGAATGCACAGACTAGAGAACACACAGACTGACCTGAGAATACAGCTGGAGAACTCATAGACAGGACACCATAAAAACTGATATCGCAACACACAGACCAGAGGACACACAGACTAATGTGGAAGCACAGAAACTGATATGGGAATGTACAGACTGGAGCACACACAGACTGATATGGGAACACACGCGGTGACACACGGGGCTCCTGACAGGGAGGTTCAGACTGGACTGTTGACGGAATGTCGGTCACTGTCAGCCTGGGGGACGACGGCGGGCAGCTGACGGAGGCTTCCTGTCACCTGAGCTTAGCCAACTGCCAGCACGTCTTCAGCCCTGACCCGGGGGCAGCAGAGGGAGGGAGGGTGGCACAACAAACAGACAGATTTGTAGGGATGGGGAAGGGATGGAGGAAGAGAGGGACAGGAGAAGGATAAAGATGTTCAGGAGACAGAGAGAGAAGGAGGAGATGGGGGAAGAGAGGGGCAAGACATCGGCATAGAAGGCAGGAGATTGAGGCAGAGCAGAGGAGGCACAGAGAGGCTGGAGACTGAGGCAGAGAGGAAGAGGCACAGAGAGGCTAGAGACTGAGGCAGAGAGGAAGAGGCACAGACAGGTCTGGAGACATAGCAGAGGAGGCACAGAGAGGCAGGGAGGCAAGGAGCCTCGCTTTAGATTTTCACTCATTATATTCATTTCTTCCAAATATTCTGTACTCTTTTAACATGAAATAAATAGCAATGACTATTTCCCCCATTACTCATACCAGTTACAAGAGCATCCTGTTGAGTAACTAGCTATTATCACCAGAATGTTCATTTCATCATTACAGGGTGTCATAGCACACAATACCCACAGCATTTTGTGTGACTCCAAAGTCAAAGCAGCAGGAGCTGCTTTCAAAACAGAATTTTACATTTTAAGCCATTTTCAAGAGATAGCCATTGAGTCGCAGCAGTTTTTCACTTACAAGACACAAACATCAATGAGCATTCTTAAAGTCCCAGCTGATTTCCATTGGCTAAGTTACGCTGATCACGCTGCTGCTCAGCTCAGAAACCACGGCAAATTAGTCACAGAACAGCTGGTGGGGGAAACATGAGGCTGTTCTGGAAGAAAGAGAATTCTGATTTTCTTCGCAAGCTGTCAGAAGACAGATGGATCCCTCGAGCATTTGTTGTTTGTTTGTGTTATCTGGATAAATTTCACACTGTAAGTCTGGTTCCCATCTGAGTTCATGACTCCAACTTGAACCCACTAATCCCCAGCACAGGCAGAGAAACTGACAGGGAAGGCCTGGTTATCGTCCGCGATTAGATTACAAAACAAATAATGATTTCCTTAAGAGCAACAAATTGAATGAATCACAAAAAGAAGGTAAATACAAACAAAGCAAATAATGGAGGCCGACGCTAATGAACGGATCAACCTGTTTCACTGCTGAGACCTCCTGAACAGTTCCTGCTGCTTAATGGTGGAGAGATGCATGCAGTGGCATAGGAAGACTGCTAAATTAAGTTAGTGAACTACGTAAGCACAGCTGGCCAGCTTTTGACATATGTTCGAGGATACTGCCATAATCTAATAACTGCATGCTGTGGTAATGCCGCAGATGACAAAAAGGAGGAAAAAGCAAGACAATGCTAAAAAGGTTCTTTTGAAAGTGAATGACACATTAACAACAGGCTCTGTCATTCTTAATCATGCATGATGTCTCATGCTAATTTTACCATTAACCGCAAGTTCTACTGTATGTAGTGTTAAGGAACAGGGCCTGAAACCCAAAGGTTCCCAATGCCATTCCCAGTTGGATGACTGTTGTTGTACACTTACCAGTTAACCCCAACTGCCTCAGTAAGTATCTCGCGATAGAAATGGTTAACATGTTGCAAGCTAAGTAAGTCTGGATAAGAGTGTCTTCTGAGCAAATGTACTGTAATGTACACAAGTAACGAAAAGAGCAATTAAACTGCCTTATCTAGCTGTTGCTTAGCATTGCTATAAGACAAACACACACACATAGAATCCCAAGCTCACGCACATGAAACTTATTTAAAGTGTAAAATTAATCATGGAAGTAGCATAAGTTTAAACTTTGGACATTTTTTTGGAAATAAAATGGAGCACAGTACATCATCTAAGGGTTTAGGTATTAAAAATTAAAATGAACATGGTGAATTTACTGGGCTACTTTCTTGTATTTTAGTAATGAGGATGTTCTGGAGCAAACAGTTTTATCACATGTGGCACAATTTAATTTATCACATTTATAATCTTTATGAAAAATAAATTAGATCTTTCTGCTTTTTACATCATCTTAACACTGTTGTTTTGTAGATGCTGCTATCTGAAAATGGCTCATTAGAAGCAAGATAGGTTACTAACAAATCACTTCTAAGGGAAGCGGTAACTGTACTGCCACCAACCGAACAGATGACTTTTCTGCTCTATGTATTCAGGTAGTATGGTTATATTTGGTATGTTCGTGTGTGTGTATGTGTGTGTGTGTGTGTGTGTGTGTGTGTGTGTGCACGTGCATGCATGAAATAAATCAAATGAGTTCTCTCACTATTTTCATTTTAAAGCGGCACCTTTTTCCCTATTTAAACGTCTCCCAGCATGTCCACATTCCCATGCAGTGCATCATCAAACAGCATGAAATCACCTGCTTTTCCTTTCTTTGCCAATTCATTTTTCTACTGTATCACCTTAACACTAACCTATGCAAAAAAACCCCTCTCTAGAGTTAAAGCAACAGTGAGTTACAGGTGCTCATGAAAGTCTAAAATGTGTAAAAGCACGGAAAAGGGTGTTTATGTTACGAGGGGTGTCGGAGTAAAGATCCTCTCCAGAAGGTCAGGAGTGGGCCGAGAGCCTGCTGTAGCAGGCGCGCTCATCGGCCATGCAAAGCACAAACGTGCCGTTTCGGTGGCGCCATGAATTTTTCAGCAGCTGCGCGAGACGAGGCGTCCGGGCGCGGTGTCTCGGGCATAAATGTTTGAGAGAGGAAGGGGGAGCGGGGGAACGAGCGTGTCGAACACCGGCGGGCTGAACTCCGAGGCCCTCCACTCGTCGCGCGGCGCGGTGGCAGGCGGTGGGGGCCCCCGGGGGCCCCGCTCGGAGAGCGCGTCTTCCTTGTCATCGTGACGACCTCGCAGCCTTAATTTCCTCGCGACGCCGTCAACCTAACCTCTGCCACATGACACGCGCGCCACACGCCCCTCACCCCTTACACCTGCGCTCCGAGCAGACCTCGGATCAGCCAATCGCTGACAGGCCCGTGAAACAGCCATGCTGTGCTACACTTCCCTGTGTGGCGTATATATAGCTGTGTGGAGGAAAGGAAGCCAGTGTGCAGCTCTTATCGGCCTGAGAGCACCAGCCAACATATGGAGCCCTGGCTTCTAACACATGTACAAAACCAAGATGCTACATTCCAGTGGGAGAGCACCTGTGGGAGAGCACCCATGTATCTCATTTTCTAGCTACACCGCTGAAGCCAACGAACACTGTTAGAGAGCCATCACAGTATCATTGTTCTTTCCGTACCTCAGAGAGCCCTCCCAGACACAGGGGAAAAGGGCAGCGACCGAGAATGAGCGAATGGGCCGACGGGATTCTCCACTGTAAGCAGCCGTTTTGCAAAAGTGATCAGTAGGGAATTCCACGCTTTCTCAGGTAAAGCGACACAGCCTCGGCACCCCCTGCGGCTCGGATTCTCATTCAAACCAAGACTAAAGGACCGTTCTTTCAGCAGGCACAAAAACCGCCGTCGATTGCCGAGACTCCCAGGTGTCTCGTGGCAGGCTTGTGGCCCCGGGGGGCCCGGACGATACGGACGGAGCACTTTCTCTCCCACAGCTGGAGCACGATATACCTGTCAGCTATAAGGGGGAAACGTGCGGTGGAATAATGAAAGGTGACAGGAGAGGAGCGGAGGTAACGTTTCCCCAAAAACGGTAGCAGCAGAAAGGTGTAACGCCACCGGATATCTCCCCTGTTGTGTCCCATAAGTTTGCAGACGGCGTACGCCCGGTGTGCCACCGGCCGGCGGGGTGCTGCTAACCCCCTGTGACCAAACCACCAGTTAACCCCACCCACCCAAAGTCTACCCCCTCCAATCAAGCCTCACCCTCTAATCGCATCTGTCCCAAGGCTCAGCGCAAGCCCAGCCACAATTAATTGAATTGCCAGTCGGTCGGGGGGGAATGGCTCCGGACAGCGTCTCTCTCTCCTGCCAGCAGATATCAGCTTAAATTGGGGTGACAAGGGTTTCGCCGCACCACCCAACGCTGCCTCTCCAGACTACAGCTCATCTCCTGTAATAACAGTCTGGCATCTGTCAAACCATGCCCAGCTTCTTCTCTAATGATAGTATTTCCAGATTACATTAGGAGGCGCTTGCACAGTGACAGCACGAGGCAAATATAGCCGGGACAATTAACTGTTTACCAGCCCCCTCACAATCTCTGGTAATACTGACGCAACAAATGCAACCGAACAAGTGAGCTGTAACAAGCAGATCAGACTGAAACGATACAAACAGGCTGCCTCCTGTGATCCTCCCAGCTGTGCTGCCGAAAGGTGTCCTTTGCAGTGCCTCTCTCTGAAATGACAGGCCTCACATACCTGACTTTCGCCTGCCCCCTCCCTCCTTCCCTCCCGTTTGGACGGTTTGGGGCAATGGACTGGCATCACGAATGACTGACATCACGCAAGAGCTTCCCATCAGGTAGCCTCCGTTAAATGTCAGACCAAACAAATCAAGGCCTGTCGCCCGGACAGGTCTGGACAGGGGTCTAAAGTGAGAGGGGGGGCAGGACTGATTCAGCTCTGCACACGTGAGCCACTCAGGATGTGTCCAGTGCCAGTAGGGGTGGGGGGATCAGACTGGGGAAGGACGCAGCTGTCTTTAGGTAGTAGGAAGGCTGGGTCTGCCACAAACTTATGTTACACTGCAGTGGTGCCCCACAGTTTTCCTGGACAAGTTGACACCACAGGGCATTGTACCATATTGTACCATGCTCTCTAACACGACACTCTGATGCACTGACTCACACACGCTTTTGGGGCAAATGTAACTAACAGTGCTGATCCAGGCTGCGTGTAGGCGGGACCGAGATTGTCTGTCACACAGCGTGCGCAGAGAGGACCGCGAGTGCCCCATAAACAGTGAGCTGGGTAGGGTGCCGGCCTGGCGCTCTTACTTCAGGGAGAGGGAGAAGTCATTCTTGCTGGTCTCGCTGTTCCTGACCAGGTAGCTGGCCTCCTTGCACAGCCTCAGCAGAGACTCGGCGTCTATCCGGCTGATCGCTCCGTGGTACCAGCTGGGAGAGAGAGTGTGAGAGAAAGAGAGAGATCACGATGAAAGCCAAATTACATCATCCAGCTGTACACACACAAAAGAAAAAGGCAAAAGGGTACAAAAAGGACACTATACTTTGGCAAATGATCTGTCTCTGATGAAAGATATTTAGCAACACACACATAAAAATTTGACACAGTATGGACTAAATGACCACAGCCTCACAATAGAGACTGACCAATACAGGCAAACTTGGTTACCTGGAAAGACCCAGGTTCTGACTGAAATGAAGCTGAGAAATGTACCAAAAAGTATGGGGAAATACTGTCAAGAGAAACTAACAAATCTCCTCAACAATTCCCTCTCTTATATAGATAAATTACCCATCCTCGTGTGTGTAGTTAATGGCAGCATAATTTGCAATGACCTGTCATTGCCTGAGGGACAGTGAGTGAAACACTTCACTCACATGTTAAACTGTTGAACAGAATAACTCCTGTCACTGTGAATTATTCTATTTTATATTTATTTAATTTACTTCAGGTTTTTATTCTGTTCCATTGTTGAAATTATTTATTTTGATTGCAAATTGTCAGCAGTGGTTATTATTGTATTCCTGTGCTACACTATAATTTCCTTTGTAGGTTAAGTACATGGTATAACATTCATATATGTTTTGCTTAGCAATACAGTGAACTGAACTGTATTGAGAGAGTGGCAGTGTTTGTGTGTGAGAGAGACAGAGAAACACAGACAGAAAGAGGGAGGGAGAGAGAGCATGAAAGAGAGGTGGGGGTATATAGAAGGTCGGAGGAGAACAAAGTTGAGTTTTGACTTTTCCAGGGAGTCGACATTTTTTGAGCTTTATTAAATCTTAAAATAACAAAAGAGTCACCCTGTCTATTTTTCAGTGTTTGCAAAATAAATCAATGGTGATGCATCCCTCCACACCTCCACATTTGCAGTACTGTAAATATTGAACTAGTTCTCTGTGGAACAGAATACTTTTACCTTTTATTGCTATACTGACTGCCATCAGCTTTTGCTGAATGCAGTTAGCTTTTACCATGATTAAAAATGCTGTTAGGTCAACATGTGAGCACCATGTTAGCACAGACACTGAACCTGGCTAACCTAAGCCAAAAGGAATGCAGGGTGGCGTCACTCACAACTGGCTCTCCAGGGGCATGGAGGGGTCGATGCGCTCGCCCACGCTGGGGGTGCAGTGGTCCTGGGAGCCCAGCTTGGTGTTGACCAGGCAGCCGCTGGAGTGGCGCTGGAGCGGGCGCACCTTGCCCTCCTTGGTGGGTGACATTCGCGACTTCTCCACGCCGTCAAACTGGACTGTGAGGGGGAGGAAAAGGAACACGAGGTGGTCACTTCACCTGAGTATTCCCCCCCAGCTGGACCTCTATACAGAAGAGAACGAGGTGCTGGCGTGTGAGTGGAAACAAACATTATATACAATCATCACACCCATATCAGCCTTACAACACGAGAGAGTCTAAATTCACGTACAAGGGCAAAGGGGATTTTGCGAGCAGTTATATTGCTTTGAAGTGGCCAGCAGACGGATCGTATTCCAAATGGATTGGCTGATTTGTCGAGCGTGGAGCCTTTGTGAGAAAGCTCTCAGATCTTGCAGGAGAAACGGAGCTCTGTTGAAAGTGCCACAGCCTCTAACATACAACATGCAGCTTTTTTCCCCTCAGTGATCTTGACATCCTAATGGAGACCGTTTGATTCCTCCACATCTCTTCCCGCCTCTGAGGGAAGCTCTGTCAGCTCAGAGGTGCGGGTATTTGGGCGGAAAAGTCAGGCGCCGCGTTTAAAGGCAGTGAACGATTCCTAAAAACATGTGATATCCTCTCGAAGGGCTGTGGCAAAAGAAGAAAGGAGCGGAAATCAATCCAGCCTTACAACGCGTGCAACCCGAGGGGAGAGACGAGTACGTACTAATCATAGGTTTGACCTTGAGAACAATCACGGCAACCGAAGCAAAGATGGATCCTCTGGCTGTTTCCAATACATCAGACTGTGGACCAGAGACAAAACAGATATGATCAGAAAACGCCACAAATCCGACTCCAAAGGAATGGTCAGCATAAGCTGGTTGCAGAGAACAAATACCACGCACGTGTGGTCAAAGAGCATGCTCAACCGTGCTCCCCCTCGTTTTGGTCTTTGGGAGTGGTACAGTGACGTGAGCAAGGGCAAACTGAGGGGGGTGCTGTTCGTAGTTTCATATGGCTTCTTCCTTGGAGAGTGGGAGCTTTGAACTGGCCCTCCAAATCATTTTAATTGGTGGTGGTTCAGTGGAGGGAAGCCATGCAAGCTAGTTTCAGCGTGTTGACCCCACGGTGACCGGGACCACTCTTTTAAATCTAACGCACTTGTCTCTCCGTGCTAGTCAGACCGCTTTAAGGCCTAGAACTGACACATCAAAGTCTGCCCCCGATGGAGGGAGGAAATTTAATAAAGCCACACTTTATATTCCTCCATCTTCCCGGTTTCCAGCATGATTTAACGGATAATCTTGTTGGAGGGGTTTAATTACACTGACTCGACAGAACTAGTGCAGACACCGAGGCACTCAAATCACAACATATTGATTTGGAAGGAAATTCTGCTGTCTGGACCCGAACTGGAGTCAGGAGTAAGCCTTTCCTGATAATTGGAGGCTATCATAACATCAAATGTCCTCTCACAAATCTCAGAGGATTGAACAATTATTAATTTATTTACAAAAAGTAATTTACGTAGCTCGTAATCTTGTAGCACTGTAGCTCTAGCGCTGTATCTCTAAAATATAAAAAAAACTCAGTAATTCAATGGGTATTGGGAAAAATTTGTGCACAAAAACAGTGAGAAGATTTTATGAAAGTGCTCTTACAGCTGAAAATATGCTATTCCTACACTAACCACCAGGGGCTCCCCTCTACCTCCTCAGAGTAGGTTGTATTTCAATGCAAATATTTGGCCACTTTGAAATTCACCGGTATGGTGCACACTTCAGCTCAGTTCAAATGTGCAAAGTGTGTAGGTGCACATGATAATAATGACCAGTCTTTTGCACTAGGTTTCCTTTTTCTATTACTGTTATTTTTTAAGCATCACAAACAAAGCTGTCTTCAAATATGTGAAAAATACCCTCCGAATTCAAAGGTATTTCATTTCCCCAACTAACAGATGCCTACAGACCCCATGCTCACTGGCTAAAAGATGCATTTGTATGTGTGTGTGTGTGTGTGTGTGTGTATCTGCATGTGTGTGTGTGTATAATGTGTACGTGCATAAGCGAAGTGGTCAGTTTCCATGGCAACGTCTCCGGCAAGCCCGCGTGCGCTTGCGGCCCCCCGACGCCGTCCGCTCCGACGGATCACAGCATAAAGACGCCGACGGCGCGCAAACACCCCGGTAAACTTCGCCCTGGCGACGCGGACGGAGCGCGGTGCGCACGCAGGGGCCTGAGAGCCGGGGCTCCGCCGCGTCCTCGCGCCCGCGGCCGCCTCGGCCCTGTCCCTCATCCTCCGCTTTGGCAGGGACGCAGGTGAGGCGGCGGATCCTGCGATCTCTCCGCTCTGTTTTGCGGTTTGTTCTGGTGGAGACAGGGAGACTCCTCACACTTTCTGCTAGGCGAGCTGGCAGAGAGCAAAGGCTATCGTGCTGCACGTGCAACTCATTTTTGGATTTCAATTCCCGCACTCATTTCCACTGAAAAACCATAATTGCTGTGCATTAAGAAAGGTAATTACAATCTCCTTGACACCTAACAACATTTCCACATGGAGCTTCAGCCTCATCTTTGAATAAGATTAAATTTTTGCTCTCTCTCTCTCTCTCTCTCTCTCTCTCTCTCTCTCTCTCTCTCTCTCTATTTCTCTTTCTCTTTCTCTTTCCTGTGCAGGGCAGATGGTTATCCTGGGTTGGTTCCCCCCTTCAACCTTTCCCGTCAGAACACAGCCTCTCTGGTTTGCTTCACAAAAGCAAAGAAATTACTTAAGCACAAGTGTGTGTATGTGTGTGTGCGTGTGTGTGTGTGTGTTTGCCAGCATGTGTGCATGTGTGTTTGTGTACACAGCATTATGTGTATGTGTGTGTGTGTTTCTGTGTGTTTCTGTGTGTCTGTGTGTGTCTGTGTGTGTGCATGAGGTTGTCTGTGTGTTGATGCGCGTGTGCAAGTGCCTTTGTACTGTGTGGCTGCGTGTGCATGCAGATTGATGAATGGAACTGACCTGCCTTGTCCTCCTGTCCCCAAGCAAAGGCCTTATTGAGGGCGAGGGTTGGGAGAGCAGCTCACCAGATACAGCAACTTTACACTAATGTTCTCTGCCACCAGCTCAGAGCAGATATCATAATTAAGCCGCAGATTTAGTTCTCATTTACAAATGCCATTTCAATCACACCACTGCGCTACTGAACTGGGCAAGTTCGCTCTTGATTGTGCACTTCCAATTCCTTCTTTTCTAGCCTTGATGTTTTAGGAAATTAACTTGTCATAAAGCTCTTTAAAATGCATGGCAGCTTCCTGGAAATGGATAATGAAATTTGCTACCAGGGGCATTGGCACCGCAGTACCTAATTTTGAGTCTTTAACCTTCAGACAGAGCATTGACAAAATGTGGCCCCTCTTGACTGAAAGGATTAAATTGACCCTTGGCACCTCTACCGATGCTGGTGGACAAAATCTGCAATCTGCAATCATCTCAAGACATTTCCTCTGCAGTTTTACTGCCAAAAATATTCAAGCGAGAGTCACAAAGGCATTGATGAAAACAATGAGTCCAACTTTCTCCTTATTCGAGATCAAATCGGGATTTCTTTTTAATTACAATGTTTTGTGTTCTGGGAAGGCAAAAGCCGAGGAAAAAAAAAAGAAAAATAGGCCTGGAAACGCTTACAATTAATTCCTGTCAGAAAATAAAAGCAAGAGCTCTTCATCACACCCAAACAAAGGATCTCCTTCCATTTATATGCAGATGTAATTTCTTTCCTGACAAGAAATATTCAAATATGTTAATGACGGGGAATTGGAGAGACACATTCTCCCTCTGAAAAGGCTGTATCTCACAGGTTAAGGGCTGTTAATTTGAAGTGAGCTGATTTTAAAGGGACCCACAATACACCCACGCAACCCTGCAGCACAGTGAGCTTTATGGAAGCGATAGCTGACCCTAGATCAGTGGGTGAAAGCTTATTCTGATTTTCGTAGCTTGTGGTGGCCTCGGAAGGAACTGGGATAAGCTCCGACCCCAGGGCAGAGCCAGGAAAAGATACCAACCTATCACAGAGCCAGAACAGGACACCAGCCAATAACAGGGCCGCTACCCATAAATCCAGCTCTTCTGACCCAGAGTTCTAAGAAGAGGGAGCGTTATTAACCAATGTTAAAGCCTTTAGTGTGTCTCGTCAAGGAATTGAAAACATAACCTTCAAGGATCAGGCTTCAAAATCCAGTGACTGCAGCACACGTGTTGAGACTAGGTCACACCGATGGCAATCTACAACCTTCCAATGTAACAAGTGTGCAGTTAGCTCCGACAGCTGCCCGCAGTGTGCACAGACACTGCAGAGCTGCCCGGCATGCAATGCTGACGGGGAGAAGACGCCACACAGCCGCTGCTGTTTCCCTCCACAGCAGTGCAGACACCCTGCCATTCATTGCACAGCACTGGGTAAACTCACAGAATCCACACGTGGATTAGTCTGCCAACAGACGGAGAGTGTAGCATTATGATTATTATTACTACTATCTACTTAAAATAATGACTGTTTCAGGCTGATACTTTTATAGCTGACTTGCAGAGCTTACATTTGTTATACATCATGTAAATATTTTTCAAAAGCATTTGACAATTCATTGCAGAGTTTAATTGTAAATTTGGACTGTGATTAAATACCTGTTTTAAGCTCACCTTTAAACTGTTATATTGATATTTTAAAGAGGGTGCTTGGAAGTAAACAACAATTAAATCAGCATCTAAATGACTGTTTTGCATTATAGGTTCTTAAGTAAAGAAAACACAAAGAAATTGTTTGCTTCTGATGCAGGTTCCTGTTTACCAATAAAGCCCTGGCTTAGCCAACTTGGATGCTTTTCAGCAACTCAAGTACAACGTCTCTGCATACAGAATACTAAGCAATCAAGGCTCATACTTTTCATTACAAATACTAAATTAAAAT
The DNA here is from genome assembly GCA_019176425.1 of Megalops atlanticus. Lineage (NCBI taxonomy): Eukaryota > Metazoa > Chordata > Actinopteri > Elopiformes > Megalopidae > Megalops > Megalops atlanticus. The sequence goes on along the minus strand of CM032885.1, from coordinate 10,588,658 downwards.
TGTTTTCCTCCAATCAATCTTCTGTGGCGCAATCACAGTTTACACAGCCGAGTGTTGCTTGAACAATTGCTCTGAGCAGAAATTTCTCTTCCACAAAACAACTTGGCACCAAAACAAGACATTTTTAAATCAGCTGTATATGTTCACAGAAAACAGTAATTCAAGCACTGAGGGAACATGAAGTTTGCACCTTCGGTGTGTCGTATTAAAATCTTCACAATAATAGAAAACAGCAAGATTTACACTGCTGGCTTCTCTCGGAGAATACACAGAGATGGTGCTAAAGTCTATAATTCATTTTAATCCTATTTCGTTCTCCTGGGCCAGAGCTGAAGAAGACATGCTTGTCAACATTCTCAGGTGATAAAACTGCAGTATTATCCAAGAGTGAGAAAATCCATTTGCAAGGCACCACCATGTCTTCTGTGAGTTTATTACAATGTTGAGCAACTGCAATCAGTAGCTACTCATTTTACAAGGGCAGGGGCTACTTTTTAAAAATACTGTTCAAAACCCTTCCAAAATTCAATTTGGGGTTAAGGAATTGTAAATGGTATGTAAAACTAGCAGTACTTGTTTGATAGTTAAATCTGAAATGATAGTAAATACACTTAACAGAGGTTTTGTCCAAAGAACCATCTGGTAATTATTAAAATGTAACCCCAGTACTCTGTATTTCTCAATTAGCTGAATTTCTCCCTCTTCGTAGGTTGAGATTGCAAGATACGTATTTGTACATTCACACTTCCATATTGCCAATAAAATCAAACTAGGGTAGCTGATACTATTAACCTTTATTTAACCAGGAGGGTCAACTGAGAACATGTTCTCTGTTACAGTGATGACCTCACATATGTATATTGGCCTCAGATATTATATGTAGGGAACCTCAAATAATGTTGACAGCCCAAGTGTATTTCTATGTCTGAATATTTCCTGAAACAATTCAGGCTAAATACCTTGCTCAACGGTAGCATCAAACCTGCAGCCCTCTGATTTCTAGGCCAGTTTGCTCACAGCTATGCCACACTGCCATCTACATACACAGTGCTACCTCAGGGCTCAGAGGGAGGCTTGGGTTTGAACCCAGGTTGACCGCTTTGAGCTGCGATGCTTCATCAGTCTCTCCATACTGTGGAGATATTCTGCATGAGGCGGGAATATGACCTCAGCCTTGGCTCTCCCTTGCCCCCCACTGCTCACCTCACTTCAAAGGTCTAGACCAGGCACAGAGGGGGGGGGGATCTCCACCCCACCAACACACACATACACATACACCTAATCCTAACCAGACCGCACCAACAAATGGATATGGTTACCATGGGGAAGGGTTGGGGGTGGGAGTGGGGGAGGGGGGAATTCTGAGAGATCAAGGAAAGTCCAGACACCACATGCATCATCTTTCCTGGCTTCCCCCGGCTGCCACAGGCTGGGAGACGGCCAGACCCCCTGAGCGGTGTCCCCTTACCGACTCTCCCCCTCTCCAGCCTCGGAGCGGTCTCGGGAGACGCAAGGAGACTCAGCCGCACATAGTTCCGTAAGGTATGTCAGTCCTCCCGGCGGAATGAGCTGCGGGACTTACACAAGCACCATCCTTCCCTTCCAGTCATCTGGACGCACTTCACAAACCATGTGGACATCCTCAATAAATCATAAGCGTGAAATAGTGCCATTAAAATGGCTCCTTTATTATCCTTTATTAAAGGTGTAGACTCTTTTGTGTGCGTTTTTTTAATCTGGCAGATGACTGGGAGGGTTTGGTAACATTTACGAGCACTCGCAGGCCATGGGAACATAGGTCACCGGCATTTGCAATTATCCATGCCGAAGGACGTTCGGCTAAATTACAATTAATCGACCTTGTTGCACAAGCCTAAACCAGGACGGCTAATTTTCCGCCTCAGGCAAACCAGATGGAGAATTGCTCTTATCTTGGCTGAAATGCCACTGCCTATGTATTGAGGGCACGGGACTGTTAATATATGCAATTTAAATTCATCCCAAAAAGCTCCTTTGGTAATGGAGGGAACATGGTCACCATACCCAGACCCGATAATAACAGAGCAGCGCTGCAAACATTTCACATTTAGATATATTTGTCAGGTAGAGAGCCATGTGGGTGTCACTCCACTGTCCCAGTTTCCTCCTCACAAAGGCAGAGAGGCACCACTGAAGAATACTGTAATTACAGCACAAAGGTACAGAGGAAGACAGGCATGAGACAAAGAATGAAGGGAGGACTGTGAGTAGTCATGGGTGGGGGGGTGGCACACACATGTTATGAGTGACGGGAAGGGACGCGGAGGGGTCATTACTGGTGACATCACAGACACCTGGCACACACCCACCGTGATGGTGCTGGTCACCGGCGGGCTGTCCGGGCGAGGGCTGGGACGGCGGCGGGGGCCCCTCCACGCCCTCGGCCAGCGGGGGGCTGCTGTCGAGCTGCCCGACCGGCGGGGGCCAGGGCAGGTCCTTGATGACTTTAATCTCTACTGCTAGCGGCGCAGGGGTTGGCAGCGCAGGAAGAAGAGAAGGAGAGACACACGGAGACAGAGAGGGGGAGGAAAAAGAGGAAAGCGCAGTGAGAATAACAGTCAGGAAAGGCCAGAACCAACCCAGGAAGGTGCAGTACAGGTTGCAGATCAGTAAAGGACTGAAAAAGAAATTTTTGAGTGTTTTATCTAATTTCTTTTGTCTCTCTGACAAGGGCCTCCTCATCCTGTTCCGCCTCCTCCTAGCAAAGTGTCATGCAAATGATTATCCATTAGCGTTCGCAACTCTTAATTACCTCTTTGGATTTGGGCGCTAAAGCGATTCGAATTAAATACTGACGCGGCTCAGACAATTAACTCGCCGCATTCAAAGAGGGCTGAGCTCTGCTGGCGCTCACTGTCTCGCTCGGTGACGCGGCCCTGTCTGATGTGTGCACAGGAGCGGCTACGTGCCGAGCGGTGCCCCTCCGCCGCAATGAGATGCTATGCAATCAATTCTAATGGCACGCTTGTCAGACCCAGCTCCCACATCTCACCGCTCCCGCTTTAATGCCTCGCTCACGTCCAGGCGGGGCTATCAGCCGAGTAAATCACGCGCCGGCCTAACTGTGTATCTTTCACTGGAAGCCGCACGCCAGCTAAATAGAGCAGGACGCATAATAAAATAAGAGACAGGTAGGGGACGAGCATGTGTTCGCTGTGGCGGCTAATAAGGAAATACAATGCACTGAGGCTTCAGCTAAACTTTAACAGGAGCAGTGCAGCAGGCGCTAAGGCGTCCGCGATCAAGCGGAACAAGCGGCTCGAGATCGTTTCTTTGGATCAATGACACGTAGAGGGAAGTCAGCAACTGCTGCACCCTGTTTTTTTTCTCCACAATTCTCATTTTTTTACGCAGTAAATGAACAGTTTGGGACATGAAAAAAACAATACCTGAGGTCACCGGACACACAAATAACATCTATACCTAGGCCATAAAACCAGGCCGAAACCAAACAAAAAGACATTTTTGAAACCTTGCAGCTCATAGTTTCAAACTCCTCCCCTCATTACAACAGAAGAAGTGCATTGCTATTGTAGCTGGGACCCGAAAAAAGAGATGCCCAGCTGTTGACAGTATCTTGTGTTTTGGCAGGTATTATTCAATGCTTCAAGTGGATTTCATGATGCGTGTGCGTGAAAGCAACCCAATAAAATTTGTCCTAGTTTTCACCAGGAAGAATTTGTCAGAGACTCCACGGAATATGATAACAAAGGAAGACACCGCCTCGCTAGACAGAGGGAAAAGGGAGAAATTAAGTAAGACAAGTCGTTAAGGAGGAAGCGGGGCGTCGGAGCGCGGAAGCTGCGCTCGGCTCCGTCCCCTTGCTGTGAGAGTCAGTGGAACCACGGTACCGTGTCTCGGCGAGGTCAGACTGCCGAAGCGCTCAGTCTCCCTGACAGCTAAACTAATAACTCCGATTTCAGTGGGAGGGGTTGAGGCCGAGGGCTTTCAACAGCATGACTGCAGACCTAATTCGCATTTCCCATCACAGATTACCGCGTAATTGTTTTGGGAGACAGGAGCCCGGGCTCTTGCGGAGAAGTTGGTTTCGTGCCGGTCAAGCGCAGCTTTGTGCAGTCACACAACACAGCGCTATGCCACAGAACTTTCAAATTACAGTTAAACCCATTCAGGTGACTGTCTTTGTACCTTAAATAAATGCATTGTACTCTCCCCCTTCACCCATAACATGTCGACAAATGAGCGCTTATGGTAACGACCGTGCTTCAAAGTCATTCTAAAGCACTGCCGCTTCTAAAGGTCTTGACACCAGCAACAACATACTCCATCAAAAGCCTGTTTTCCTAAGCGCTGGGTAATATTTTCTTTTTAACTTCAGATAGAAGTAGATATAATGGAGGCATACAGAGGAAGTCTCCTGGAAGACACTGTGACCTGTATCTCCAGAGACAGTCCATCGGCTTTGATGTGATAAGCACATTCAGTTTTTAAGCTGACTAACAGACTCCAGAGATTCTCAAACTTTTTGCCTTAACTGTGATTTAGAGGCGACCCCTGTGCGTTCTCTGAAACTCAAAAGAAGTGTATCAGACACAAGTTGGTTGTTATCTAATGTGCACATTTTAACATAAATTGATTTTAAGATTCCTGGAACTAAAGCCAGACAATATTTCTGAACGAACCCCAGAAGAAGTGTTCATTCAGACACATCGGGCACACACCATTTCCCTTCCAAGACCCATTTATAAATGAGTGGTTTCGTCAAACAAATATTTTCTCCTTGACCTGAGCGAGTCTTGGTTTGAGGTCATTCTAAAACTCTTAACGTCTGAACCTCGGGCGAAGAGCCAGAGGGCAGCCCTTGATCGTGATCAAGGGGAACGACCCCCCCGGCGTGCGGCCGAGCCCTCCACGCTCCAGCAGGCCCCAGGGTGCACCGCTCCTCCGCACGGCGGGTTTCTCGCTCAGGGCCGAAGCTCTCCAATCTGACCTCCAGCAGAGAGAGAGCGAGCCGCGGGCTGAGCCGGAGATTACATTGTTATTTCCCCCGAGTAAACAGAGCCGTAAAAAGCCCGTACACTGAGATGCGATACTGAGAACAGACACAAGTGAATTACACAAGCTTTTTTCTATTTTTTATGGGTCTTCTGAGCTGTCGTCCCATAAAACGTCTCTCCTTGTTAAAAAGCAGCAAGCGGAGACATGCACAGTCATTATCTGATGACTTTATTTACAGCCGATCCAATGGGCTAGAAAAGCGTAAGAACAGGAGTTCACAGAACAACTGAGCATTAAAAAGTGTTTGGTCAATATACTGGCTGCTGATTGAATTACTCATTTTACACATCCTCGTGAAAACCACGGGACCAGAAACTGGCGCTGGAAAAAGTCACCCGGTATTGTTGCGTCTCTGAGAATAGTGGTTTCAATTACGCCGCGTGGCGCTTTTCCCACGCACACCTCACGCCCATCCTCCTGGCTGCGATCCGGGGACTTTCTACAAAGGCGAGATAGCTGCGCTTTCTGATCAGGGTGGGGCAGCGAGAGGGGGGCGGTGGGGTTTCCCCGGGAAGGTCCTGTCCCTCCATGCGGCCGTGTGAGTCAAGGGACTGACGAGTGAGCGGCCGTGACCCTGTGCATAATCTCAGCCCTGTCACGCGCCTGTCTGTGCAACCTTCCTCTCCCGGGTTATTGATATTCTTACTCAAACAAAAGACGCTTGTAAAACTAAGATGCAGGGATTTTTCTTTTTGGATTAGTCCATTTCATTGTTTAATTAGTTAGTAATAAATAATTACTGTTAATAATGTTGTCACATAAATCACAGACACAGTTGTTTGTGCTGAGTGGCGTTTAATTTTGTTCCGCTTAATTCGGCCCGCTAATTGCATGCATATGCAAAGTAAGTTGGTGGATTGCAATATAGGCGGCATTTCATAGCTGAACACAGCAGCACTGTGAATAACAAAGCAGCCATTCCAGCAACTTTTGTTTTGCTGCCTGCGGTTGGAGGACACAATGAACTCAGTGCAATTAGGGGGTGCAGTAGCAAACCCTGTCGTCAGCAGCATTTCTGAAGCAGAGTTTTGATGCAGAAGTGACAAAAATGACTCCAGCAAGAAGAACGTGGAAGAAATTCCTCACCTCTGAGGGGTGGCAATGGTGCCTTTTTGCTTTACCCAGAGAGGGGAGCCGAGTGAGACAGAGAAACAGAGAGAGGGAGAGAGAGAGAGAGAGAGAGAGAGAGAGAGAGGGACAGAGAGAGAGAGAGAGGACTGAGCAAAGGGAGACCACAGGAGTGAGGGGAGCAGAGAGAGAAAGAAAGAGAGATGATCACAGAAGAGAAATCACAGAAGAGAGGCAGCAGAGAGATACAGAGAGAGGACTGACCAAAGGGATATCACAGGAGAGAGGGGAACAGAGAGAGAGATGGAGAGAATGAGAAAGAGAGAGAGAGAGAGAGAGAGGGAGAGAGAGAGAGGGAGGGAGAGAGAGAGGGAGGGAGGGAGAGAGAGAGGGAGGGAGGGAGGAGGGAGAGAGAGAGGGAGGGAGAGAGACGGCTGACCGATGGGAGATTACAGGAGAGAGGGGAACAGAGAGAAAGATGGAGAGAATGAGAAAGGGAGAGAGAGAGAGAGAGAGAGAGAGAGAGAGAGGGAGGGAGGGAGAGAGGGAGGGAGGGAGAGAGAGAGGGAGGGAGGGAGGGAGAGAGAGAGGGAGGGAGAGAGACGGCTGACCGATGGGAGATTACAGGAGAGAGGGGAACAGAGAGAAAGATGGAGAGAATGAGAAAGGGAGAGAGAGAGAGAGAGAGAGAGAGGGAGGGAGGGAGAGAGATGGCTGACCGATGGGAGATCACAGGAGAGAGGGGAGCTGCGGCCAGGCTGTCTGCAGGGGGAGAGCCAGGAGGCTGGGGAGTGGGCACGAGCAATGTGTCTGGGAGAAGATAAGCAGGAACGCACGGCGGTTTCAAAAGGCAGAGGACACATTTCAGCCTCATGAAAGAGGCCTGTCGGCGAGGTTATCAACACCGCGGGGGACAGGGGAAATTAAAAGCTGGTTCAGAGTGACAGTGCGATGACAGGTCAGGCTCCGTTTGGGGAGGGGTGGGGTCTGGAGAGAACCCGGGGGGGGATTACCTCTGTCAACGTCTCTTTAACATTTCAGCATCATAACAGTTCTTTTAATTTCACTGCAGCGCAGAAACCGTGAGAGGATTTAACCCCGTTAAATTATTTACTTGAAATAAGCGCGTGGTGCATTCCAACTTCTAGGTCGTTAAGCCCTTGAAGATTCATTAAAAAAAAACATCGACCCATGTTGCTGCGCTCCAGGCCCCGGGCTGACAGCTCAGTGTAAGACATACCTGCCCTTGTCTCGGCTGCATTAGGCGAGCGGCCCGCGCTGGCCCGGATCCAACTTAATGGAGCAGGCAGGCGGTGAGCGGCGCAAGGGGGGGTGCTGGTTAAGTAATGCTGCCACTGTGTCGCGATGCTTCTCGGGTTTCCCTTGCCTGCCTGTCCTACACGTGTGCTGCGCACAAAGAACACACACACACACACACACACACAGACACACACAGACACACATACACACAAACACACACTCCCCCTCCCCCTGTCTTCTGCAAGCAGAGGCCCGTTCAGAGTGTCACGTTCTGATCCCTCTTCATCTCCCCTCTCCCGTCTCATCCATCACCACCCCGACACATCTTTTGGGGGGGTGGGGGATGGAGCGCTGAGGGCGGGGTCAAACGGGTGGTTTAGCGATTAATGGGACTGCATGTAAACAACCCCCGCAAACCTCAACAATAGCCGAGATTTGCATTCCATAACACAGCTGTCAGACGATAACCCCGCAGTGATTAATAACCAAGTAGCAGCCAGTCGAGTGTAGCCTCATCTTTAAGACTGCCCCTACACAGCACAGATGCTACAGGTAACGATGGTACAGATCAGCACACAAGAGGCACAGGTACAGGAGATACAGAAGGTGCAAACAAGGACATTATAAGTATACAAGGGGTACAGATAATGGTGATATGGATAAGAAAATAGGTGCTCTAGATGATGCTATGGCTCGTACTGATACAGATGGAGGTGCACGTATGTGCAGTTAAGAATACAGATTGTACACAATGTATGTGAGAATGCAGGTGGTGCAGGTAAAGATGGAAGCAATGCACATATTCACCATCAGAACTTTCAACAAACTTGAACTAAGACAAAGCGCACTTATCGTACTAAACTGAACCGTTAAATTCAGAGGGAGGGAAAGCTGTTCTTTCACGCTTTGTCATGTCTCTTTTGAAACAACTCTTTAATCCATCGACCTCCGTCGGTGAACAATCCTTCCTCATATAGGCAGCTTTGTTTAATATAAACATCCCCAGGGCAGCATGTTCAAACACAGACAAGGGCCCTTAATGTTGGACACTATGACTGAACAGAAGCCTTACTGCATTTGATAGTAAGAACTCAACGCAGCTCTCTGAGAGATGCTTACACTGTCACTGCGCACTGAAACAAGCTACAGTTCACTGTAAGGTCTCTGCAGATAAATGTCACAGATGTCGAAAAGAATTTAGATTTTTTTTTTACCCTGTGACAGAACATCCAAGCTGTCCCATTCCCCCTGAAACAATGGACGTGATCACAAAGACAGGTAAATCTGACATTAAAAGCAGACGAGGAACGAAGCGTATCAAAGCACCCAAAAACGCACACACACCTCTGCTGCCATTCTTTCAAGCGCAGTGCACCTTTGTTACTCCTGTCCCTCTGTGGTAATCATTCAGCTTCGCATCAAACAAAATTAATCATCACCCAGCTTCGGCGTGATATCAAACCTCTTTATGAATAGGAAATCAAAATACACTCACTGAAGAGTCAAAAAAAAAAAAAAAAAACTAAAGACACAATAAAGATAATTCATAATCTCTGAGTGTCTCAGCCAAGGCAACAAAGACGGTTTATAAATCATTATGAGAAGGAAGTGCAATCACGGTGTAAAAACAAATAAAAAAAAGACGGTAAAAGCGACCCTTCCCTATCCACAAACATGCTCGCACGCACGTGTGCATGCGCAGCTCTATGAAGATGCTTCCAGAAAAAGCAAGAAACAAAAAACTAAATAAAAGACCAGTGGCGCATTGGTTTATAACACTCTCTTTTTTATCTCGGTACACATTTATGTCAAGGACTGCTGCAGTAAACACAGAGTACAGGCAAACATGCACTCCCACTGACAGGACCAAAACACAGGCCACTCCTCTCCTGTCCCATGGTGCCTGCGAGCGATTGAGAGACCATTTTTGCTCTCTGGAATTGCAGCAAGCTAAACCAATGTTTACTGATTACTGTGCCCTTGTACTCAATTCAGTTACAACAAAGCAGTGCTACTCAAGGAAAAAAACCAAAAAAGAACAAAAAAGATAAAAAAAAGAATCCCTTCAAGGATTTAAAATGCTAATGGGTAGTTAAAATTGATGAAAGACATGCTTTGTGAAGCATCATTGGTTTCTTTTTCCTTACAAAGGCTGTTTCTCCCGGAACAGCCCTGCTCAGTTATGGCTGTATCAGGCAGACTGGCTTCGTCTCTCCAGCAGTTAACCTTTTTAACCTTTTCTCAACATGGGATATAATAATGTACACACACTTACTCACGTATAGGAATGCAATCATTATTTCCCGGGCCAGAGAGACCCACAAACAGAGGCATTGTAAAAGCCTCTATTCATTGTAAAGAAAGAACAATGAGGTTTTTTTAATGGGGGGATGGTTAAAACAAAACATAAAAATGATTTTATTTTCAAATATGAAAATATATTTGAAAACACGTGTAGTACACAGAAACACCACCCTGACACAGCAAACCAGTACATTCCAGACAGCGTCTCTGTAGACAGAAGCCCCTGTAGAACCTGGTGAATGTTACAGTGCAACATACTGGCGTGTCCGTGTCTCCGTACCTGCGAAGGCCTTGGAGATCCTGTCCTTCTTCCACTCCCAGGGCTGGTCGTACTCCTCCGGGGGCCTCTCGTCGTCCTGTGGCAGCCGGCTCTCGCGGGGGCAGCGGGGGGGCTCCGCGTCCGAGTCCCCGCCGTTCTCCGCCGGCTCATACGGCGTGTCGTACAGGGGCAGCTGCCGCACCGGCCCCTCCTTCGGGCCCCGCCCACCGCGGATCTCTGCCGAGGGGAGACAGACAGGGCAAACGCTCACTCAGCTGTCAATCACATAAAAGGAGCCTGATACGACCTCTCTGACCAACAACACAAACGGAAACAGTTCTCTGCGTGTGTAATGGTTTGAGCTATTCCTCGTCATACTGGAAGCAAGTTAACCTACCACTGATAGGACAATTCCATTCAGTACATTAACCTGGTACTAGTAAAGCCTGGATTGGCTCAAACTGCTATCATTTGGGAGGGCTATTTCCATCCCTGAATATTCAGCATAACGAGGAAAAACAGTGGGTGTGTAAATCATAAGAGTAACCAAAGAAAGACAAGAAACATTTTTCTTACATTAACCACAGACATAGCAAGTACTGTTATGTACTTGTAGTAGGTCTTTAACATGTCAACTGCAGCAGATGATTCCATTGAGTCCTCTTTGATTCATGCGAGAATGAATATAAGATGGGAGCATCAAACCATCTTATTACCACTTTGTGGACCGTAATGAATCTCTAAATACCTGCTAACTGCAGCAGCCTACACAATCTGGAAGGCATGAACCGGCACGGCGCGCTGTTCAAGCCATGAGGGCATAAACACCAACAGCTGCTGTCATGTGGGATGCGGTCATGAACAAGAATCTGCAAAGCAGGGGGAACGATCTTTTTTTTTTTTTTCGCTGCCTGTCCTCTGATGTGCGATTCCTCCCCCTCGTCGAGTTAAATATCTCCATCTCTCCCACGCATTAATCATCGGCGCTTGTTGGGAAATCTCCTGGCTTTTTAAAGAGGGCCTCTCCAGCGCCGGTGGGACCGCTGGCTGATAAACGGCAGCCGGGGGTGCGGGGGGGAGCCCGTGGACGTGCGCAGCGGGGCCGGTGCGACACCCACTCCTACATCTACACCAGCCTGCCCTCAGGCAGCCCCTCAGATGGGCAGAGAAGAGTAAGAGAAGAAAAGAAAAAAGGCATGCGTATATAGACACTATATACATACACACACATCACATGACTACTGCATGAGGGTCTAGCTCTAAATAACCTGAGGTCTGCAATGTGAACCCTAGGATACAGTTGTGTGACTGAGGGCTGGCGCACACAGGGGTCAGATCCTCACACTTTTGTGGCTCCCCTCCCCATCCCCCTCTCCTGACACACACACACACACACACACACACACACACACACACACACACACACACACACACACACACACACACACACACACACACAAACACACACACACACAAGAGAGAACACTGTGCCCTCCATCCTCCCTAGCAGTATGAAGCCGTTAGCAGCGAGCTCGGTCGCGTGGTAGCGCAGTGCGAAGGGGAGTGAAATATTATGCCACGCCGCTGCATAATTGCTTCTTAGCTCAAGGGAGCTCTTGCGGAAGAATGAGAGGAGCATCGAGCCTAATGGACCCTCCCCGCGGGGTGCGGGAGAGATCCTTAAGTAATCCTGCAGAAAGCAAAGTTTCACCCCTCTGATCCTCCCCTGGCGAAAGGCTGCATCGTTACCAGGTCCTGCAGGACTGAGCGAAAACCTCCACCCCAGAGAACAAACACGGAAGAGCCTGGAAAAAAGGGGTCAGCAAAAAAAAGAACCCTAAAGTCGTGTGCAGGAAGAGCAGTGGCGGGGGGGTGGTGGGTGTTTTGGGAAGGGAGGAAGTAAATCTCCCTTGCAGCGACCTCTAATTGGCAGCGTGATGTCTAATATAAACTACTGGGGGAGGTTAAGAGCCGCAGCAGGTTGTCCGTCCTTCGGCAACCCCCCCCTCCTCCCCCCCTTCAGCAGGGGAGTGAGAGGTGGGCTCTGGGAAGTCCTGCGGCCGCCGCGATCTCGCCCCGCAGCGCCTCACTTCCTCTTCTGTCTCCCTGTTGAGTCTTGACCTGTGATGTTTACGTCGAGGGGGGGGATTGAGTCTTGTCTGGATGGATTAATGAGGCTGCTGTAAGTCGTCACACAGCTGCCACGCCCGCCTCTCTTCTCTATCCAGCGCTCTTCTGTCCGTGCTCCCCGCCGCACGCAGAAACCCCCTCAGAGCCACGTTGGCGCCGTGCTGACCTGATCTGGGGTCAGGCAAGCTGCAGCTGCTGTCACTGTGCAGCCCCCCAGCTCCATACACTGCAGACGGGTTGGACTATATAACAGCAGGACGATCTGATCTTAACCAGGTTTCATCTGACTAAAGGCAGAGTGGGTGTGTGAGAGTTTTCCCAGGGAACAGCCAATGGGATCGCCCTCTAAGGGGCCCCTTGACATGTGGGAACACCTAGAGAGGAAAACAGTGATCCTTGGCAGACTCCTTACTGCAACATCACTCTGCACCACAGCGACCCATAAAGCATGGGTTGCTTTCAGTTGCAGAAGCTTCCTAGGCCCAACCAGGACTCAAGGTGCTGTGTGTGGCACTTAACAGAATGAGACTATTTCTAACGTACCCCATGGCACACTGGGTTAGCTCTTTTGTATGGTTCTGTCTCTCATTTTTTTCTCTGACATCTGCACAGAGTAGTCCTGTGGGATGGAAAACTAGAAATTAGGCAAACCCAAAGAGGATCCTGTCCCATTTAGGAGGCCCCCTTTGGGCATTTCATGCGCTGCGTGTGGGAAATATGCATGTTCCGGATTAAATCTAAGATAGTGTCCTTCACAGTGATTGCTGTGATGTCCCCAATCACATCTCCTACCACTCAGAAAGCCTGCGTACATCAGCAAAGTGAGGTATCAGATGCCCAATACTAACACTACTACTTATCATCTAATTCAAGCAACCTTATACATTTCCTATTTATACAGTTACATATTTCTTGAAGTAGATCATATTAGGTACCTTGCTCAAGGTTCAGGGATTTAAAACTTCAGCCATGTGGTGACCAGTTGAGCTCTACAACCACCATGCCACTTGTCAACCTGTGCAATCCTGTGTGGAACCAGAGAACAAGCTGTGCTTTAACTCTGAGCACCTCTTCAGTCTGTGTGTTCTGTACCATTTGAGAGGGATTGTCTCCTCTCTAACAATTGCTGTGATTACAACTGTGATTATCTTTACAACGTTATTAGCAAGTATGAAAAATGCCAGACCTAGCTCATGGCTATGACCTCTTGGCCTACCTGAAAGACTATTCTTACAGCAAGTCTAGCTTGCATTTATCATCTAATTACTAGGTTGTCGTGGACTCCACCTACAACATGGCATGGTTTGCATGTGTGTCACTGTTCTGATGTGCACGGAGGGTAACACTATTTTTAAGCTTTCCAGCTTTTCTGCATTGTGTATGTTAAAACTAGGTCAGAGGACGTAGCGAAGGATTTCACTGACACACAGGAACAGTCGCGCAGGTGTTTGCAGGGAGGCAGTTGACATGCAGCCTGTTTGCACACCCCTTTATAAATCACCGTAGCCATGATCGCTGCTGGGTCTGTGAGGTCAGAGGGCAGAGGTCTCCCAGTTCTTCGCATTGATCTGTTGAAGGTTCCACAGTAATGTTTCGGTTTCCAATAGGCAGCAAAGCCTGGCGTGTCAACATTATTCGAGACTGTCCTGAATGGATGAGCGAACGCGGCGAACACCCGTAAAGGCCTCAGGAAAAAAAAAAAGAAGACAGCGTATGGGAACAGGTTAGAGGTTGATTAGCTAAGCTTCGGTGCCAAAGTATCTCTCTCACTGCTGGATTTCTTTTTTTACGCCGCTTAAAGTCACTGTCTTATCATTTCCGCCATATGAACATAAAGCGTGCTATCGACTCCCCGCAACCCCGGCTCAGAGCTATCTCGGCCCGCCCAGAGGTATCCCGCCTCAGCCTGAGTGTGAGAAGACAATCGCAGGCGCTCCATGACCCGTGTCTATACACTGGGGTGACTGGCTCAGCTCGACACGCGCAGAGGAGGGCTGCACTGATGAAGTGTCACCGCGGTGTCTTTTGTTCCCAACAGAGCCCTCGGGAGAATGGCTGCACAATGGGGGAAGTCCATCAAGGGGGAACGGCATTAATATTTATGGGACCTGATGCTGGTGGAATATCGAGGGAGCGAGCACGCATATACGAAGGGGTAGGGTTTCGACCGTTGTTTAAATCGAACGGCGACACAATGGACCGACCCGTTTTGGAAAAAAAAAAAAAAAAAAGATCTATTCTTTCTTAGATTATTCCCCTGAGTGGAGCCAGAGAAAAGCAGCAATTACCAAAAAAAAACAGAGAGGACACCATAACAGCTGATAGCCACAACATTAGCTGTGCTGTTCTCTCAAGTGGCGATGTCAGACTGGGTGTTCCAGACTCATTTTCGAGGACATATCTGAGCCTCCCTTCAATGTAGAATGTTAAAGATCACTCGGCTGAAGACATTTATGTGATGGTTTTGAATGTAGATATTTAGATGGCTGTGTACAGGTATGGAGAGAGTTTGCTCGACAGCATGCAAGTCCAGCTAACTAAGCTAAGCATGTGCACAGACAGGTAATCACCATGGAATAAACACAAACAAATGGACCTGTACAAGATGCCACTTGGTGCAATAAATCAGAATGTGACTCCGATTCAGATGCACCGGCTACACGTAGGGGCATAGGTGCACATGGCGCTGGCACTCTTTGTCTTTTTTTTTTCTTCCTTTCCCCCATTTTTCTTCATACGCGGCCCCATCTGACCCCTGCCGCCGCCCTCCCCCTCGCTGCCCGTCACAGCTCAATTTCAGCCTCCGCGTGGGGCTGTCTGGTTTCCATTCCACTAGTCCAGGGCTCGGGGGCAGAGTGCGCTCACTGACAGCGCCAGAGCGCAGGTGCTCGTCAAAGCAAACGCGGCGAGGGCTCAGAGGCGGGGGCGGGGGGTGGTGTGGTGAGGGGAGAGCTCGGACGAAGAGGAAAGAAAAAAGGGAAAAAAAAAACGCCGCGGCTCCCTGTGAATGCTGCACCTCTCCCAGACGCTTCGTTCAATTTTCTTCCCCAAGTTCGTTGGTGCTTCTACATGACCTCTACAGATGAGAACTGGTGAGAACCAGTGAGTGCCTCGGATCAAAAACCTGCCATTTCCCTGCCCCTCCGTGACAGCGTGTTCTCAGACAGACAGTGTGGACCGCCCCACCCTTGCTTGCCCCCCTCCGAAAATGCAAGAGGCGACAGTCCAGTTTTCCCTCCGGCTCAGCTCAAGCCGCGGAGGGTACTGAGTGTACCCCGCTCCCCGTGACAGAAATATTTTTTCGGGAAGGCAGGAGGAAGACTGAGTCTTGCGTCCTACTCATTGGTGGCCGGGAGCGCAGCAGATAATTTTGGGTCTTGTGGAACGGGTTTCCTGGTAAAGTATGTTGGCTGGCAAGCAAACTGGAAGGCGGACCATCTCTTGGTTGCGGTATGAGACACAATAAAGGAGCCCAGCATTTCCCTCGGGGCCTTTATTGCAGACCTCAAGGTACACTCATGACGAAACATTACAAGAAATATGTGTTTTAAGCTTCGCCGTTCGCAGTTTGGGTTTGGGCGATGTTTACATGATGCATGTCATCTGAGAGCTTAAATCATTTTTACAGAGAAAAGTACAGAGAAAAAATACAGGCAGTCATGACACATGTACAGAGGAACCCAGGGATTTACAAATGTGTGTGTGTGTGTGTGTGTGTGTGTGTGTGTGTGTGTGTGTGCGCCTGTGCACGTACATGTACCATGAAGTTAATTGTGTGTGGGAGGGGAAACCAAATAACACTTATAATGTGTGTTTGTACACTAGAGCTACTGAAAGATGAAGCAGACACTCAGTCACCAACACTGTTATGGGAATATCAGTCCCCTTGGTCCTGCATGGCCTTAAGAAATAACTATGGTGATGTATCTTCTTCCTGACTGCACCTACATACATATAAGCACAGGTTCTTTCTCTCACAGCACCAGTGGCTAAGCAGAGGTAAGAAAGTCAACCCAGCAACACAGTGAGGAGAGAGAGAGATGAGAAGTGTACAGTGTTCTGCCAGCACTTACAAACATCTCCTATAGGCTCTGCTCTAATGAAAAGAGGAGAGTGATTTTGTATTATGCCTGTGACGAGTATTTGCTGTCTGCTGTGCTTATATAACACTGTGAGCCACTAGCACTGCATGAAGTCATGGTTAGTTTCCTCCCTAGGAATACAAAGCGTAAAAGAAATATTTTACATGAAAAAAAAATCGAAGAAATTGTAAGTTAAACATTTTTTGCCGCATTTCCAACTATCCTTTTACCAAGACAGTGTTTTCCCTCTTCCTGAAATATTGCTTCGAACTGAAAATAAATTAAACTGCTGCAAGACAGAATTCATGTGAAAGAGGAAGATAATGGCATATATATTTACGTTTCAGAGGTTTATTCAGCTGATACATACAGAAATGGGAGATTTACTGAGGTCTTTGTGGTCAATATACAAGCTTGGTTATGGCCGATATGCAAGCAAGCTATGGTTATCCAAAGATTTTTTTAATGAACTGCAGTTTCCCTGCCAACCCAAAGCCCTCTCTTATTCGTAGCAGGAACCAGGCTTTTAGAATAATAGAAGCTGCAATGAAATTATGTTGATGACTGCTGATCAAAACAAACTTCAGATTTGCATATTCTCATTTTTTGGGAGGATGAGAGACGACTGTAAGCTCATCAAATGACAAACAAGAAGGGACCACTCAGGAATTCTATTGATCCTGCAGGGCGCTGTTTTGGAGTCAGACTGCACAGGCTTCATGCAAATGCATGTTCACCCACCTGACCACCGCATGGACAGAAGCATTGATCCCAGCCAAGCAAGCAGTGGGCATTACAGCTCGTTAGGACTCCGGTGAAGGCTCATTAATGGAAGATAAATGGGGATCTTTGGCTTGGAAACATGCTGTCCCTACATATCCCTGGGCCAAAAAGAAAGGCATAAACCAACACGACAATTAGGCAACCGTGACAATAAAGATATATACAGTACTTATACAGATTATAGGTATGTGTTTATATAAGTTTTATGTATATCCAGTTTGAATTCTCTTGCCTCTCTGTAAGACGTCGGAAAATTCCATTCTGGTGACAGTCTGAGATGCTTTCTGCCACTGAAGAGCTTACTTTTCCTGACTGCGCTGTACAAACGAGTGACGCCAGCTCTGACAGGCGGACCTCCAAGACTGGTGAGAAAAGCTCTGTGTTGCTTTGCGCGAGGGAAGGAAGCTACTTTGAAAAATCCCATATTCTGACAGCCTTTCATTCAATTTTTTTTTCCGGGCTGCGATAAAGCTGGCACGGATTAGAGGAGGGTGCATTCAGAGTTCAGCCTCCGAGGCCAGCGCTCGACTGGGAGGGGCGTCGCAGAGCGGAGGAGACCCTGAACGGGTCTCTGGGGCGGAGCCAGCGCAGCGGCTAATCTCCTCCGCTGATCGGGGTGGACGGTGCGGGGCAGACGACACTGACGCGCCGGTGATGAATACCCACTCGACCCGCGGGGGGTCGACAGCCCATTAGCGGATCTCTCCTGATGACAAGACTCCGGCGACTGTCCGCTTCCTCCTCCCTTCCAAAAAAAACCCTCCAGGGAGTCACAGGAGAGCCAGAGATCTGTCCTATCCTGGGGGAGAACGGGGGTGGGGGGTACAAAGACAGCGGGATATCTGTAGTGGTGCATGCGGAGACCACGACACTCTGACCCGATTTGAGGAAACCCGAGGTGTGCAAACAGAGGATGCACAAATCCCAGCGAGGTAGGGGGGGCTGCAGCAGCGCCACTTTATCTGGCTCCCGCTGTAATGGCTTCCTTTAACGATCATTTGCATCACTCAGAGTGAAATTAACCCCAAACCTCGGAGGTGCAGTAAACGCCGGCTTTTGCTCCGTCCAGGAAATGGCTGCTCTTTCAGAGGGGATGATGAAATCCTCCTCCTTATTGTGTGATAATCCGATAATCTTCTCTCTCCCCCCCACACAGCATTTTAAGTCAGCAGCGGAGAAACCGCTGGAAAATTAAACTCCCTCACTTCTGTACGGCAGGGAAAAGAGGGGCGCTGATTTTGTCACGTCCTCTGGCTGGCACTGCGGCACCATTAGTGCAGAGAGATGCTATGAAATTGCCTCCCTCCGCATTCGCACTGTGTCTCTGCCAGCCTGCTTCTATTTCCTTGTAAAACCTCCCTTTTGATTACCACCGTTCAGTGGCGACCAAACCTGACCTCTGCAGCCCTTTGATGAAGGGAGGAAGCTAGAACTGAACGGCCTCTGTCGACTCCCAGCAGACCCATACGCGGAGCATCCGCAATGTTTTAGTACATCACAGCCAGGCTTCCCCATAAAAGCAAACATTAAATTTAGGGTAACTGCACATTCGAATGGTCCACAAATAAAATCTTTATGACATAAACACCTGCTAAAAAAACAGAGAATAGGACAGATGTTCAGGTTGGAGAGGAAACAACTGAATGAAAAGGGACCCATGAATGAGAAATTAACAGTGGGAGACAGACGAGAAACAGGTGTGGAATATGGTATTACCAAACTTATTGTTCATATTATGATTTTTCTTAATTTTGTGGAAGCCCCTTGTCCAGAGTGACCTACGAATGGATAAATGAAGTGTAATTACCAGGAACAAAGAGAAAAAGTAATAAATCAAGCCAATACTGTAATAAAGGTTAGGTAGGTCAAAAGGTAAAAACAAAACAAACAGCTAGAAATATACCATAGATCTTAAGGTGGCTCTGAGGCTCTGCTGAACAGTGTATCCAGCTTCAACCTGACCACCACACCAAGGAGCTACAGTCAATGAAAACAGCCACTGTGTTAGTGACAGTTAGCGAAAACAGCAAGAGACACAAAATCGATTCTTGCAGGGGAATGCAGAGAGGGACTCAGTGCACGCTCAGGTACACAGTGAGGGCCTGGAGGCCAGTGCTTCATTGTCAAAGACAAACAACATACAAGGGCACCAGCACATGCTCTCAGCCTCAGCCTTCATTGGTGTATGCAAACACCTCTGGATAAAACTGATCTGTCCAACCAGCCAAGTGAGAGACCACAGAGGAGAAAGGCCATCGTGCCTTTTTCCAGATCACACATCTTGGCCTCTTTTCACACAGTTCAAAGGTCACTTTGGATGTGTTTGAGAGGTGAAGCTAGGCCAGGGATAGGGAACAGATGTCTAGACTGACTCTACTTGAACTCTTTGGTGGCCAACAGAAACTGAGAGGGAATCTAGTCTTTTTGTCTTTTTACTTCTGAATACAAAACAAAGTCCACAGGTGTGCTACAGTGAAATAAATCATTTTTGAACAAGTCAGTTTTTCTGAATTTGAATCAATTAGTCTGTAATAGTTTATGAAATTAATGGAACAGTAATCGGGGCCTAAAAATGCACTGGCACTGTGGCATGAACTTCCAGTTTGAGACCCTTAAATAGGAGTCCTTTTATGTCTCCATCATGTTGCAGAGACATTTTCTGATTAGTGGATTGACTTCTTTCATGCACAAAGACAGTGGTAATCTGAACATTCTATCATCATCAACTGGCAGGGCATGTACGTGCCACCATCCCAATGTGACGGGAAACAGAGGAATGCTCTTCTGTGGCCATGCTACAGTAATAGTACATGTGTCAGGTGCCCATGTTGTCAACTGCTTTTTGGCTCGGGCCCTGAACCTCATTTCAGCTCCAGGCTCTTGCATTCCTCTGCCTTGTGCTGGATACTCCACACTTGCTTATATTATGCACATGAAATACCAATCATACACTGAATATGAGGCACGGAGCTGTCATCTCCAAGCAGATGTGAGATGCCGATGGAAGACTGGAGCGGAGGGAAGGGGTGAAATCGCTGTGAAACGGGTGACGGGTTTGCTGGTGGTCCGCGGGCGGGAGGAGACCGCCGCCCTCTTCTGCTTCCATTAGATCAATGTCAAGAGCATCGCAGCTGGAGGGGGGCCCCGAGAGGCGCTGCACAAAACCCCTCCCAAATCCGATGTGACAGCAGAGCCCGGACCAAGAGGTTACCACGCGACGCAGCCACAGTGCTCCGAGACCCCGCCTCCACCGGAGCGCCAGCCAATCACAAGGAGTCACATGACTGAGCTGCACGAGTTGCGCAAGGCACAGCGCAGAGCAGCGGCACAAGGCAATAAAGCCGAGGGGGAACACACTCAAACCGTCATTTCAGCGTGACAAATTCCTTCACCGCGTTGAGAGAAAAACAGCAAACAGCCTGTGGGTCAAGGAACAAAGAACAGGTTCTTGTTCTGAGGGGGAGGAAGCGAGACTTCCGACAGCTAATCCTCAATCTGAAAAGATAAACAGTTGGTTATTATTGTATGAAATGCCTCCCCTGTGAGACGGCCCGCCACACTGGTCCCTTCCCAAACCGGTTTGGGAATGTAGAAACACTGCCTTTTTAATTACAACTCCAGGGGGAACACTGTCTTCACAAATAAACACAAACAATACGTGCTGTGAAGGCAAAAAAAAAATGCTTGTGATGAGAACTTCGCACTTCAAAGTCAGCCCATGTACCATGGTTTGTACAAAGAATGAGACTACCTGGTTGAAAAAAATATATATATATAAACTCTTCTACGCTCTGCTTAGTCTTGATATTCACATTCATATTCAGAAGATATTACCATAAAAATGCTTGTCTGACCTAAACACACAGAAATATCTTGGACTAGGACAGTAAACAGAAAATGGAAATTAGGTTCTGGGGTTCTGTGTTACTAAGGCTATGGTCCTGCTAATGAAAGTGAATGCAGGGAGATCCAGCTGAATGCTATGCCTTGTACAGTGCTGCATGCATGTACATGTGCACGGAATTACAGTCTGCCTTTCCTCAGAACAACATATCTCTCACCACATTACAATTTATTTCATTTCTGTATGGGGTGTCAACTATGTCAACATTGAAGACATTCAAAGCCATTTAAATGACTTTTGATTTGCTCTTATTCTGTGACAGACTTCCTTTGTCATGGTATGATTCTGTATCTTCGCTTAGCCAGTAAAGGGAGAACTCGGGGTGAGTGCTTGTGGTCTCATGGAAGCAATGGGCCCCATATTTTCCTGCAGTAAGCTTGTGGAATGATTGATGTCAGTGCAACGTTCTGACAACATTATGGTCACGCCGTTGATGTTGTGGCTGATTACAAATGAAATCAGCCATTTCCAAATCTGGTAACTATGCAATTATGTGTCACATGTTCCACACAACAGTGATACAATTAAAAATACAAATCTGTAATTACAATAAAATCGAATAAAAAGGCACATTTCCTACAAGTTTTTAAACTTGTTTCATGACGACTTTGTAAGATTACACAGTGGTTTAAAAAGTTTTGGTATCCAAAGTCTGTCATCTTGTTTATCAAATAACACTATTATTTGGTTTGCTTGGCAGTATGGTGCTGGACTGACTTGTAAAACTCCTCCCGTTGAGAGAGTTGCCAGTGCTGTGGCATGGCCTTCCTATTTGAATTTTTTTTTTTTTGACAAATTCATTTGATCGTTTGGCATGGTGGTGAAAGATTTAAAGTTTGAAAAAGATAAATTGCCAAGGTGTGGTGTGTTTGCACACAAGCTGGGTGTATAAGAAAGCTGACATTGTAATTATCATGGATGTGTCTTTGGCTGTGATATTGGCAGGAAGCTAACTTCAGGGGCTGCTCCCTGGCAGAAGGTACGAGACCTGTTTTTGTTTAGCCATTCTCAAATAATTATAGCCTTAATATATGCCTGAACTACATTCGTCATGTCTTTGCTGCACTACTTTTATCAGACCACATAAATTACTTACGTATAAATCTTATTGAAGTGGGTTACATGTAAATTACACATTTATGCCATAACTCTGGAATCCCTAATTACATTATGCTCACCACACTACAACATCCTTTTTTTATGAGTACAGGAGTGTTTAAGTTCAACGAACACATTCCTCCATTTGGAGCCAATGGTTATTTTTTTTGTTTGTACTGTGCACCGCTGCACCGCAGAGCAAATGCCAAACAGAGGATAGGTGCATCTTCAATGCAGTTAGCTGATTCTAGTGGGACAAGCTGATCCATGCCGTTGTAACCCACCCTTCCACTGCCTGAACAAAGCCAACTGTGTCGTGACTCTGTGGACTCATTGTAGGCTAATGACAGTCCAGCCTCGAACCTGAGCTTGTGGTGTTCGGTCAGTGCTTGCAGCAAGAGCTTTAACTGAATGAGCCACTCAGGAGCCCCCTCCCAAAATAAGCTTTTGGGCAAATGTTCTATATTTGTATATTTTATACAGTATATCAAGTTTGTTTCAACAGAACCATGTATGACTCTCCATCGAAATTGTTACAAATAATAGCACTGAAA
The DNA here is from genome assembly GCA_019176425.1 of Megalops atlanticus. NCBI lineage: Eukaryota > Metazoa > Chordata > Actinopteri > Elopiformes > Megalopidae > Megalops > Megalops atlanticus. The sequence continues at coordinate 10,566,158 of CM032885.1, read as the reverse complement.
ACCAAACCAGGAAAAGCAAAAATGCAGTTACGCACAGGGGTGAGTGTACTGCATCGCTGCTGGCATAGTTGTACACAATTTTCCCCGGAAAGCAAAACCAAGTGCTAAAACTGTTTACAAGACCATTAATCTTAATAAATATGACTTCAGCCATCCATTGCAAGGCCAGCTGGTCCCATGCCTCATTTCCACTGCGTGCGGGCACCACTGACTGGGTCTTGTTCGGTGCGCTGCTCGGCTGCGGTGGCTCCTCTGAGAGTGGTTACTAAACCTTCAGGGCCCAGGAAATAAAAAAAAAACAAAAACAACATGGAGCTAGCCTCGGGGTCTTATCTAAAATAACTGCATGTGCCTAAACAAGATAGCACCGGCATGAAGGCTGAAGTCAGGAGGTTAATGTGTAACTTGCGTGCCCACCACTTTTGTGGAGAGCGCCCGAGCCAGTTTCTCGGCGCTGCTCAGCCGTGCCGGCGTTGGCGGCACAAAAATTGCACCCTTTAAACTCATAATTCAACTCAACCCGTTTTTTGCTTGCTTTGTTTGATCACAAACATGCGATTAATTCACTGCATAATCCGTACTGGTCGACGGCTAATTCCCTTCTCTTTAATTGTATCTCAGGTGTATCTCTAGTGTTCTTTCCCTTCGTGCCACATAAGAGAAACTGAATGATAATACAGGCAATTAAGAACAATTCATTTAACCCACACAAAGGCAATGCATTTAGCTTAAACGTATATTATCTTGAAACTGCATATTGTATAAGATTCGTGGATGACACATGGCAAAGGCTAGCAAATAAACATGAGCATTTAAACTCCAATGACGTTTTTACATTGTCCATGTACCCTTGGTTGAAGGAGTCAAGAAGGTAGAAAATGACAGCCTTCACATAGTATATGCAGTATGGTTTTAGTTTGATTACTGCAGAAACAGCTGTGATTTCATTGTTCAGATAAGGGCTTTTATGTGAGATTATCACAGCATACAACTGAAGGTGCCAGTAATGTTGTCAAAATGTTATGCAATGTTGTCTCACCATGTTTAGACAATGTTATTGACACCTTCAGTTTTACAGTATAATGTCTAATAAAGTATAATAAAGTATAAAACCTTGGAAGGGTTTTAAAAAGTAAGTTATTGCTTACTATCCATTTTGCCAAGTCCTCAGTGACAAAGGTAGGTCATGTTATGACTATTGCTGCAATCCATAGAGTGAAATGCATGTCCTTCTATAAGGGTGTTTTGTTCATCTAACACATCTTGTAAGGTTTTGTTGAACTCTGCAGCTTCTTGGCCTTTCTTGAAAATTGTCACAGCGAACGAGATGTGTGAGATCTGCCTTCCTGTTCTGGTATCAGAGATGACACCCCACTTAGCACCATGGAGTCATGCTTATTAAACATTCAACATTCCTCTGACATTCACACCTGCTTTTGTCCCCCCAATATAAAGACAGCACCCACTATAAATAACTATACAGTCACAAGACAAAATCACTGTTCACTACAGAAGTGCTTTACAGTTGTTTGGTTACAGTTAGTTGTTCAGTTATTTACTGAAGTTCCTAGGGAAGATTCGGGAGAAGAATTTTGAAACAATCCCTACACAATTAACAAACCCATCCTAACCTCAGGTATAACCTTGGCTGTTCACAACATCCATCCTCCTCCCCAACTCCTCCTTTTATTTCTATTCCTGTTTATGTCTAAATGGGGGGCAACAACCTCAGCCCACAGCCAGGTTCGACCCCTTCCTCGGACTACAAGCCAAAGACCAGTGCCTCTGTACCCTTATTGACAGCAATGTCTCTTGATGCATTAAAATTCATATCTACTGAAATAATAAAAATCAGACAGAGCAATGTGAATTGAATCTGAAATGGCAGTGTGCGACTAACTTGTTCAGGGACAGTGTGTGTGCTTTGAGCCTCACTGGCTTTATTCAGGTGAAGGTAGACCACAAATTGTTGGATTGGGGCCTCTCAGAACGTGCTCATTCACTGAGCATATCTCACCACGGATGCACTCAAGCCATATCAGAGTTCAGCTTCACCTTTACCCTAGCCTTATTACTCTGGGCCGGAGCAAAATGCCCCACTGCTTACAATTCCCATGGCAGAAAAGTATAGTATACCGCAGACATGGTTTCACGGAAGAGAAATAAACCTGCGGAGTGGAAATGCATAAGTATCTCTGAGCAATTCTCACTTGAACCTCTGCGTTTTACAGCGGCCTGCCCTACCAGCTTGGCAGCGGCACTGACGGCACTGTAGGCACGCTCCTCCACGGCCCCGGCTCTGAGGCCCTGGCCGAGCACCAGCAAGCGCAGCCTCGCAGCTCACCGCTAAACCAGAAAATAAACCCTCTCGTAAAACTACAGCAAGGAGAACGAGGGTCCGGCTCCTGCTGGCGCTGTGCTAAAGGAACTGCTGTGTCATTTCCCAGACTCTCCCAGAGTTTGACGAGACATCCCGCAACTGAATCATGTTTCGGTTACGTGTCAGCCCCTCAGAGCAAACGCAACACCCATTCCGGTAAACATAGCCCTAAACAAATTAGTCAGAAAGAACAGTTTCCACCTCCAGTGTTTTCCCTTTGAGTGACACTACAGTATCGCTAGGGGCAATGATGCACCATGCTACATGTCATGAAGAACATAATCACAAAACAAGCAGTACATGAGGCAGATGCGGCTGTACTCCCTGTGGAATTACACAAACATTCAGCACCGTATTATAGTGGGCTTGATGCTCCTGGTGAAAGGACCTTAGCCTGCGGAGGTTTCCACTGTTTCCCCCTGCCTAAGCTACGGGTGGGAGTCCTGTTTATGAATGTGACACACCACGCTAGAGTCACATCACTACCACATATTCCACATAGCTATTCCAAAGAAACAGCCCTCACTACTATTCTAAACACCCACCCAGTCACTACAGCCCCCTGGGAGCTACACATCCCTAACAATCATATGTGAATTCTTCAAAAAAAGACCATAATCCTTCCCTCTGCAGTGAATGGTACTTCAACCCGACACATGTCAGAATGTTAGGGGGGACCTTGGCACGACAAACTAAAATGGAACTGACCGGTTTATTCTTGATCGACACTTTAACACAGGCCTAACTGAAATCTGTAGAATTTGCGGGTGGCATTGGAGTTGAGAGGCAATCCATTAAGGAACAGTGGATGTGAAAGAGAGGACAGGTCACTTCCTTAGAATATTATGTAATGCGCATTTTGAAAGACCCACCAGTATGAGGAAGACTAACACTGACAGGAAAGAGATCAAGGGTTAGGCCTGACATGATATCGTCCTCCAAGACCATCATGCGGTTTGTGCAGGATTGCACTGATCCCTCTCTCGGTTTGGCATCCATCTTGACTTACGCAGGAATGTCACAGCTGAAGCCAAACTCGTCCTGCCAGCAAAATACCAGTTAAGCTAAACTTCAATTACCTTTAATTTAGAAGAGGAGGTTTTACTGTTGGTTCATCATTTTCATAATATAGATGAATGGCATAAGGGACTTGCATATGACTGTGAATATTACAATTATGGTAAGTTCACATTACCGTGTGCAGAAGAAGCACGCAAAGCTGGAAGTTGTTATTTTCTATGGGGGGATGTGCAATCCCCTTGCTGTGTCTGCAGAGGCAATGCTATTACCCTGAAACAGATCAGGTGATAGGGGAAGATTGCAATGCAGTATCAAAGGAGATGCATTTAACTTTTAACAAATGCATTTCATTCTGGAGGCAGGGACATGATCTAACAATAACAGCATTTAATGCCACCCATTTTCAGGTGCTCTATGCCATCTTTGTGCTCTCCTAGCTACATGCAATCAAAAACATAATGGAATCACAAAGACAACCTGCCACTGAAAAAAAACACTGACGACTCAGTATTAAAGCACATGCCATAGACAACTGATGCATAATACATAACACCGCAAGGCAAATGTATAACCCAGCCTTGTGTGGCATTCTGTGAACGAGAAGAATGGCAGAGAGCTTGCACGCTTTGGATTCCTCTACATCGGGTCTGTGGGCAATTGCTCTCAGCTGGCCGAGGTGCTGCAGTCCCCCAACGCCCCCCCCAACCTTCCCATCTCCACCTCCCTCCCTGCTTTCATTCCTGTGGTGGAGAGAGGAGCAAGGAGCGTGAGTGCCAGGGCTGGGGCGGGCAGAGCCCCACCCTCTCCGAGCTGCTGCGGCATTCCTCCACCTGCCGCCTCTCCCCCCCTCCCCTCACCCCCCAGGGGAGCACCCCGCACAGGCGCGGCGGCACCAGCTTTGGGGGAGGGAAAGAGCGGCGGCCATTTCCATCTGCAGTGTCCTCGCAGGCTTCGGCAAAAGCACAGGGTCAGAATCCGAGCCCCGGGAACTGGTGACAAAACCAGTGTCCAGCAAGTACATATAATGCATGTAAGGGAACCAAACTGACTTATCTTTATTCGCTTCCTCCTGTGCTTCCCTTCAAAGTTATACATTAAAGAATACAGAGGAACAATTTGCTGATTGCACACAGGCTTAATAACTCTGATTTTTAGCGGCATGGTGACTTAGTTCTTTTTTCAGAAAGGAGCTAAATCTCATCAATTGTCTCTGGATTGGTTTTTTAATTACCTAATTTTTGAAATAACATTGTAATGATATTAATAATCCCTTGGTCATACCATGCTATGATTAAGGAGCAGTATGCCTAAAATTTATATGTGGCGTACTGCTGAAATTCCATGACCCGTTGACTCTGTCATACCTTGATCATTCCATTACCCTTATCTAACCCTGACCCAGGGACAGAGGCTGACCTCAGTTCAGTGAGGGTATGTAACTGCTTACAGTCTTTGCATGCATATGAGTGGAAGAAACAGGCAAGATGAGAGAAGATCAAGTCACATTTGATTTGGATCCCTGCATGTGTGAATAGGAGTGTATGTCCTTGGACAACACAAGCAAACGTATATTATGTGTGACTGTATTAGTGTGCACAGCAGAGGGTGTGAAGGCTCCATGGCTGCAAGGGAAGATGAAAGCTCTGGCCTGACTTCTTGCACTTCCTCTTGAGACACAGGAAGTTCCAGGATTCCTGTCAGGAAGGGGAGGAGCTGCACTGTCAGGAATCCCGACTCCCAGCCTCCCACTACATTCACCATAGCGACACAACTGTTCCTACTAAACCGCTTATGTGGACCTCAAAATAGCCTCTGAAAAGACCCACCAACACTACTGTGACAGTTTATTTGAACATGTGACCATATATCCTGGGTTGAAAGGAAGGAAATACCATTTCCATATCTGGCCATCTACTTAACATTCTACTAAGCGTAGGCTCTCTTACACATTGTACTAGGTAAACATAAATACACAATGTTAAGGTGTAAAAAAGCCTGTGGTGATGTTGACACAAGAGTACCAGGAAGACTAATATCAGGAATTCCCAATCTTGGCTGTGGGGCTTCCGTGTGTACTCTGGTTCCTTTCCAAGAGAATTTGCTACTCCTCAAAGAGAACAAGCTGCTAGCTTGGTAACAGTTCTATGAAGTAGCCCTCTGCAATAACCTGACATATTAGCCAAATTATGTCAGAAAAAAACATCTATACAAAATATATAATTTATTCAAGGACTTGCTAATCAATGGGTTTGTTTCTCAGACAAGTAATGCATTCCTTCTCCATAATGTGCTCTACAACAATTCCTTCAGAAAGAAATGGAATAGTTCACTGGCTGGTTACCTTAATGACTGACTGGATGATCACAATGGAGCAATGGAGGCATAAAAGCTATAGACACCTGGCTGCTAAAATTAAACACCTGACTGTCCCCCGTGCACTGGCCCACAAAACCCCAGAATGAGTTAAGAACCTTAGGGACTGGACCCCTGGATGGTGACATTGAGGGGATCTGGTATTTGGGAAGGCGCTGAGTTCCATCATTAACAAACAGTTTAAAATTTAAGACTGTATGACCTGGAGTCTGCAGTAGCAGGACATAACTGGCCCTTTTCTGCTAGGGTTGGGTGGGTTATGTAGGCCAGGGCTATCTCACAGCACCACTTGATAGCATCTTCTAGTCAGGAGCGAGGGCTTCCTCAGATGACATCATCGGGGGGTTGTGCCTATCCTCCATTCGGCGTTTGCCCTCCTGTGGTGCAATGTGGGTCTTGTGTGTAAAAACATTGTTGGTACAATGTAAGTTTGATGGAGGATAGCCTTTGCTGTATCTCAGCACACCTGTGTAAGTGCAGAGGATGCTGGAGGTGAGACAATGAGCAAAACCGGCCATTCAAAAATCAGGGTGAAAAGGGGGTAGAAATGGTAAAAAGATTAAAATGCTTCTTTGTTGACACACCCTAAAGTGGGGGCTTAAGAGCAGTACCTGCAGCCTTCCAGAACAGCTGGCTGTGAGGTCATTGGTTATTCGATCATGAAATGAAATCTCCAGACAGCACACTTTGTTTTTTTCCCCCCAAACAACACTCACGTATCCAAGGGCACTTCTGCCCTTTCACACCTAATTTCATTATTTTCAATAGTAACTGTGCTGTTGACCCACTCATGCTGAACTGTCAGTGTAGGAGACAGGAAGAAGGTGACCTTCGTGATCAACAAGGTTAAAGGCTGACTAGGCTATTGGGTTAGCCTGGAGTTTCAACTGGGCTAGCTTGGTGTAAAGTCCATCAGAAACAGAACATGCATAAAAACAACACAACGTGATGATGCTTTTCGAATGGATGGACCTTTAATTTGGCGTATGATGAGCCTAAATTTACAATGGAATAAAATTTTCATGCATCCATCCATCAATTTGGTTTAGATATTTAATGCAATAAGCCATTTTGCAGATCAGTTTAATGACAAAAGCAATCTTGAAATGCACTTTTGCAATTATTTAATTTCATTTGGAGATTTAGCTGAAACAAAAACCAGGCTACTCTGCGTGAGGAGGTCCAAGGTCAAATCCAAATCCTGATCTGAGCAGACTTGAATGGCTCTGTAATGGTTATGCAACAATATTGTCTTGTAGCGGTATTTTCTGCCTCTGTTATCTAAATTCCTCTAGACAAGAATGCTGTGGAACCAACAAACAGTACCCTTACTGCTGAGGGACAGCTGACCTTTAACAAAGCAACATGCTTAATGCAACTTGAGGCCTTGTAAAGATCAAAGGGTTGAAGTGGAATGATAAATAACGCTGGAAATATCAATGATGATTACAGCCAGGCTTCATATGCCACAGCATGGATCACAGCATCTGTGGTTGTGAGCCATTCTTTGCCTTCATGTGGCTTCTTCTGAAACAGACAGACCTTTAATGCTGTCTGGTAGGACTCAGGCTTCTCATTAATAACGTTCATTAGGCATTCAAGGCCCATTTGGCCTAAAGACTGAGAACCTGCCATCTCCTCTGGGCGATCTGTAGCACTGATACCCTTACACCGTCCATGAAACGCAAACACAGCGATTCAATTAAGAGATAACATTTGATCACTGCAGTACCATAGGTATACTTAAGAGACCCATCTATCACAATCAAGGATTACACATTGACAACGGAGCATTAGGTAGCCAGTCCATGAATTGGACTGAACATGAACTACACTGGACTGAAGAGCTAAGGATGTACCTTTTCCCTTTTTGGACACAGGAGGCTTTCATTTAGGTTTTACTTTTTATGTCTGTGCTTCTTAGCAGAACAGGCAGGCTGATGGGTGGGGATCATGATTACTGGTGGGTCAGTCTCAATGAGTAAGCACACCATTTGGCTTTTACCGGGCCCCGAAGCTGACCCCACCCATGTCGGAGGCTGATCCATGCCCTTCACACTTCTGTGCCTCCCTCTGCCAAAGGAGTGGCAAAAGGACAGGAGGTGGGGAAGGGGGCAAGAGCATTAGTGACTCGGCTCCGCCTGAGCCGGCCCCGCTGCCAAATGGCCTACTGGCTTTCATTCTAAACTGTGGGGTCTCTGCCACCCTCAACAGTGCTCAGACGCAGAGGGGGAGCATGGGTAATTTGTTGGCTTGATTGGATAATCCACCATCTGCTGTACTGCGCTGGGGCATGGCTTGTGTCTATGGGCTTGAGACTGGGAGAAAAATAAAACAATGAAGAAAGGACATATGACACATGAATGGATAAATAAACTTAGACATGAATGAAAAGAATGAGGATTATACTGGGAAATCCAAGGGTGGGAGCCAGTAATGTAGCAAAATTCAAGACCCACATCAACTGGGACTATGTCAACTGATCCTCTTATTCTACTGGAAATGTTAAACTGCTGGCTTTGTATTCCTGTACTGCAGTTCTGCTACTCCGAATCACTCTCCTCTGTCAGCTATGAGAGTAAATGTCTACGTGATTAAATGCTACTCTTCGTAATGCCAGTGCTTAAAACCAAGCACATCCAGCCATCTCCCTCGCCCAGAACCATATCCTTTAAAAAAGGATTATATTTATGAAGATAAAAAAGCTTAATCAAGCAGGGATCTGTAATAGTCCCTGCTATTCAGCTCCTGCTAATTTCACACCCTGGTAAAGTACCAATTAAATGTGCATGGGCGCTAAATATAGAAGGTGCTCAAGAGCCGTTCCTCAAACTGATAAAAACGACAATAACGCTTGCGGGTTTCCTGTGACAGGAAGACATGGCTGCCTGCCAGGACTCACGAATGATACCGCTGGATTGTTAACTCCTCTCTGTCATTTCTCCCTCAGATCTCAATGAACATATCCTCTGTTTCACCCCGGTCTACAAAGGCACGCTTATGACAAGCAGCAGTGTCATTTTTCCTGCTTTTCTGGGGGGGAATCTCAGCAGAATACAACAGCATTTCAAGGAGCCACAGCAAAGGCTAAGAAGTTTTAAAGGGCCAGAGAACGTCCCTGCAAGGCCGTCCTGTCTCTGTAGGAGATGCCTAAACAGCAATAAGGATTGCAATTCCCTTTAGTAAGGCTTCATGACAGAGAGTTTTGATCAGGCTGTCTTTTAACAGTTGCCAACTTGTGATGTGTGGCAGCTGATAAAGTCATCTTTCCATCTCAGCTCACTAAAAATCACAGTAAAAGTTCACTCTCTGCTGATTAAATAGGGGCTGTTAGCGAAGCTGGTTTTTGTGAGGGTGGTTAAAAATAGGATCTCGCAGACAGAGCAGCACAGTAAGCACACTCTGGACACTGTTCTGGGGACACAGACAGCATAACGAGGTAGTTATAATGACCACCAGCATTATTCCACAGAGACACTAAGGAGTCTCCATCTCGCAGGATTTTCCAGCAACAAGGGTCAGCTGTAAGGTGTGTCATGTTACTGTACTGTATTAAATAATGAAGAAACGCACAATGGTGTCTTGTAGAGGCCACATCCCCCTCTGCCCCTGCAAAATGGCTCTATCCCACAATGCAACACCAATTTGACAACATTGTTTACGAAGTATAGGGTTTCACGTTCCTATGCCTCGTTGGTGTCATTGGAGAAACTGGCACCGTCACAGCTTCATAATGGGTACGACTTCCTTTTAATCTGGCACAGCCACCACCAAGTCAGCAGCTGAAAGAAATGGAGAGGAAAGTGAGAACAACGTAAAATGGAAGGAGCAGGCAAGCCGTGACCGTAATCTCCTGCTATGCGGGGCGGCGTGACCCCAGGTCTGAGTGAGGGTGAGGGAGCCAGACAGAGGTTCAGCCTTCCCGTCTGCAATTCCAGCCCCTTGCGTACAGGTCAGCGAGGAGAACCGTCGAACCTGTGCGAGTGCACGATCATAGGGCAATGCACCGACTGACTCCCCGACCGAGGTTACAGGCACCGGCAGAGAGCCGGGGCCCCTAGGGTTCCACCCCCTGCTCGACGGTCAGGAGGCAGCCGACCGCACAAATAAGCCTGGCTGGTTCCATCTCCCGCAGTGCTGGATCCCCGCCCGCATTAGGGTTGGAAACTTTAACCAGCGGACGAAATAATTACGCGATAATGCAACCTGGTCCCAGTTGGAAATAACATATATCTAAAGCAGGGACTGGTTCCCATAAATATTGTGGGAATGAGGGAAGTTTCGCGTTTCTGCTGAGGTGAAAGTTTGGTAATGAGCCGTATTCGCTGAGGTGTCAGCAGGGGAGCGTACCCAGACTCCTGTTGGGCACACCCCATAGCAGTGCGATGGAAGCACCTGTGTGGCTTCAAATTAGGCTCCCCTCTTACACTGTGTAGTGGAAACACCCTGACAAATGAAGGAGCACTACAGATTGTACAAGAGAAACAGCTTGGAGTACACAGAGGAACATCTGTAAAACAGCTTTGGCAAAAGCATAATATTTACAACACAGACACTGATGCTCAGGATATTCATGCTGCTTTTGTGTGTGTTCATGTAAAAGGACACGCAAGGGCATGCTTATGTGTGCATCTGCAAGCGTGTTTGTACATGTTTATTTGTGTGTGTGTGTGTGTGTGTGTGTGTGTGTCTGTGTGTGTATACGTGTGTACGTGTGTGTGCATGTGTGTGTTTGTGCGCCCATCATGTGGGGTGCTGGAAATAATCACATATGAATCACTCCAAACTCCAAAAACATCTCTCGTCACAAATTCATGCGGACAAGATTGGGTGCAGCTGACAGTTTTTTGTAAAATGATTTTACTCCATTCCCATTGAACACTTCACTTTCGCCATTTCCCTGCACTGCATAATGGAAGAGTCTGGGCAATGAGACATGCTTTTCTGGCAAAGAGACTAATTCTGTCATCGGATACAGAGGCATTTTCTGCCAGCAAGACACAAATCAGTGCATGAAATCAGACTCTTGTCTCTCACTTTGAGACACTACCCTGCTCAGTTTGATTCGGACCATAATCCTCTGCTTTACTGTAAACAAAAGTTCTGCTCCTACTGTTTTAACCAAAATCTGGTCTGGACCTTGACTTGACTTTAATTCAGCTGTGCAAACACAGTTGGACTTCAAAAACAACAAACACATTACTTCATTATGTTTCCAAGCACACTTCTTCCCATTGTATTTTGGTAAAATCCAACCCTGCTCATACATCATGGTAGGCAGCAGTAGGAGTATAAAGAATTCATACTGCTGAATTCCACCACCTTTACAAATATATGGCTGTTTCTCACCTGTACTTATGGTACAATACCAAAAGGAAGAGCCACAAAGAGTTTTATTATGCTATAAAATGAGCAAATTTGAAATTCTGGTGTGGTTTTATGACCAGTTGGTAACAGAAGTCTCCTACAAACCCCAGAATGCATTTCACATTGGAATCCAGGGAGGAGGATCAAACTAACATGCTACACATGCTGAGGATTGCAGGCATTTGCACTACATTTCAGTTGCATGCTGAATAAAGTGTAAGTTGAGCAACAACATTAAAATATAAGCTGTTCTGAAGTTCAAGATGAAAGAACTGGGAATGCACTGCATGTGGTTTGTTACAGACATAAACCTGACACCCAGAAGGAAGAACTAGTCAGAACATTGGGTGGGTGCCGTCACAGGTATGAGGCTGATTTGAAACAAGGTGGGGAGGGCATGGCCAATGAGAGGTGCTTATCACTAAAGCAAATGCTACAGCTGAATATGAAATATATTTTACAGTATTCAAGAAAGATATGACATGCCTTTCATTTTTTCCCATGAAGGAGAAAGACAGACAGACAAAGATGTTACACCTAGGATTCCACAGCACAAAACAGACAGAGAGCCGCCAGTCTCCTGGCAAAACCACGCTGTTTAACAGGGATGACACGCTGCATCTGATACTGACGTCACCTGGGTGGAAGAATTACAAAGATAAGACAGAGGCAGAACTGTGGCACCACAGCTGAGACAGATTGTCTTAGATAGAACTTCAGGGCCTGGGACTTTACCATGCCTATTCAAGCATTAAAAAGTGAACAAACAACTGAAACGATAAACAAATGAAAAAGATGCTAAAGCACAGGCATACAAGAAGACGCCTTCTGAGGTTCATAACTACCAGAGGCTGTTACGATTGGTCGGGGGATGCTGAGGAAGGCCTGGGGGCAGGCAGACAGCGATAAAGATTCCAAAGAGGGTTGCCTTTGTATCTTTGTGCAGCACCTCCTTTTCAGCTACCAAAGAAATTGCAGGAGGGGAGTTACACCAGCGTTTGCAAAAACCCAACAGTCCTTGCAAGCCTCTTTTCCCAAGCTCCATAAATGACAATGAAAGAATTTGCCAGACGCTCCAAGAATTACGGTCCAGCAACTGACATTGGGGAAATTTGCAGCCAATTTCGCTTTCTGACAGGGACGCAATTCATGTTGTCAGCTTAAAGGAGACGGATGCCCGGTGTGTGCCTCTTTCACTGCGAGGAGAAACAAGATGTTGTAAAACAACCCTGGAGCAAAAAGGGAAGAGGGAGAACCATCTGAATAATATTCAATTTACAGAAGATGCTGATGCATAACCAACTCCATTTTGAACTAAAAGCATTAAGGCTAACACAGGACTGATTGTTTACACTTGTTTTTTTTTATCCTTCCAATGCCATTATGTCTTTATTGATGTTGCTGTCACCATTATTAATGCTGCATATTAGGATAGTTTCTGTTTAATGAATCACAGAAAAGTATCACTATGCTGTGAAAGGAGTCATGCTCAAAAGACCTGCAGTAATTACTTGTCTCCTGACATTCACTGCAACATGCAGATTTTTGCTTTGCCTCCCATTTCCGTTTAATTGACCATTTTTAAAAGCCAAGATAGCTCATAATAAAACAAAGCAATGGGGTAAAAAAGTTTGTGTGTGCGTGTCTGTATGTGTCTGTGTGTACAATGGGACTACACGTGTGTGCATGTGTGTGTGCGTGCCTACTCCATGCTATGCTTATTGTAGTTATCAGTTTGAGCAGCCAGTTTTATCACACTTAATGTCCCAATCAAATCGAAAGAAAAGACAGATGCACCCCCTGACAAGAATGGCATGGCCATTCTCGCCAGACTCCTGTCTTTATCTGGGCAGTAATGATCCTCGCTCACAGATTACTCCCATTTTGAAGCTTTCTGCAAATTACGCTGAAGAATGAAATGTACAGCCTGTCACGAACAATGCCTATAAAGAAAGATTCATTTCACCATCTCAGATTCAGGGCGAGTGTCAAACCTTACACATTTGAAAGAGAGCGTGCAGAAGGCTTGGTGAATAATTAATTCGGTATCACAGACCATTTACCTTGAAAAAGGAACAGAGCGAGATAGTGAAAGGCCCTTGTATTTGCAGAGAGAAGTTCAACTGTGTAGGTCTCTGTGAATTTGGGAACCAATGCTGTGTTACTGAGATGCCCAAACTGGTGTCTCGCACAGTTTGCAGCCAAAAAATAAGAGGACAGTCCATCAATTGTGGGAAAGTACTTGTATAACACACTGTATTCCCTATGGCCATACACAGACATGCTTCATTAACTCAATAACACCAGAAATTAAAAGGTCCAACTATAATTTGAGCACAATGGAGAAGGAAGATTATGGGGAAAAAAATCCCAGTAATTGTCAGCTACTGTTTAAATAATGAACTCACTGTATGACTGTAACTTCCGAATGAGCGCAACTAAGACACTAATTTGTAAGATAATGAATTGTAAAGTTTGCTACTGTGCATGAAAGGCACTTTGAAGATAAAGTAAAACAAACACACAAAAAGGTGTCACAACAATGCCCACTAACTCTGCAATTTGAGCTGTTCCACTGTGGTAAATAAGGTTATTTCAGTTTTCTGCTCTGTTTGGCAGAGAAACTCGTACAATGATGAGAAATGTTTCTATAAATCCAATGTTTGCGTGTGTATGATCATGTGTTCATGTGTTTATGAATATGAATCTGTCTGTGTGGTGTAAGTGTGAGGGAGAGCAGAAGGCACACTCCCACCCCCCGGTGGCTCTGTCACACTGACACCCAGTGTGAGGGCCGACGCCCGCGGGGCCAGTACCTGGAAGGTTAAACGGCCGTCTGTTCGCGCGCAGATTTCCCTGGACCCATTAATCACGCGCGGCGGAGTGGGCCCGAAACGCAGGCGCGTCACTCCGCACGGCGCCCCCTTCTCATCAGGGTCGCGCAAGCTGCTCCCGTCTCTCCAGCACGCTCTTCGTCGGGAGGGGGGGGGGGGGGGTGGCTACGGGGGCCCCGCCCGAGTCCCCGACACCAGCCGAGACACTGTCTGCCTCAGTCAAAATCATGAGGGCTGCAGGCATTACAGCAGCTCTGAGCCTCATGACACTTCTCATGAGGCGGGTGATTTCTAATACGCTTAGGGCAAGATTCAAAACTGACAAAAAGGCATTTTAATGCACTGGTGGTTTGCGTTTGGTACCACATTAAAATGCTTTGTAGGCAGAGATTTTACAGCCCACTTACATCTAACAGCCTGGACATCTGATTGGTTGCTTGTCTTGTTGCAAAAGAATGCCATTTCCAGGGTAAACAACAGGGTTATTCAGTGGCTGACTGTTTGGCTGGGGAACATCAACTCTATTATTTCTTCAAATTAGCCTGAGCTGAAATCTGCCAATTTCATGGTGTTTAAACACAGAAGAACAACACTAGACAGATGCTCAGCTTCCAACATGTGCCGCGACGATTGAGACCCGACACTTACGACGTTTATCACCAATTGGTTGCCGCGGTCATCTCCCCACTCACGTCACTCTACGTTTCCAGGCCAGGCAAAACGACACCCGGTTTCAACAATCTCATTTCAGCTTTGGAGAGCCGGGCATTTTCGGCTCGACCGACTAGCGCAGTGCGCTGTGTTAAAATGCCTTTTCACCGCAGTAAAATATCTTATATTTTAATTAAATGTCACTTTATAGGATAGGAGTGGGTGCACTGGACGCTTAAGTAGCTGCTGTTCAATTCAATCTCTGAGTTTCCTCCTTTCAGTTCAGGTAATTGCCATTTTAATTGACCACGGGCTGACGCTGGTAAATGGTGTGTTCTGTAATGATGGCGCATTGAAAGAGGTCTCGCTGCCATCTTACTCATCACATTAATTGTACCTGGGGGGAATGACCTCAGTGTATTCAAATTGTAGGGGAGCGCTCCAGACTAATTGGAAATATTTCACATAACTTTTAAATGAATGTGTGGAATGTCAACCGAACCATTTGCAGATTTGCACATTTCAGACCTATTCCCTTCTAATTTGTTTGCCTTCTTCTCAGTGCGAGTCAAGACAGTTGGCAAAAACAGAAATCTTTTCCCCGAAAACCATACACCACACTCCCAGAGATCCCTGTCTAATTTTATGAGGCTGTCTTAATAGTTTGTTATTTCACTGCATGAAACAAGGTAAGACAATCAGCTGCACTGTTCAGATGGAATGCATAATACATTCAGGCATACAGAGCTGGGCACGTAAGCCTTTTTCTAATCTAAAACCAATGTACTGGTAAGCCTTTTTCTATCTGAAAGCCATTGTTCTTGCTTGACATTGAACTTTGCGCGAAAAAATTTATGTTTGCAGAGGGAACCCTTACACAGGCCCGGTGCTATCAGGGTGCTTAGGAGCGCATTGCACCCTCAGATGGACCTCAATGCACCCCCATCCGAACGTCTACATAGTATTGATGACTTTTTTTGTACCCCCGTGGATTGCAGTTGCACCCCTCTGTATTTTCTGCAGGCGTCAAGCTTGCCCTTACATCAGATTCATTTGTAGGGAATGCTCTTGATCTGCGTTGGGTCAGGACCATTTTGATACGAAGCTTTTTTTTCTCCCCAGCATGTACAGCCAAACAGCCAGACTCAGATTTGCACAGTGAGGGCTTCCCTTAAACCTTCCGCTGGCATGACATCTGCAATCCCAAATGCACCAGCACTGCCTGCTTCTCCTGCCAGGTTATCTGCTGTTGATGTCTCTTTCCCCTATGTTTATCTCCCATCTGAGATGTGAGATGCTGTATCAGAAATGGTTTCTTATGTATGAGATAGGAACCCCCTTCCTTAGTTCTGCCACCCGCAGGTTCTAGGACTACAGAGAGCATGAGAATAATATATTTTCAAAGAAAGACACCTGGATGATGCAGCTCTCCACTCTGCACCCTTATCTCATAACTACCCCTGACCCATCAAAACTGAACATGTTTGACTATTGGAAGAACACAATGTGAGCCGCTCGCGGACAGCGGCCAGATCATCTGCTCTGTAAAGTCCGAGTCTATATTTATAAGAGAATCAAAATGTCACGGGTCGCTGTGTCAGACCAGTGTAGTTCGTCCTTTCGTCTCAGACAATAATAACATAAAATGCCAGCCCTCTATTGTACACTTGTATCAACATTTGAACAGCTTCCAGCTGACAGGCGTCCAAGTCCCGTCAAAGCGCATTTCAGGACAGGGTTGAACTGCAGGGTAAAGATGGATACAGTGTTGTGCAAACTGCTATTGATTTAGGCCATGTTTGTAATAAACACAAGGAGGATTAGGAAATGCTTCTGCATTTGGGCTAAATATTAAACTAGGTGTTTGAAAATCAAACAACAGCTTTTCTTGCGTCGCATTTGTTTTCAGGAAACAGTTTGCTTTTTTCCACCCCAAATGCTCAAACTTGATCACTAACAGTTGTTCATAATTCATGTGATCAGAAAAAAAAAATTATATAAACATGCATCATGGTCATATGTGTCATTTCCCATGGACTATTCCTAAAAGAAATCCATTTCAGTTCATATGCGTGCAATCAACTTTTAATAACCACTTCTAATTTTCCCTGTTGAACTTCAGTATAAAAAAAACAAAACAATTGAATGCAGTGAAATCCCTGCAGCACTACACTGCATTTTAATGAACTGCCTATTAAGTAGGTGGGAGGTGTGCCGGAAGACTAAAACACAAATACTTACATGAGGTGAGTGGGAGATCTGTAGTAAACGCCACCACTCACAGAGAATGATTGGTGTTGACAGCAGCAGCAAGCCTGAAGGCTGGAGGCTATTTCACCAGCTCCTCAAAACAGACCGTCCCCACTTTAGTGTCAGCCAAAGGGGAACAGCATCTAAAACTGCACAGGTGTGTACCCTCCCATGCCTGGACATCCCTCTGCCCACCAAACCCGAATCTCCATACTAGAGGCACTGATGGCACGGCACCCCTATCTCCCACGTACTTTTCCACCAGTCACTGCTTACGAATAATATGGTAATATCATCAAGCAGCAGCAGGCTCTGCAGTAAGGTGCATATTAAATCTAAAAGCAATGTGCTTTGTCTTTAAATTCTCCTCGAGTGAAGAATTTGAGAATGTGTTCTCCTTTTCTTAGACAGCATTGTGAGTTCAGTATTCGATGTAAGTGACAAAACAAATATTTTGTGAGATGCAAAAAGTGTAACACGTTTGCTGTAAATACATAGGCCTGCTTACTTGGCTTGCTGCAGCTAGTGGACATCTTGGCCTAAGACAGCATTCACCAATTAGATATCCTTTAGATCTGCATACTCAATAGGCCTTTCCCCCTAGCTTTTATGTGCTCTTCTTTTCAGGGTTCTTGCTGGATGTTGACTTTGCCTGGTCTCTCCTCACCACCACTTGAAGGACGAGGGACACAATGCTGGGTCTGAATGGGGCGGATATTGCTGTCAGACTCCGCAGACTGCGTGCAGACTGCGGCTGCCATCTGGCAGACTGCCCCCGTTTCCCATTCAAAGGCTCCTCTCCTCCCGCCTGCCCATTACTTGACAATGGCACAAGTGCGGCCCACGTCATGCATTGCAATCACGTGCGTTTTCTCACTTGCTCTTGCGCTGGGTGATTTGCAGGATCCACTTTAACTCACTTACGCGGTTTTAATAAAGCATCGGCTGCAGATGAAAAGGCGATTAATAGTGCGGAGGCCTTCGGGTTCTTTCCGATGCTCTTAACCACGCGAACCCCGCTTCCTCCTGATCGAGTAGTCCCCGCGTGCTACCTATGGAGTCGCCACACAGCGGACTATTCCGCAGTGTGCCACGCAGGTCTGTGATTGGCCCGATTGCGGTTAGCAGCCACACCGCATTGGCTCCATGGGAGCCCAGCCTGTGTGTCCCCGAAGCCCCGATAGTCATCACCTGACATGTTCAACAACATTGTGGCAGCGCTGTCAGCTTCCTGGCAATGCTATCAGTCAGCGGCACTGAGTGGGCGAGGAAATTAAACTGGGACGAGACGTACTAAACGATCAATTGTGCCGTTTTTCAGTTTAAAAGTCCGCAGCCAACAGCCAGACAGACTGAATGCCATCTGGGACATCAAAGAACAGTGCAGCATAAAATCAATAAACCTGGGGAAATTACTCAGACATATCATTCAAGTATTTGGTAGGCAAGAATCACTGTGTATCACACCACTTCAATGTACATGCAAATCCTTCCCTTGGTCTCGTTAACATTAATAAATAACCCTTAGAGCAAGCATTAGACCTCAAAGCTGTGTCATTGTTCCCCCATAATCTTATCTAGCTTTGTCTGTCAAAGATATACCTAAGCCCTTTACGGTCAATAAATAATCACAATGACCTATTTTGCTCAGATCTTCAAGATATCTACCGAGCTTGCTTAAACATTCTCCCTTTCTCTATCCTTATTCTCTTTCTTTCACACACAGATACAAACCTGTGCTTTTCTCTGTAGAGAGGAAAACTAATCAACCTGTCCTCTGTCTGTTGAATGGTTCTGGCGCAGAGAGCGATTTATTACTCATTATTTCAACAGCCTCGCTGTCACTTTGTCTCCGAGCAGCTTTATTAAAAAACGAGTTCCCGCCATGACCATTCCAGGAACTTCAGACTGAGCCTGCGTGTCCAGCACGTTGTTTCAGGAACCTGACCTTTATTTCTTTTGTTTCATTTTCTCCCCCACAGTAGACAAACATATAATTTCCTTTCAGGGAAAGAGGGACTTGAGCAGAAAAGGGATTTTTCTCCTCCCTGATCTCCTTTTTGAACTGCAGCACGCCAATCAAAAATGGACGAGTAAGGATGTGGGGGGAGGAGGGCGAGGCACTTCCCGGATTTCTATGCTTGAATTGGACTCTGGGTTGCAGCTTCTGTGGAGAAGCTCATCGACAGTTACTGTACCTGTTCGGCGTGGTCACTGTCACGGCCGGCACACGTGTTGATATAGTCTCAGCCACATATTCAAAACGCTTACGAAACATTTGCTGAGCCAGCAAAAGCAAAAGCACTCCCCGCACATGGACACGTGTACACACACATATATACACACACATATACGCACACACACACACACACACACACACAACTAGTGAAAAGCTACATGAAACAGATCCATTACAGAATTAACAACAGTGATCTTTCACCCAGGAACTCCCACGAGATTTCAGCTAAAACCTGACCGAGTGGGAAAAAATGAAAAGGCTTTGAGTAAGTACAGGATGATACCGAGTTCCCTGGAAGCCAGGAGGAGCTCGGCTCAGAAACACAGAACCCCAGACATTAAATTGAGAATGGAAAACTAAAATGCATCGATCGCAGAGGGCTGCACATCCTCGATTTGCTTCTGTCGGGACCTGTATGTCAGACAGTGAAATGTAAGCTTTAGGCAGAATAAGTGCAGGGTGAGGAAAACCTGCATCATCCTTTAGGTTACACAGTCCACGTGCTCAGAATGCAATAATGTTATAATGATTTTTACAGAAATCCCCAAATATTACTCTTTCTGTGTGGGGGAAAAAACTCACACTCTTTGTTAATACGTTACAACCGGAGACCATTTGAAACCAAATAACATTAACATTACAGGCAATGACCCTTTGAATTTTAGAAAAGGGTCCTCAAATGTCACTT
The DNA here is from genome assembly GCA_019176425.1 of Megalops atlanticus. NCBI lineage: Eukaryota > Metazoa > Chordata > Actinopteri > Elopiformes > Megalopidae > Megalops > Megalops atlanticus. Next base: position 10,546,356 of record CM032885.1, on the reverse strand, counting down.
GTCGCTGATGGAAGGCAAAGCAGCTGTTCAGGACCATCCTGCCGGAAGCTTTAAAAACACGTGTGCATTACCTAAAGGACAGCGATGGCGTATTCTCTCACATGGCTTCTTGTTTGCCTGCTCTATTCTGCATTTTCATAAACTCAATGAATAAAAGAAGAACTCTGAACATAGCCGAGGGACATGTGAGGGAAAAAAAACACAAATTTGAAAGAAAAGCTGATGTTGGGGTAAGATAAAAGTCCGCAAATATTCAGTGTATTCACCAACGAAGGAAAAGGCCTCAATCAAAATGCTAGGAATTTGCGTTTGTGCTGTTTGAGGAACTCCGTCTGCTGAAGGTTGGAGGCCATGCCACATACCCTGCCTGAGGTTAAATGGTAAAATGGTTATGCGTCTCCTGCAGCCATTGCTTTGGTTGATACGCTGTTGTAGCATTTATGTATAGCACAAAGGCTCATTCATCTCCATAGCTCATCCTCCACAAAGACCAATCTATCATTCTTCTGTCAGCCAGCTTAAAACATGATTAGCCTTCAAAATAAAAACCACGTCCTCTGCGGAAGAGTTTGATGGTAATTATTGTACAGGTGACCTTGGGGGCTACACAGTCATGATACTTTCATCACAGCCATCCACAGTACTCCCCACTGCAGGTATATTTCAAAACTAACCTCAGTTGGATAGGAAGTCTCTCTGTGTGTTAATTCATAAAAGGAAATAAAACAACAAAATGCGAGGACTCATTTATGTCAGCCACTTTAGGGGTGCTTTGTTATTTTAATCCTTTACAGCGTCTCCGGACAGCACGGCCGGCAGGAGCAGAGGTCTTATTGTTATTCTAATGGCGCGTCAGTGCACAGTCGATGGATGCCAGGAAATGACCCATCTGGGGCAATTCAAGTTGATTGCCTGTTGTTCAAGTATTTGGGACCAGAGCATTCAGCCTCTCAAAGAGACAAAGTAGACACTGAAAGCACGTCGCGGTCCCTCCTGTCAGCCCTCTGGGAAATGATCGAGCCCGCACATCCGTACTCCAGCCAGGGAAGCTTAAAATCATCACTTCAGTGTAATTCTATTCTCGCAAAAGATGTCTGAAGTGTATGGTACCTGACATGATTTAAACAGATCCCTATTTGAAGTCCATATGTTTAAGAATGCATCCCAACAGCCCAGGCAGCCAGTGAACATACATGGCGACCAGCTCGTGCTCCCTTCTTCACTTTGTGGGTGCCTGCTGGGACTGTCACTCTGGTGCTCATGAAAGAAGGAACAGGTGTCTCTCAGACCGCACAGCGTAATTAGCTTAGGACCTGTTTCTCTTCACAATTGGGCAATGTTTTTTTATTATAATTTACAACAGGTTGACAAGGCACACATACAGGGAAAGGCATCTGTGAGCCGGCATTCTGATTCAGGGCCTCTCTCTTCCTGTTTAACTTCCTCCTCCTTTTCTCCCTCTGTTGACTGATCACTCAACCAAACACAACCAAACAAAAACACATGCACACTCACATTCACACACAAGTGCACACGCACACAGGCACACAAAGACAGACAGACAGACACGCACACACACACAGACACACACACACACACACACACACACACACACACACACTCCTACTGTGTCCACCTTGCTAGCTTCCTTGGCATTTTGTTATCCTGTAAGGACTCGGGCGCCTCCCTCTCTCTCTCTCTCTTTCTCTCTTGCACTAGCGGGGCAGCAGCCAAGAGACGTGTAGGCACAGGGACAGGAGCACCTGGCCAAGTCCCCTCTCTCATTTTGTGTGTGCGGGGGCGGCGGCGAGGCTTCACGTGCGGCGGCAGTCTGTTCCGGCCGGGCCAGCTGTTCCTGCACGCCACGCGCACCGCACCGTCACCCCGCCGAGTCACGCGGCCTGCTGGCCGAGGCCCGCTCAGCGTCAGCCGCCACAGAGGTGAGCCGGAGCGCACGCCAGAGGAAACAATGGCCTGCTCCGCTATGCCGTTCAGGGCTAATTGAATTACGACAAAGACGAACCCGCGGGCGCGCTTCCGTGGCCATATGCTCCACCTCGGAAATGAAGACTCCTACAGAGGGCCAGACACCACAGCAACACCGCAGCAACGCCATGGCCCCTATAGCAACTCCCCACCCCCTATGGTGAAAACAGCCAATCGGTGCCCAGAAACACCTGGGAGGTGTTGATGGAGTTTTTCTCCCTCCCGCCCTGAGAACACCGCACACCGGGACATGTGCCTGCCAGAGTGAGCCTCGGAGGCTGCAAGTGTTTTATTGCAGGCGGTTACTGCCAGACATCTGTTGCCCTCGCCTGTCCTTGAGGGTGATGGATGCCTCCAGTCACAAAAAAAAGGGCTGCGAGTGCAGGTGTCCGCACGGCCCGCCGAGCGCACGGCACCCGGAATTTAGGAGTCAACAAAACTCAGGGTGACTTTCGGAGATTTTCTGCCCCGGCTCTGAAGTGTTAAACGCTCACCGCATATTTTTTCTCCTTCTCATTTTCCACCGCCGCCTCGGCCTGGGCTTGAAAGTTTCACGCCACTCGTGCTCCACAAAGCAAACTGCATTCAGCATTCCTGGCAGCTGCCAAACTTCCTTGGCTATGAATCGATGCTTACCTCGAGTTTTACAATGAAAGACACTCAATGTATTGATCAAACAGACTGAGTCAATTGATTCGTGACCTCTAATCACAGCAGGAAATCATTCGTAATTAATTTTCATGTTTTTATCTTGCTCATCCTTAATGGATATGAAACAAATAATAATTGGATGCAAGCATGGCTGAAAAAGCCAAGTGGCTTGTGGCCAACAAGATATGAGCATACTGGTTGTCATTATGGTTGGTTATTAGGCTTATAATTAACAAAATTAAACCTTTTTTTCCTCCAAACTCTTAGCAAACCAGTTGTCCTTATTTGCAAACATTAAGATTTTATTTTATAAAAATTTTAAAGTTATATTTGAAAAACTTTATAATACAAGCTGCTGAACAGGCATTTGACCTCATGTAGCACTATGCCAGAATCCTCAATGTGTTTCAGCCAATACAAAGCTTCCTCTGTGCATGGCACCAATCTCTTGCCAGTGGATGCAGGGAGGCGCGGCCTCCTGCAGAGGTGGGGATGTTGTTGCCACTCGTGTAGCGGAGCCGCCCGCAGTCAGGCACCGTCAGCAGACCCCCACATCGACAAAGCGCTCGGTCTCTCTGGGCTGTCCATTCAGCTTACTCTAATGAGCGCCGGATTCGGCGAAGACGACCAGAGAGGCCTCCACACAGAGCCACCAGGGAGGGAGGCTGGCGTTTCTGCAGGCCGCCGCACGTGGCCGCCACGCTGTCTGCTCACAGCTCCGGGGGTACTTTAACAGCCGACTGCAAACACGGGGGGCTCGCCGGCACAAAGGCGAGGGTAATGGGATTGAGACTTTCCCTTGTTATCGCTCGGACCACGAAACGAAAATGCCACCGGGTCAAAACTCTCCGATATTTAAACTTCGGACTTTGGAGGAAAGGGTTTGTGTATGCCTTGATGGCCACTGTCAGCATGTCACGGATGACCAAATACAGCCGGTGTTCATTGTGAATGTGTTCTGAGGTTCAGTGTAAACTGGCTCCAAACTTTAGACTGCCTCCCTTACATCATCTAAAGACTGCAGACAGTGTAGGTGACATGAACAGAGCTCTGGCATCATAGGCAGTGAAGACAAAAGTAACATTTCAGATTTGTACATACTCTGGGTTACCCACTGAGTTGATCTGATTTTCTTACTTGAGTTCCAGGACATACTATTTGTGTCCCGGTTCCTCAAGTCAGAGTTCTATACTTCCCACCACTTGACTCAAATCCACAGTTCAGTGAAATAGCCCAAGCTGAGCCAGCTGACTGGCTTCAAGTACCAGGACACCAAGTCACCCTGCACCCATCTTTGATAGACTGTCTAATCTCACAAAGCCCTTCCTACATACAACCTGTGCTGTTATGTCTGTGGGTGTGTTTTTGTGTGTGTGGGTGGGTTTTTGTGCATGTGTGTGTCAAATGTGCATGCAAGTGCTATCCTTCCTGCCCTCTCATCAGAATCAACCCAGGTTCCTTTTTTAGAAGTCTTGTCAGAAACTCTTAGATGCCTACATCTGTTGGTCTGTGTGTAGTGGCTGTATTACAGGTCTGGGGCTTTGGGTCAGTTAAACGGGGTTAGTGTCAGGAACAAGAAGCATTTTGCTGGGAGAAGGGGGCCAGAGGGGACTGCGGGCAAGTGAGCAGAGGCAGGTGGACACACAGGGGCAACTGGTGACTGCAGGCCCATAAGGGGCCATCATAGCCAATCACAATCTGTTCATCTGTCATCCAGTACAAGAAAATGAGGGGAGATGTGCATAAGCCACAGCAATAGTATAGGAGACAGCGCAGTCAGAGCAGGAGACTCTGCAGCCAGAGCAGGAGACTGCGCAGCCAGAGCAGGAGACTCTGCAGCCAGAGCAGGAGACTGCGCAGCCAGAGCAGGAGACTCTGCAGCCAGAGCAGGAGACTGCGCAGCCAGAGCCAGTGACTGTGCAGCCAGAGAAGGGCACTCGGCAGTCAGAGCAGGATACTACGCAGACAAAGCTGGAGATAATGCAGCCCTTCCACTGAGATGACCCTGCTGCCTCTGAACTTAGCTCAGCTGGACGATTGACATTTCTCAATTTGATTTGCCCCCGTAATTGATCGCTGCCGTCTGGAGAGATCTCATCCAAGGGAGTCACTGGATACTCCTCAGGTCCCAAGCTCTGAGCCTACCTACACACACAGACTCCAGTCTAGGGCTCTGCTCTTTAATCACTTTAACCAGAAAGTCGATATGCTGTACGAGTCAATTATGCAGAAAAGGCAGAGTCGCTGGACAGATGCTCCTCTCCCGTCCTGGGCGTTTACATCATACTCCACTCCATGGACTCCCAGCATGACGCCATATTTACAGTAGCAGTCCCAATCGACCCTGTCCATCAGCCTCTCGTGCTTTCAGTAATCAATGTCAAAATATCCATAAAAGGTGATCACTCGCTTTGGATACATATTCCACTGGGAGGTGGGGAGTCCATCTCCCGTAATCGCCCCCCTCTCTCCCCAATCACCCCCCCCATCCTCTCCCACGTCCAGGAACGGCACACGCTGAGAGGGAGGTGCACCTCTCCCCTGCTCATATCCCTAATAAGCCCCCTTCAGTCAGATACCGTATTAAATTAACAGTGGGCAGAAAGCAATTACAGCTCAGGCCCACCAGGCCTGGCTGAGGCTGGCCGTCCATGGTCTGTTGCTATTGATTGATAAGCCGCGTTTGGCAGACCCAGCCAAACGGCTGCGAGGGTGGGGGACGGCGAGGGGCTCCAGAGGGTTCTGCTGGAGCAGCTGCAAGGCAGAAAAAAACGCGATAATAGCATCAGGCTAACGTTTAGCCAACATTTAGGCCAATGCAACACTCAACTCTACTCCCAGTTGCTTGGCTTTCCGATCCAGTCAAACTCCACACAAATGACACCACTGCACTTTCTCCTACAGTATCTTAATAATTAGCAACCTTTTGCTATACAGTAATTTCATATATTAAGTTGGTAACTTCTATTAAAATAACATATACTTATAAGGTACTTACATCTGTTACTTAACAGCTCCATGTCACTTTAATTCAGTGGATTAGTTACTTTCTTCTGTGCAGAGAATCCACACATTGTGGGGGAAGTGCCCTTAATTACAACTTAATATTGCAATCTTAAGTGCAAAAAAACTAGGCTCTTGTCTAATGAAACTAATACATTGGTTGAAAGGAATGATTGCTAATGCTAACATTACATTAAGTACTATACTGGTTAATTTTGTATAAATTACTGAAACAATACACTGAATTACTAAGTGATAGAAACAATCCAATCCGTTTGTTCTTAGTGGTTTGTTAAGGGTTGAGAAAGGAATCCCTACCAAAGATTCTTAATCGGTATATGAAAAAATTGGACAATGAGCCATATGATGCTCCTGCTAAATACACTACAGTGTCTGTGCAGACATCATTAGTCAGGTCAGGCTGCCAACTCAAGCCCTCATTTGTGTCACTAACCTTAAACCAACAGATGTCCCTCCATTGCTGTCCCTTCATTCTCAGTCCTTCCTCCTGCTTAATTAGCGGTCCACCTGCAGTGACAATTCTGCCTTTGAAGAGCGCGCTCTCGTCAATCCTGTCACACACGCGGTTCTTCGACAGAGTCATTTAATTTAGTGCCAAATTTAAAAAAATCCTCTACAGCTTGTCATTGGCCTGGAAATTCTAATGGACAATGTGCATGTGTGCATGTGCATGTGTGCATGTGTGTGTGTATGGGCACTGCTCATGGCATTGCATGGAGTATACATACAAAGTATGGGGAGTAACAGCTAAAGCAGGCCAACATTCCCTCTGTGCAAGAAAATCGAGTGGTGCACTGGTACTACTTCACCCAGTTCCCTGAATAGAGTGATTGTAACAGCTCTCTTTTACAATGAGCAGCAAGCACAACATCCCAGAGGGCCATTCCTGTATAAATGTCACATATAAATTAGCTGAAAATGGGAAGGCAGAGAAAGAAAAGAACCCTCAGGTCATTTACAAAAGACAACAAGCTTTTTACAGGGAAACCCATGGATTATCGGACTGGGCCAAACGTCATACTACGGCCTCGGACTGATAAACAAGCAGGGGGGTGAGCCGACGCGATGGCTCCATCGGGTCGCTTGGCGCCGCAAGCGTTTCATCCAGCCCATGGGCAGACTGCTTTTCCTGATGCAGGAACCGTGATATACTCCTATACTCCTTCAGCTTGTGTAGGGTTCCATTTCAGGCATAAGCCATAAAGAGCAGTCTTTAATGCTCAGCACCCACTCTAAAATGTATCCACCATTTCAAAGTTCCCAAGCGCTGGCCCTGGGGGCACACCATGTGTGCTGGTGTTCCTTCCAGCTGAACTCTCAGTTAATTAGATCTGATTGAGCCACTGTTTAAATACCAAGCTTCACTTCAAATCTCTACATTTAATGTCTGGTACATCATTTGTGAAAGAAACGTGCTGTTGGAAGTGTGTTTTAGCTGATATAAACCTGAGGAGCTCTTATTAAAATACAGTTGACTACTAATTTTAATTATTACTAATTCATTCAAGCTATAATACATCTAATTTACAGAATTACCATTACATTAGCATTCTGTGAGAACATACTTCCTGTTCTTATCTCTTCTATAAAGACCTACATGCTGTTACTTGTTAAGTACTGTCAAATCCAAATCAGTATTCAGTTCAGTCAAAACTAATAGTGGAGGACTAGAACAAAAGCCAGCATACACAATAAGCTCCCAGGACCAGGGCTTGATGAGGTTATGACTGGGAATTAGGAAGACTGACACACGAATTTAGCATTTAGATTGAACTGAATGGAACTGAACAATAAGATGATGGATCTTATTTTGCCTCATTGATCTAATCCTTGCCTCTTTTTCATGAGTGCCTCAGACAGTTGGCTCCTGAGCACAACCGTAGCGCTACACACAGGCGATCAGACTGGCGCTAGCCAGAAGACTTTATCCGAGACCAACATTCTGTCGGCGGCTTCCACACTGCACACACAACAACAATACTGGCTTCAGCCCACTCTAATGCACCTAATAGAGTTTGCTGTCACTGGGCGATGGCAACCGCTCTGCATGCAAGAGGCGAAACTGGTGCTGCAGCAGACCGGGACACTCCACCGAAACCAGAGGAAACTGGATCTTTCAGAGAGGTGGCCAATTTGGACCCACGCAAACCATTAAAATTCTCACTTCTCATAACACTCCCGGCGGCCAGCCTGAAACCGGCATTACAACTGAATTTGGAAGGTGTTCAGTGTCAATTGTCGGCTCATAAAATAATTAGAGCACCGCATTCCTGGCAGAGATTAGTTTGTCAAAAAAATTGGGACGCGACTCAGAGGACGTGTAAAATCGCGTGGTTGACCAACTGATGGTGTGGGAGGTGGGATGCCACGGGGCCGTATACCGCAGTATACAAAGTGATCGGGATATATCGAGCCGTTAATCTTTAGGGAAAATGCAGGGCTTGCATGACCCTCCCCGGGTCCCCACGATGGGAGTCTGCCCCCTTTTCTCCCCCCCGCCCTAGTCCCTGCTCAAGGTGGGGTGATGGATTGGAGCAGGTCCTGTCAGGCAGCATTTGCCTCCCTACTAGACGCATGCAACCAGCCACCGTTTCTGCCACGTTCACTTTTTTTAGCCCTGGTGTGTGCTGCTGATGGCTGCAACCTCCCAAGCCCCAGAAACACACACACACACACACACACACACACACACACACACACACACACACACACACACACACACTATGGGATTGAGTTTGTTTCACAATCTGCAGAAATGGTGGGGGAGGGGGGGGTTGGTCTGAACAGTGTAAGAAGAGCAGAGTGGTGTGGTCACCACTGCTGATGGAGGAGAAATGGCCAGCAATGCAGTCTGTTCTGCCAGGCTGATCTTCCCAGTTAAGAGGAACAGTGGGGTCATATGCATGCTGGAACAGCCACTGGCAACGCCGCGCATGACAGCCACAAACGCCACTCTGAACAGCCTGTCCTTGAGGAACAGGCACATTGAGAGGCAGAAAGCTATTGAAAAAAAAAAAAAATCAAGCAGAATGTTGCCTTTAGTTAGAGAGAGTTATTCAACTCCACAAGGCCGCTTAAAAAAGGACATTATTTACCTGCACAGCAAACACTCTTATCCTGGGCAACTTGCAAAGCTTACATTCTTACATGTTACCCATTCATACAGCTGGAATTTTATTGAGGCTGCCACACTAATTTACTGAATGCTGTCATTCTCCAAAACAGCCAGGAGTTTATTAAAGAAATGTCCAAAATAATCTCAGAAATCACAGAATCTAGAGAAATCAGAATGTTAGTGTGAACCATATTCAAATCATTAAAAGGCAAAAAAAACACAGGGAAAGAATATGGAATTAAGCATTTATAGATGTGTGATGTGAGCATCAAGCTAAGCACTTCTGCTGGTGCATTTTTAAATACTATCAAGGGGTGGGCAGTTTGAAAGTCATTTTACTTGTAATAATAATATCATGTAAACGTCAGAGGCAGCAGATCACAGCATGAGTCAGGAACACACCAGATAAAAGAAAAACAGTTTTAGTTCGATCTGGAGTTTGGATTTTGACATTTCCCAGGAGCACCCCATCAGTAATTGAGTGGGCCGAGGCGTACCGGCTTTCTAGTGCAGAACACTTCTTGTCTCGTCAATAATTTGTCGCTCCCTCTGTCCTGGGCAAGGCGCTGCCCACTGCTTCCTCTCTTCCTTGTCTTAGACTCCTCAAATTGCCCCTGGCAACCACAAAGATGCTACCGCAAAATAAAAACCCATGACCGTGCGTTCAATGTTCAATACAGTGTCTGCGGCCACACTATCTTGCCTTAGGCCGAATGCAGAGCTCTGGCCTTTAATTCCTAGAGGGTGGCAGGATGAGGGATTGGAGTTAGGATTTAATGTGAATGGCGTGCCTCGTCACAGAGCATGCGGCATCCATCAGAATCCAGGGCGAATTCTTAGCAAGCACCCTGACTGTTGACTTAAGTTTGGGGAAAAAAGCCTTGTGAAAACATGTGGCGGGAGTTCGGCTGGGGCCAAGCACGGCTGTGACTCTTGTCTAACCTGACGCACTGGCGTGGGTGCCAACCGCATGAGTCATCATTAGCTCAGACACCGCTTTCCTCCTTTCACGTACAACACATGACAAATAATGACGCTTTTGTGACATTTTTTTGTGAACGCTACATTGTAAAGAAATTTATGGAAAAAAAAATGTCCACACCTGCAGTGAATTTCCCAGAGACTATTTCCCAAATGAGAAAAGCTCAGAAGCCACTTTGCATAATGTGTTCTTTTACCTATTGTCTAAGTGCCCTAATAAATTAAGGCAACGACTAAAATATGTTGCAAATGAACTTAAGCAGAAATCCCAATCTAACTAATGCATATGCCACCCATAAGTGATGCTGTAAACCCACATCCTCATATTCTGGAATGTGCCTGAAGCGCCACCCAATCGTGAGTAATTAGATTAATAAATCTCAGCAGAAATCACACATCTGTTTGGTACTATGAGTCTGCGCTCTCTGGATAAGAACACAACAGGAACCATTAGCAAACTTTTCCCGGCACTACAAGAATTCTTACAGTTACAGCAATAGGAAAGCACATGTCTCCAATGAGTCACAAACAGAAACCAGTACCTGCAGCATTCATTCATGAAAGATTTCATTGTGCAACATATTGTGATTGGTTTGTAATAGAAGCTGAGGTTATAACTGAGTTTCTATTTATTCCAGTCTTTTAAAAAATCAGCTACAGCAAAAATGCTATTGCCGGAAGTAGAACGGTGAACACGCACACGCACATTTCCACACCTAAGGCCACATACTGCATTGTAAGCATGTAAGTGCATTTCTCTGTTGTTTTTTCCCTGACCTGAGGTAATACATTTTTGTTAAGTTTAAGGAGAAAGGTGGTCTTAAACACAGGCAGGCTCTGGCAGTTGGTCACAGGCCAGCTAGATTTGCTCCTCAGAGCTCCGTCACTGCTGACGTTGGCTTGACGGGCCCCTTTTCCATCGTGGGAAAAGCCGTTAATCCACCTGCGGGGAGGGTGGGGGTCACATCTCCACGCTGCTGTGCTGTTGGGACATGAACGTGCCGGGGAAACGACACCAGAGCACACGCAGGGGGGCACACGTCTGCGAGGCGAGAAGGGGAAAACCTGGATGGAATGGCCCCGAGGCGCAATGCCGTCCGGCCCTGCCTGTTTCCGACAAGTCTGAGCGCCTACGAGCTGCGAGGGAGAGAGCGAGGGAGGGAGGGAGGAGCGGGAGACACCTGCACGCACCTCTGGCACTGCCTCCGTCAGCGAACACGCCCGCGAGTACTTTTCGGAGCCACTCCTGGCTGAGAGGCTGCGACAAATTGACGGCTGAAAGGAGTGACAGAGCAGCCTACTACAGGGCAGGCTCCCTGACGAGAGCATGGCCGAGAACATTCAGCCTGGCAGAACAACAGCTGACAGAGAGGAAAACCACCGCATTCCTTGTGGTCCACATACATGCACGCATACACACATGCCTACACGCATGCACACACATGCCCACACACTCACATATTCATGCACGTGTGCACACACATGCATCCAGGCACACGCGCGCGAGCACACACACACATAAATTCAGACACGCATGCAAACACACACTCCCACTTGAACAAGCATACACACACATCTGCACATGCATGCACACACGCACACACACCCATGTACACACACACACACACACACACATGTATACTCACACACACACACACACACACACACACACACACACACACACACACACACACACACACACCCATGTATACACACACACACACACACACACAGATCTATGAAACAGTGCAGTTCCAGCAGTTCGCAGCCCGTGGGGCCCCTCAGCACCCCCTGGAGAGCCAGGGAGATTATCAGCAGGGCTCTGCAGGTTAGCAAGTCGTGCCATCCATCTCCAGCAGGTTAATCAATCACCAGCCCCGGACTCTCGGCCACTGACTGCTGGGGAAGGAGATGGATTACAGAAAGAGGTCTTCCAGGCTTACTGTGGAGCCAACACCTGCCCGGTGTCCACTCTGAGGGGACTGGGTGATTAATTCAGATCATACCGTTTGCTCTGTCATTACACGTAAACAAAAATTTCAAAGCAGGCCAGTATATTTCCGCACTCTCTTTCATAAATGGCTTCTACTTGTTTGCTTTGTTTCCTTTGTTCTTTAAATAGGACCCTCTACTATGGTCTCAAAATGTGAGAAAAGACAAAGAGGACATTATTATTTTTCATAATGTAGTGGGGAGAGCTGGTCACAGAGGGACTCATTATAAGTGTCTTTGAGGAGCTGTGGTGTATCTTTGGAGCAGCGTAAAACACCTCAGATGAAAAGTGCTATCAGTGCATTCCAACAGCAAGAGACCTGGCACACATTCTGCTCTGAGCAAAGAGATGAAGCATCATTAAAAGAAGAAATGAACAGACATGGTTCATATTGGCTGCGACTACTCTGCTGCCCTTTTTGCCCTCTAGTGACAACAGGTTGTCGTGCAGAGGCAGTCAGTGAGTTGCTGTTGCAGACAAAAATTTTCTTTATATTAACAATATATCTTTTAGGCTATAATTATCAAGGTTATTTTAGGGATTACTGGATTATTACTGGACTTCCTGTCAGGGGATGGCATTTCTTTTATTCAGCTGGGTTACTTTAATATCCAACGACAATATCCATCCTCTCTCCTCTGGTGCCACACCCAGTCACCTGACCTCTCTCCCCCCACTCTCTCCGCTATGGTGCTGTCTTCGGCCATCTGTTTAGTTTTCCTCAACGCTATTGGCTGACACTTGATATACCCCTCCCCCTTTCCTCCTGACCCACTCAACCATCCTCCTCCAGTCCACTATCATCTGGAAGGCAATGGAAAAAATCAAACATGCTCGCTGACCTAGCCGCCTACAAGTCTCTCCTCTCTGCGTTTCTGTTGGCTGTCTCATCCGCTATTAAAGTTAGATATCAGGTGAAGCTAGTAACTCACACAAAATTTGTGTTCCTTCTTTGCTTTTGGTATCACAGCGATGCTGACTATATTGAGCTCTTTCTCTGCCTCTCTCCCTCGGACAGGCAGATCTTGTCATGCACCACAGCATGTCTCAATAACATCTGAAACTGGATGACTAATCGGCATCTAAAAAATAGCCTTGCCAAAACCGAGCTGCTCTCCCTCCCAGCCAAACCCTCACCACCCCGCTATCTTTCTAACACTCTTGATAGTACAACAGTGTTTGCATCTCAGTCCACCGAGAACCTCAGTGTGGTGCTAGACAACAAGCTGAGAGCACAGCGTTGGTGAGCCGGTCCTCTCTATTCTTCCTTTGTAATATCCATAGACTGTGGCCATTTCTCATCTGCAGCACAACCCAGCTCCTTGTCCAGACCCTCACACTCTCCCATCTGGACTGTTTTAACTCTCAATGCCTGTGCCATAAGGCCTCTCACTCTTACCCAGAATGCCGTGGCTGGACTCATCCAAAATCTATCAATCTAAACTAATTGACATATCTTGACGCTGCTCATCTCCTTCTTTTGGCTACCGGCCATGGCCCGCACTAAATTCAAGCCAACCTGCGGGGACAGCTTGCCAGTGAAAGCGCCTCTCAATCCTTGGCCCCCATTGGTGGAACAAGCTACCTGTGTGAGTCAGAGCAGCACACTGGCCAGAGTCACACAGGCCATGTTCAAGCCCAGACTGCGACCGCACCTCTTTAGAGGGCATCTTGCATGCCTTGTAACCCCAGAATATTTTCTCCCCTAGCACTACATCCTTAATGCTGCAGGTTCCTGATTACCGGTGCTCTGATTGCTATTAAAACACTCCTACACTTGCCTTATACTTGCAGTCTCCTTCACTGTGGTGCATAACAGTGGCACTGTGCCATACAATAACACGGTTTCAGCTGTGCTTTAAATGATCCTTTTACCTGCACTACTGTTCATCTATATTATTATCTGCACTTTGTTAGCTGCCCGGGATAAGAGCAGCTTCTAAATGACTGTATGTAAAGGAGGCTCAAAAATAAAACAAATCGTTTTAGTCTTCTCGTGTGTTGCAGATGGTGCAACAGACAAGCTTATTTTTCATGTAATGGCAGGAAGGTGCTAGTCCAGAGATGAAAGTGAAAACAAAGGGAGAAATGGCAGGAATCTTTCAGAAAAAGAGGACTTGGGGGGTGGGGTGGGGGTGATGGAGGGGGGCATTGTGCAGGGTCCACACACATTTGAAATCGATTACCTATAATCGTTATATAAAAACGACAACCGAAGTTACAGTTTCATTTTCATGCTCCCCTCTTCTAAGGCGTTGCCTTGGCATTTCTGGCGGCTTCCTCTTTGCGTCTGACAGTCATTCTCTTGCGGTTCCTTTCGCTTTCCTCTCTGTCTCTGCTGTCTGCCTCTCGCCTCCATCTTCTACCTTCTGTCTGATTTTCCTTGTGGGATCTGTCACTTCCAAGCTTTCTATTGAGCTCCACTGTCATTCATTTACTCCCTGACTGGACATAACTAACTAGCTGCAAGTAACACTCTGCTTGTTTTGGCTTGGTAGCCAGTTCTAGGTCCGTCAGCTACAGATCTAGTTATTGAATGACATATTTAAAGCACTGCAGTCCACAAAAGGGCCAAACAGTGTTGCAAAAAAGACGACTGAGGTGAGGAGTCTCAGGCCACATCCCAAACCGCTCAGAATCCTGTGGTCTCAGATCAGTGACGGCCAAGTGACACCCAGAGAGTGATCCACATGGCAAGCCAAGCACTGATCTGAGATCATGGAAAGGCCAGGGAGAGGCTGATTGCGCGGTTTGGGGCACAGCCTCGTAGCAATCAACTGTCCCGCTACTGACCTACAGCCCCCACCCTCCCTCCCCCCTCCCTTCCCACAAAGGCAAGAAGAGAAAAAAAAATATGTGCTGATCTCACCAAGTGCATAGCCTGCCCAAGAAGCTGAAAAAATCCATGTATCCATGGACCTCTTCCCTCCCTGTACATCTCAGAAGTTACAGGGAGGGAAGAGTGGTGGCAAAGGCAGAAAAAACCGCTTTTGAGCAGTGCAAGAAAGGGGAATTCTAAGGGATGAATTATCTCCAAGAAATCCGAACCTTCAGAGCTTTTCCAATTGTGAATGGGCAGACACTATGACAGAGGGTAATATACCATAACTAATAGAAATGAAACGCTATCTCGATTCATTATTAATCCTGCGGCTTCAATTAATTGGATCCATTCCTTTTTCCGGTGGAACTCTGAACCCGTCCTCCCGTGAACCTTCAGAATTTTACAAAGGTGAAAATATGAATTGCAGTATTTGACATCTGATCGGTGTACTTTGTGCAAAAAAATGAATTGGGTTCTCGTGATATTTGCTCAGATCTCGGATAATGACAACCCTGAATAGGACAGCACACTGGCTGAACTTGACACACTGTCCGCAACTTTGCGCACTGTCAAGACTTAGCGTCAGATCTGTCACATCTTAGAGAGCACCACAACCGATGCCCATCTCTCCATGTTTCTGAAACCAAAAAAACAACAAAGGCTTTGGAAACATTTCTAAGTGATGCCCTCCCACAATTCCACTCGACGCAGAAACAGCTCCTGACCCTATTCCACTGAAGGTACAGACAGGGTAGAGCCATAAAGAAGTTATTTTCACCACGAGCGCCCTGTGAGGCATTTGCAATCAGGCTCCGCTTGACTGAGCCCTGACTGCAGCAGACATGGCAGTGGCCCCTTTCTCTTGACTGGCCAATCTCAGTGCTGTCCAAAGGCTGTGACTGGGCATGACAAACATTCCCAGCATCTCAAAGCACTGACAGGTCAAGTAATAAGAAATCTGCAGCAGCCATACCACTAGCTTTCCAAATAATAGGACCGTGCGCAAACGGTAACAACGGTAACAATGTCGACCTATCTCTCGATCTGCAGGAGTGTGTGTGTGTGTGTGTGTGTGTGTGAGGGGGTCTCAGCCCCCTGTGAGGGTCCAGCTTGACAGAACAATTGAGACTGGCCAAGCTTACCTCACTCTCCCACTAGCTCATTTACATTGGTTATCACAAGGAAGTGGGCTTAAACTAAACAAATGCCTGTTTGAGCGACATCAGAATTTCAAACACTAAGTGACAGCTCAGCCTCCAACAGAATAACAGGAACAGAACAAAGTACTTGACTGTACCAGCATGTCTGAACACAGCAAACGACACCAAGGCCCCAACGCTGCTTAAAATCAAACTTTTCCGCTCAGCCAGAATTTTTTTAGATGTGGAAAATGGACGTTGTGTACTAGCTGAGACCAGCCTTTCTGAAAAAGCTGCTGTCAGTCACTTGTCTGGCAGCATTTAATTTAATTTGAGTGTTTTTTTTCCTTATTTTGTTGTTGGCGTTCAGAGAGCCCTATGTACCAGACAGCCACAGAAAGAAAACAGTGTCATACTTCACCTTGTTCTTTTTTGCATTTCAAATACAAGACAAACATTACAGTTGCTAGTCTTATTTGCAGATTATTACCATCCTCCACCTTCAAATAGCCAAAACAGTACCCATTGAAGAAAAAAAAAAACTACATCGACTGTTTCAATCTTTCAGAGGAGCAATTAACAGTCAACACAAATGCTATTTGATGATGAATTTAAAACCATCTGGATAGAGACCTGGTCACTTCCTCCATTGTACTTCCCCACTGTCAGTGAATGCTGCCCTAATTATTGACACGTACGTGTTTGTTTAGCAGGCAAAGGAAGTATCTAAGGTGGTGGCTGTATTTTCAACAGAACGGAGGGAGACAGAGCACCTCACTTAAATGTGCAGCACCGCAGCCTCACCTGATATGGGAGCCCCTCTGCGAAGCGCTTCTACCACAACACACACACACTGAGAAACACGAGGCATCTCAACAGCTCAGAGCAGGACGCTCACGTGTCGTATTAAATCTTAATGTTCGGCCCTGCCGATCAACGGGCGGCGCGGCGGAATCATTCTGAAGGGGTCGGAGGTCAAAGCAGCGAAATGGATGACAACAGGAGACAGACACAGGGCCCATTAAGGGCCCCTCTGGGTTATGAGAGTTAGAGGGCCGCCTGCATGCTGGGAAGAGGTGGGGGGAATGGTTCGTTTCTTTTTTCGATTTTCAGAGTGGTGTAAACCTCAGGGGCCCGGCTGCAGCTCCCCGGCCAGACACGATCGGCACTTGTGGATCTGGAATTGCTCCTACGCTGTTCAGCCGAGCAATCTCGCTGTCTGCTGGGAATCGAGCCTCCAGAGCTCCCAGGTGTCTCCGGCATCACCCACAATGGTGCCAGACAGAAAACACTTAGCCTATCAGCAATCAGACTGGGCCTCGTGAGCATAATGTAGTTACTGGGGAAGGAACAGACGGAGGCTGTAAAAAACACTGTTGGTCCTCATTAGGAGAGATGGAAGCACAACTGAATCTATTTTTTCTGCAGTAATTATCTCTCAATGTCTCTCTCTCTAGTTCTTTCTCTCTTCCGCTCTCCGTCTCTCTTGCTTGTTCCCCATCTGCCCTCATACACACACACGCACACGCACACGCACACGCACACACACACGCAAGCACAAACACACACACACGCGCAAGCACAAACACAACCCACCTAGTATGAACCTTGTCACCAGGGTTGTGCCATTGAACAAAGAACTGTGGAACAAAACCTCTTCCTATAAAAGGTGAAACTTCCTATAAAAGCTGAAATTTGGCACAGCACAGCCCACTGTTCATTTCATGTCATCCCTTTCACTGCATTGCAGTTCATCGCTTTGGGGAAAAAATACCAGCACGACAATGCTCTTTCAAATGCGGAGTTTGTCTTTCCTTGAACTGAAACATCCTCTTTGCCAGGCATAGAACTCATATCTTTATTCGAGTTGCTCCAGAAAACTGTCACGACTTGCTTGCGGTGAAGGCACACGATGGGGGAGAAGATGATACAGCTGTGGGGTTGGATGAACTGTTGTTTCAGTGGAATCTGCCAGAGCCTCGGAGCGCTGTCTCCTATGAACAAAGCCCGCCGTTGTCACGCGGGCAGCAGGAACATATGAAAGCCTGGCTGTCTCGAAAATCCCTGCTACGGTGGCGCATAACCCCGTTTGAATGCCAAAGTGTGAATTACCGTTTGGAGAACTCTGCCACTGTGACCTCCCTTTGGCACCTTGTGATGCATAACACCATACAGTATGAATAGTTTCCCATCCATCCGCACTATTCCCATCCACATACACACCCACAAACAGATGGACCATCAACATGGTCATCGAACTGAAAGGCATGGAGCTGATACTGTGTCTTAGTATAACAGGTGAAACTGTTCCCCAATAGAAGTTCTCATGGGGATAAGGACAAGTGACTCGTACTTGTATCAGTGATGTATTTCAAGAGTGGCTGATAGTACTTGTTGTTAATGTGGTACACAAATCAAATATACGTATGAAGTGGGCATGTTGAGCACACAGGCATATGGAAAGCCTTTGCGTTTGTAAAGCATGGAGACCAGAAAAAGCACAATCACTGTGGAGCCACGGCTGTCGCTGCACACGGCCAGTCACACGACGGCCTACCTGCCATCATCTTCTGTGCCTCGTAGGGCTCCATGTAGCCATCGTTCTCCGTCGCCTTCTCCGTGGACGCCTGGGTCCCTCCGGCCTGCTCGGCATCGAAGGGGTCTGCATAGTCCTCAAGGATGATGAGCTGAATGGGAGGGAAAGAGGGGAGGGGGGGGGAGAAAGAGAGAGGTGGGGGGAGAGAGAAAGAGGGGGGAGAGGGAGAGGGAGAGAGAGACAGGGATAGAGAGGGAGAGAGAGAGAGGGAGAGAGAAGGAGAGGGGGAGAGAGAGGGGAGAGAGAAAGAGCGAGAGAGAGAACAATTCAATCTGCTGATCTGTTTACTGTAGCTCTGTTTCGCGGCACACGGCAGCAGCTCAGAGTCAGAGAGCGCGGTCGCGAGAGCGCGGCCGGAGCAAGGCGCCCCGAGCAGCTGGACAGAGGTCCGGATGAGGTGGCGCAGCATATGCCAAACCCCGGTGCCTCTGCTCTCCCTCTGCCACAGAGCTGACTCAACGCCAAGGCGGGGGCAGCGGGGAGGGGGGCTGGGGATGCTCTCGACTCAAATCACAATGGCTACATCTCTCTATTCGCATTAAAGTTCTGTCTTCAGTCCTCTGTCAATGTGGCCTAAACCGACACTGTCTTTTGTAATTACATACTCACAGACTTATACACTTGCTGACTAACTGTGTTTGGATTCTAGTCACAGGGTAAACAGGAGAGAACAGCATTAGAATACCTGATGATCTCAATAAAGACAATATTACAAAAAGAGTTAGGTTTAGAACAAAACTACATGTCCTCGCCTTTGGTTTAGAATAATTCTAGTGCTACAAATACAGCTATTGCTTTGAAAATCATAACTACTATCTGCACTCAGAATACTTCAGGGGAATCAAACCCATGAGAAATAAAGAATACATATATAGAATCTTGTCTCTTTATATATAAGAAATCCCTCATAACAAATCCTCTCAATCCAAGTCAATACTGAGAATCTCAAGAGAGGACACATATCTGGCTCAAACTGATCTGTAACATTAAGGTGCACATGGGCAATATTTTCTTTTCAAACCCCCAGGCAGGTATTCATCAATTTCAAAGGCAGTGCTGTGCTGGTGATGAGACTATTTTTGATGACAGATGAATAAGACGCAGACACAGAAATATCCACTCTAAACAGAGGAATATGAAACATCTCTACCCTGCGACCCGCAGGACTCTGGAGAGGCTGTCGGCGGATTTGGAGGAAGGATCTGGAAAGGTTACAGACAAGCTGTGAATATGTTCCATCTTCCGCAGCTTCACGGAGATTACCATACGGACCGCTTGGACTTCCCGATCGCGAGGAGCGGAGCGAAACCAGCGAGCCCGGTGCCAGTCAATCTGCAAAGTGACCAGGGGAACAGACGATTCGGAGGAGTGGGGATTTGGAGAGCTTTCTCTTAGCACAGATTAAAATAAAAATATCCCCATCTAATCCAGCTGGATCACAAACCAGCAGGATATTGTCAAATTTGGGGGTACTTGCATGTAGGGCCACCGTGAAAAAAAAAGCCGAATTGTGGAGAGCTGTACAAACTCTGGCACAGAAAAAAGCCGCAGGGCTATGGATTCCTCCAAAAAAGAAACATCTAATTAAGAGGGAGAGAAGGAGGGAGCGAGAGAAAGACAAACAGAAACAAAAAGAATGAAAGAGAGAAGGAACAAAAAAAGATGGGTGCTTCTCCCATTATGAGTCATCTTTGACCAGGAAAGGTTTTTGTTTCACTGCTCTTTCGCAATTAGCTCATCACTCCTCAAGCAGACGGGCCAGCATGGGAATGCCAGGACCTGCTCTTATCTGCGCTCCTCTGCCTGGTCCGTGCCATCTCCCCTTCTCTCCCGAAACACACCTCCCTCACCAACCCCCACACAGGTCAGAGTGCACCCAACAGGCTGCCAATGGGCCGGATCTCGCAGACAGCCAATGAGACATACATCAAAGACTGGCAATGGGCAGGACCCTGCCCGACCACCAATTAGAGACACTTCACAGACTGGAAGTGGGCAGAGCCTCACAAACTGCCCAATGAGAGGAAATTCACAGACTGCAAAGGGGTGGGCCTTACAAACTGCCAATAAGCCTTGCGTAATAACATGAGGAAAAGATGGATCTGACAAAAAGCTGGCTTCAGATCCTGTCACATTCAAATTTAATGATGTGGACTACTTAGGTTTTACAGTCATCCTGAGAAGCATTACCCTTCCTGTTTTATTAAGAATTTAATCATAGATAACGTACTAAAAATATTAAATATCAATAGGAAATTGCATATCTGATTTTCAAGTACTTTTCAGGAAAAACAGAGTTAAGGCTTTAAAGAATGAATAAAACTGATATTTATTCAACCAGACCACATTCATAATAGATGGATTGGAAGGGTTTAAAATGTGATTTAAAATGAGAATGTAAAATGTTTCCTTGGGCTTTTTCCAAGTTTTCCAGCCAATCACCCTCTGACCAGTTTAGCACAGCATAATTGCAGCGTTTTGCTTTTTTTTTATTTAAAAGGGGAAAGGATCCAATGTAAACAATCTTTGGTTTGTTCTTGTACCACAAATATACGTATCTCACCCACAGCTTGAGTTAAATAAAATTGCTCACATTGCAAGTTTTTCAGCAGCAGATGTCAAAGTGCGTGCTGTTTGGAAGTGACATGTTGACACCCCGACATTACCTCTCCAACCCTCCTCACAAAGAAATTAAGTTATTTACTGCCCTGCTTCCTGTAGGCTTATAGCTGGTTTGGGATATTTCTTCTGCTGCTGCATTGTGGGTAATCCTGACCAAAACAAAAAATAAATCCAACTGAGTGACACGCAAGAAAGTGTTACTGAAACTAACCACTAGCTGTGCGGTTAGATTGGACACATTCCATACTGCGGGATATAAATACATGAATTTGGCCACATGCAATATATATATGTATGTATGTGTAGGGCACCATATGTTGACAGCCATCTGTTTGTGCCTCTAGTATACACTGCAGTTAAACAAAATGGTAGGTTTGTCATAAAGAGAGGCTATGTCAGGTCATGGACTGAAAGCATGGACTGTACAAACTGCTCATTGTACGTGTTCCATAGGCTATATCATACTGGTTTCTGATACATGTATCTTTTGGTCTTGTCACAAACCAGCAAAGACAAATTGACTGGATAATAATCCTACCATTGCACCAAATGCATATGTGGTGTCTATCCTATTCTTTAGAAGGTGTTCATAATTACCTGTGAAAACCCATCTTTAACCCTGGCATCATTACAGTTCCAGGGTACCACCCTCCAAGAGCTGAGTGCCAGTGCACGTGCCCTGTAAAGTTTAGGGATTTCGGTTTAAGTGCATCCGCCTCACAGAATCCTCACACAGAGTATCAAGAGTAGCTCTCCTTTTCTTTGGAACTTAACACCACTGCTGTCCGCTAAATGTGCACTGATGGAGAGATTTCTCTAAGCCTGTGGTTATGAGAGAAGCTGCTCCTCTCAGCCCACCAGACTAAAGGACACCCCTCTAACCTGCCACAGGCGTTTTCCCATGCGAATCTATTGACCCACCTGTCGAGTTCCCAAGGGTGCACAGAGACCGCGGAAAGCAGAGCATCTTTTGCTATTCCCTAAATTCTGTATGTTCATGTCTGTGCATTAGCTTCAGTGTTACCATCAGCTTCTCTGTTATCAGCTAGATCATAACACCTTTATCATCATCATCATCATTGTGAAAAAAGGCTTATGGCACATGGCTGGTTATAAGAAATCATTCATTACATATTCATTTTACACATGTATATTTAGCTGCTCTCAATAGTGATAATTTTTCCCTGTATCACAGATGTCTCCTTTTTCATTGCCCAACATTTGAGCTGAAGGGGGGGGGAGGAAGGTGGGCAACCCACCAATTAGCCCCTGATTGGCTGTGGAGGAAGCCAGAAACCCCGCCTTTCTCCAAAACTCCCCACAGAAGAGTAATTAACACGCAGCAAAAGCAGCAGACTAACACGGGGGCAGAGGCGCTCGCCGCAGCAGAGGCCAATCTGGTGAGGGCCCATCTGCCGGCGGGCACGCTCGGGTGTGTCAGAAACGCGGCCTCCGCATGCGACGGAAGTCAGACCCAACCGCGGCGCTGCGGGGGCCTCGGAGTGGAAGAGCGCCGCCACCTTAAAGTAGGCGCGGCTCGGCACCCGCGTCCTCCCTGCCTCCGCGAGCGGATCAGCGGGTTCGGAGGACTCCGCCCGCCCGTCCCACTGGAAATAGCGCCTGCCGTCTCTCCACAGAGGCAGAAAGGACGCTCCTCGATTGCGTGCATTCCAGGACCACGCAGTCCCAGCTCCAGCACGTCTTACACCTGTCATCCAGGAGATAACCTGCAATCGCGCAGGAAAAAAAGAGCTTGGGACTGCTTAACATGCATTACAGCTCTCATGGAATGGAGTCCGTTTCGAAATAGGCCCCGGTTAGCTGAGTGTGTGGTTAGCTGAGAAGGGGAACTGTAATAGGCACCTGCCATTCCTGCTCTGTGCTCCACTGAGTTACTGAAGCCACGATGATTAAAATTCACTTGTGAGCCAGATGTATATTAGGCCTATGAGAACAGTCCCTCCCCCTCAAAATACACATATACAGACACATGCGCACACACACGCACACAAGCACACATGCGCGTGCGCACACACACGCACATACACCATAACACCATAACAGGGGAACGGGGGAACGAGTTTAGCAGGCAATTAAAATATAAAGCATCATGCGCAGCGAAAATGAAATGTCTCATTTCTAATTTTGATTTCAGGAAATGAAGTCCCTAGCCACTGGCACCAGTTTGATTCCAGACACATTGCATTCCACATCCTGGCCATTCTACGCCTCCATATTCTGCTCTGTCCTTCACCATTCCACAGTGTCAACTTCTACTACAGTCATTATGTATACAGGCATATACAAAAAGCCCAGCTTGACTGATTGGAGCATTTTCTGCAACCAGCATCATCTTAACCAACGGGCATATTACAGCCTGAAAATCTGTGTAGAAGATACGGCGCTACATTAGCTGTTTGCATGACAGATACCCATATCCAGAACAACCTGCACAGCATCCATTCATATAAATGCATATTTTTTGGAGTAATTTCAGTTAAGCACCTTTCTCAAGGGTACAACATTGTTTTCTTTTCACCACGGCTTGGCCCCAGCTGGGAACGCCACAGGCAACCCTTTGGTTTTAGAGACCTGGCCCTAAGTGCTATGCCACACCGCTGCCAACAGCGTGACAAAGCATGCATTTCAACACTGTTCCCCACAAAAAGAGCTGAAATAAAGTCAGACACCTCCGCATGCCATGGAAGGAGAGAGGAGAAAGACGGTAGAGGAGAGAGAAAGAAACCTGACATTCGTGATTTATGCTTCACGCCACAGGGGGATTTCAGCCAGAGATAACCTAATACGACTCGAGGCTTAGCGGCTCTATTGCATTACAACGTTTCAAAGGACTTTTTTGTGGCTGTTGCTCTCTTGTTCTTTAATAAAAAACGGCTGCTATCGGAACAAATGAAAGCCGTCTTGGCATCGGGGATAAACAGCTGCAGCAGGTGCCGGGCCGAAATGAAAGCGGGGCTCCCCCTGTCTCCCCAGAGCTGTGTCCTCCGAGACAGGACAGAGCCTGCACGCGTTTCCGGAAAACAGGTGATAAGCAAAACATAATGAAACGGGTGCCCGGCCTTTGTTTTGTTCCTAAGCGTTTAAAGGGCGTCTAGGGGTAGGGGTGTCCACTGACAAACCACCGCTAATCATCAGCACAAGCGCTTACAGAAAATCAAACTGGATCTTGACAGTGCTAAGATTTCCAGCAAAAAAGTCAATCATTTGAAAATGCACACTCCCCAGGGTGACTGTTTAAACTGCACCAAGCACACACCTACCCAGCTGTCCTTAGCAGACTGAATTAGAAATGTCCAGTCAAACACTTTCCCTGGATTTAATTTTCTCAGAAACCCACCCCAGCTGCCTTACCAGAGGTGAACCGCTTGTGGAAATGCATCATCTTACACCCACATTCTCACACAGATGTAGTTGAAGTATATAGTCATGTGCCATGAAACAGTTTGACACCAAATGTTCCCACAAAAAAGTTAATCGGGGTTGAACTCATTTACCGTGCACACTGCATGGTTTCTATCAACTGTGAACTTGAAGGTGATACTGATGTTTGTTATTTGCTTTTTATTAGGGATCGCCTCCACAGGGAAATTTAAGGCCTAAGCTGGTCGCAGACCAGTCCACATGCTTCAAAGTATTATTTCCTGGGAGAATTAACCCGGGACTCAAAGCTGGGCTTCAACAAAGATTTATGAGTACTGTACGCCTATGTAGAAACCGTAGAATAAAGCTCATGAAGCCGTTCTGCTGCAGGCTCCTAATTTTGCAACAAGTCACCAGCAATCGGGGGGAATAAAAAAAATCTAAAAGTGCTTGGAAGTGAACAGAAGCATATTTGTCTTCGGGTGAATTCATTTGTTAGCTTTGCTTTTAGCCCTATTAAAGGCTCTCCAATTCGATGTTCAAGGTTATGGCTTGCCACTAATACTGGAGAAAAAAGCAATGGAAGAAAATTGATGGGTAACGTAGTGTTCTGGGAGCAGCAATTTAGACCTAAAAGCACACTTAGCTTTCAAGGCTCTGCTATCTTGTCCCACTAGATATTCAGGTAATTAATTTAATCCCTGTATGTAAGAGTGTGACACTGAAGAGATTAAACGCGTTGCATTTATTTCCCACCGCCACACAATTACACGTATTGCCTGCACTTCCTAAGAGCTCATCACTCAGACAAAGAAGACAGTTCACATAGCAGAGTTTCTGTTGGTAATGTGCCTTGTACTGAACTTAGCATTTAAACAAAATATAAACCATGCACCAAAATGTGACATACATTTGCTTTTATTCAGATATAATTTTGGAATCCATGAATATACTTTACTTCATGCATTCTGTACCATATATGTATAAGCTTATCCATGTCCATTTATTGCAGATTAAATTTTTTGAACTAATGTCATTATCACTTTTTGTGTGTTAATATGTTGCACTGTGGACATCATGTCCCTGTGTTTTCCATCTGAAGCTCATTTCCAGGACATTTGTTTTTTTTTCCAAGGCACAGCTTTGGTTTTTTCATGTTGTCTAACTTATTAGCCGCTCTTAAAAGTTTTATACCACATGGAGCGCGGTTCCTCTGTTCTCTGAGCCTGTACTCACGTGGGGAGGGGTTCATGCTGCAGTCAGGAAACGATTACTCTCTGGTACAAACGGTGGGGATTAGCGCTCACTGACTGACCATGATTTACGTCGCAAACCGGCAAATCTTTTATGAGACAAAACACTGTCCAGCAGCAAAGCTCGGCTGCTTAGGAATTACACAACCGAAACTTCCAGTACAGGCGCTACAGGTCATTTGCACTTGGCAAAAAACACATCCGAATGAAAGGAAAAAAAAATGTTGGCATCATTAAGCAAAAAATGAGGAAATTCTGAAAGCGGCTGGCACGGGCTGGGGGAGTTGGAGTGGGAGAGTTTGCGAACCGCAGTGCCAGACTGCTATCTCTAGGACTGCGAAAAGCTGTCGCTGGCATTGACTGGGACGGCTGCAGGCATGCAATCCTCACTGGAGTTAAGATTGCCTCCTAAAACGCTTTGGGTTCAGCCTTGGGAGATACCATCTGGGATGGGCCGGGGGGGGCAGTAAAAGTTCACAAGTATCATGTGAACAGCAGGTCAAAAGTCTGGACAGAGGAGTGCTAAAGGTTACAACAGCAAACTTGTTTTGTTCTTATTCTTTAGGCTTTTACTGCCAGACATGAAATCCTAGAGCAGTATGGTTCAGTTGTCTGGAAAACTATTTTGAACCCCAGGAGTCAAACACACACATCACCGTTGTCATTTAGGTGTGGAGAAAAAATAGGTAAAGAGCCTACATGTTTGTCATCAGAGAGATACAACACTTCCAACCAAATGCTTCTCCATCAGGTTTGCTGGCATCAACATTCCCTTTGTCTTACAAAACAAGTATTCTTAGGCACAAAGCAGTAGACAGATGACATAATTTGTTACTAAAAAGAGAATCTATTCAGGTGATTTACTATTTGAGTACCATAGGTTAACACAGAAACCTTGAGTAAATTATAAAATATTAAGCAGCTGTAGATGTTATTATTAACTGAATGTTAGCATTGTTCTTCATCTTGATTTGTAATTCAGGGTGTTACACACTACTGTGGTTGTTAATGATACGTCTGAGGTATGTATTTAATATATCATGCCATAAGTCTTGAAAGTCAGTTTGGACAGTAATGGACAGTAATAATAATATGGAAAACGAGGGTAGTTTTTAAAAACGCTACCTTTTAAATTGGATGTAAAAAATGTTCTGGCTTTTTCTGTCATGCCCTTGATGTCTCTCTCTCTAGCGCTTAACAAGGGAGAGGATGAAAACTGAGATTGAAAGCTGTCTGCCTCTTGTTTCCGTGACAATGCCGTCCAGATCAATCCGACGCGAAAGCACGCGGGACCGCGCCACACGAGCGCGCAGTTTCCGTTCCGCTCTGTCTTTCCTCCAGGCTCCCAAAGCCACAGGACCCTCTCGCTTCTCATTCCTGGGATTATGAAAAATGCAGGCAAGACAAACACGTTGCATAACTCGGCCCAACAGAACAAACAGGACAGGGGGAAGCTTCAGACGCCACCCCTCTCTGATCCTGCTCCTTTGGCTTCCAGCTCCGAGCCCTGTCCCTATACACCCTCTAGGTATGAAAAGGATTCCACCACCACCACCCCAACCCCCACCAAATGTACCCTTTTATTCACGATTCATCCTCTTCTCCAGATGGCTGACTCTTTCACTGTTGCTCAGATGAGCAAATGTGATGCATTCACGCCTTCCCCCTCGTGAGCAGCGGTGGTATACCGAAAGAGACCTGCAGTGTTTCCTGAGCAGATCAAGGTGCTCTTAATATACAACAGATTAAGCACTCGAGGATGCGTCTGACAAAATCCAATTTCCTTTACTGATCTATCTCGCTCGCAGATTTATGAGGCGTTGAGGATGAGAGTTTATAAAGGAGGGAAGTCAAGTTGCGTGGAGGGATGGCCAGTGCTACAATGGAGGACACACACCTAAAACACACAAAGTCACACACACAGACACAATAACTTATGTAAACACATGCAAATACACACACACACATCGCCTTTTGCACCGACTGTGACATCTTATTCTCAAATTCAAAGACTTACAAATCTGAAAGAGACCAGGAAAATAAATTGGATGTTGCCAAACGTATCCTCAGGCGCTTCAGCATCAGTGTTATGAAAAGTACAGTCGGTTCAACTACAAAAAAAGGCTCTGAAATAAAAATAGTCTTCAGAATGCAGAAAAGAGGGTCGGATTATGTAAAACCAAAAAAGACTAAAACCCACAGAGCGGTGTATATTAGCAGGGTGTAGGACTGGAAGAGGCGGGGGCAAAAAAACAACAAAGGGCTCTACGGAATGAAAGGAGATGAGGAGCTGGAGGAGCGAATCGTTTAAATGAGGTCATTCGGAAGCACCATCGCCTTGGATAGCCCCTGTGTGATGCAAGCGCAGCTAGGGCCATGGCCCCTCAGACAGACCGAGAACTGTGGGATTTTGGGTGGGGTCTCGTATCAAACAGCCATCTTTCCGGGGCTTTCCAGATGACCAGGGCGGGAGAGGGAGGTTGCCTCAGTCTGCCCTCCAAGTGTTCACCTAGGATCCCATGGGCTACGGCATCCGATTTTTCCAAATCGTGACAAGCAAATGGAAAAAAATATCAGCATCGTTTTCAAATTCGGTTCTGGTTACAAAAAAAAAAGGAAAAAGAACTGAGACTCCCAGAATTCCAAGTGGCAAGCACTGACTTGCCCAGCCGAAAAGGGAATGTCGCCAAGTTGTAAACACTTCCTGTCAGGAAGGGAGCACTTCCTTAATCCCGAAACAGCCCTCGCGGTCTTTATGTTCCAGGAAATGAAAGCAGATGCCTGCCTCTTTACCTCAGTGCTGATCCCTTGACAGCTTGCTCCTCTAAGAAAGGGATACACTCTTTGAAATTACACCCAAATGCAAGTCCTGTTGCCCAGCAGATAGCAAACGACACCTGAAAATTATGCCAACGGTTACCTTTAGTCACTTTTTTGGCCGTCACACACTTCCTTTGTGGTTATTCAGGCTTCCTTCCCTTCTTACCTACTCATGATGCAGACACAATTTGGCCGTCATATCGAACACCATATTGTTACACTCTTTGTTCTTTTGCCTACTGGTTTGTTTATCATAAAGGCACATACTGTATACCCTTGGTCTATATGTTGCATGCATACACACAGAACATTCCTTACATGAATATCTACAATATATTACAGAAATAAATTATGCAATGATATAACTAAATTATTTTGAGTTCTCTAAACCCCTGACCCACAATAGGGTACACAAAAGGCTACTGTTACAGACAAAGTAGTGCGGGATCCACATAATACTGTAAACGTGTTGTGTTTATAGAAAGTGAGAGAGGAACACTAGGAATACTTAAGCTCCACTCCTCTCAAATGACAAAATGCTTATCATGCTATGGCCTAAAATACCTCACTCTTGAGATCTGCCATTCTTTAAGACTGCATGCTTTCACGAAAATCTGAACTGACTGTTAGAAGTTATGCCGATTTCACTAAAAATAAATGTAGCTGTTCCCGTGAGAAACGCTCTTTTCTCCGGGACAGGTAGAATGTCTGTGGTGGAATATTAGGGCAGGCTTGGAATGTGGTCAAGAGCTGAGGCTGCCGGGAGCAGACTGTGAGCGTGCTCAGTGTGGAACTCTCCCAAGGGGTGCAGAGACTGCAGCCACAGTGCTTCCATAACAGAAACGGATAACAAGGTAGCACCACCGTCAAGGGCACGGACCACAGGCTGGTGAACTGTTGCCCTGTATACAGGGGAGACCATATGGAGTCCTTTGCTCTGGTCTCCTCCAAAGAATAATCCCAAAGTTTTAAACACAACAAACAATGTTCAGGAGTCCAGTGTTCATCTTGGAAAGGGAAGATGGTCATTTATGGGTGTAAACTAGGGTTTTGTGTACTCACTGCAAAAAAAAGAAAGAAAAAAAAGAAAAAGTAAAAACGTTCCAACTTTTACCAACGGGGCAGTTAAAAATATCCAGGCTTTCTGCGGCACGTATATACATACCCTGGATGGCACAAAACCTCAGGGCTCAATTTGTTTCCTTTTAATCAGCCTGTGATGATCTGGTTTCCCAGCAGCCCCCTCTTTCAGGCACTGTTTCACTTGGTCATTAAAGTAAACAGTGCCATGTGTCCACAGCTTCTCTGAATGCATCGGCCGACGCAGTTCTCTGACTGCCAGACAGTGACTTTAGTAGGACAGAGTCTAATGTGGTATCTCAAAAGATAGAATATAGTCAGACTACATTAAACAGTTCAGTTTTTAAATATCAAAGAAGAGAGAATTATAAAGTAACTCAAAAGAAAAATCCACACTCTGTTATGGTTACT
Organism: Megalops atlanticus; assembly: GCA_019176425.1. NCBI lineage: Eukaryota > Metazoa > Chordata > Actinopteri > Elopiformes > Megalopidae > Megalops > Megalops atlanticus. The sequence continues at coordinate 10,516,480 of CM032885.1, read as the reverse complement.
TTATTATGATGAATTCATACCTACTGCTGTACAAGATTTCCCTTTCCTACATGCATGTAATTCCAAGCCAAATTCCTTTCTTAGGTCTACCTAGTCTTCCTGTAGTTTTCCCCTCAGATGACATCATCCAGACTCTGAGGTCAGCTGTAAACAACGCGGCCGGGACTGGCGCAGGCCTCGCAAACGCCCGAATTCCTTCCTCCCGTGAGGACTTCCAGAGTTCCTGGATCAAACGAACTCAGACGCGTGTTAGCTAACAAGCTGAGCTACAGGGCAGCAGGGACGGTAGCTTCTGAGGGATCGCAGAGAAGTACTTCGCTTAAAGGGTGCTGTCAATGTGCTCTGTTTTTTGACAAGATCATTTGTTTGTGGCCTTACCTCACTGGAAAGGGTAAACACAGGGAGGTTTTTTTTTTTGTTTTTAACGGATGTATCAGGCATTCATGAATGAGCCTCGTAATGGCCACTCAATTAATGTGTGCTTGGTACATTCAACTTAACATGTTCCTAGGGGTTTAACTTTAATAACCTGCATTGTGTAGGAGACTTACAATTAGTACTGTTAAATTGTTTTGTGTGCCAATATATTATTACTGCGAAATAGTAACAGCTCAGAAACAGAGTTTGCATGAAATTATGGTTATAACATATTTTCTTCAAAACCTACTTTGAGCAAAAACAGACAACACTTCACAGTTATTTCAGAGCGGCTCATGTAGGTTTATATTTTCAACCTTCGGTGGTGTCAGTCCTTTCCACTCTATGCTGGGGTAATACGTACCACCTCATTTAATAATCCATACATTTATCACAGTTTGAAAACATACCTCTGACAAAACATGGTAGCATGGTGTGGAGACAGGCTGTTCTTTGCACCCTGACACTCAAACACACCTGGCCTGCCTCTCGAAAATATGTGGGGTATTTCAAACAGTTTGAAAGGTGTATAGCATTACAGTGCACCACAAAGAATAATCTGATTGTGTTATATAGAGTGACCTGAGGACTGACGTCAAACATTTCAACCGCATACCAAAGCCACTGACAAGAATCTTTTTGCGTCTATGTAGTCATCCCGCCAATAACAACAGGTCATAAGACCATGAGAGAGCATTCCATTGCGAAGCATGTACAATGCTTTGAGATTACACTGGAAAAGAAGATATGTGGTTTCCTGAAAATGGCCCCAATCGTATAATTTCTACCAAACATAAAAAATGCAGACTGAGAGTCATGAGTCTATTTAAGTGAAACTTATTTATTTGTTTGCCAGATGCCACACAATCCAGTGTGATTTGCAAAGCTCCAAGTTTACATATTTACATATCCAATTATACAGCTGGATATTTTCTGAGGCAATTTAGGTTGAATGCCTCACACAGTGGCATTGCTCCACCTGGGAGCTGTGCCGGCAGCCATCGGTTTGTGTGCCTAGTCCCTTAACCAACACACCACACCGCCGCTCTTTAAATTAATGACACATGCATTTTCTGCTAATTCCTGGCAAGAGATACAGGGAGGTTTAATTGGAATGGGTTCCTTTCCAGCGTTTCCATGTGTGTGTGATGCTGCCAATGCGCTCCTTAATTAGGGGCTGACATTTTGGAAGGCGCCTCCCCCAGGTCCTGTGTCCCAGTGCGGTCAGCATGTGTCAGAGAGCATGCCTCGCTGCCCGTCTAACCAATCCGCCCAGCTCAGAACCCAAAACCGTCCCCAGTAAATCACACGGGCTTCATTTTGGGCAGGAAATAAAACTTGGTGAACCACATAAATCCTCACTTCTCTTCTGTATTTCGCTCCTGGCCGCTGGGGAAACATTCGGAACAAAGGCCACCTTCGCCAGGCTAATCTGCTTATGTAAACCTGTCCTCTCCAGGCTCGGGGGCTGCTTGTTTGCATACGTTGCGCAACCCAAAGGCACTGGGTCACGGGTAGGTTGAGAGCGAGCGTGAGCGTGAGTGCAGGGCCCCGCTCCAGCACTATTTCAACATCACACATTCAGCAGAGCTGGCTGTGACTCCTGACAGAACACCGACAGGAGGGGTTTGACAGCATTCACACTGACGCTCCCTCCTTAGCGCCGAAGAAATAAAACACAATGGCGAGTTCACATTCATACCATGAACCCAGCTAATATTCAGACACTGCCCCGGTGTCGCGTCTTTGTGCAATAGCGGAGAGCAGCGGCTAGGGAAGATGCTCAAAGCATGTTCCGCCTTAAGACTGAAAGACAACTTCTCAATCTCGCAGCCTCAGAAGGCAAATGAAAGCTTGGCAGAAAGGAGTGCAGGTAGCAGTAAAGAGTGAGATTAATCTCACGCATCTGAAGCCCTGATCTTACAACGCAGCAGAATGAGTCTTCTCAGTTCCCAGGAATGTGCCCATAACTAACTCGGCAAATGAATAAGACAAACGTGATCATTACAACTGAAAAGGAAATGAAAATGTAATAAAATAATAGATTAAACAAAACATGAGTAAGTAGACAGCAGAAACCATTGTGAGTGCCATGATGCTGGTTCCACGGAAAATAAACAGGATTAAATCTCTGCATGACATAAAATGCTCTCATAAGCTAATTACGTAAAACTGTCCCTTCAAGGACTCCTCCAGACAACACCTGATTGGATCCTTCCATCTCCTTTGATTCTATTATCTGTTATATGATCCTGACAATATAGGTTTAGCAGCTGAGGCCTACTTCCTGCATCCATTTTGAGGCGGTGTGAGAAGGACGACAGGCTCTCGCATGAATATGTAAAACAACGTTGCGCGCTTTGCTACAGAGCTGAGAAACAAAACAAGTCGAATGGAAATTGGATTTTGAAATGAAAAAAAAACAGTAAGAGAGTGACTGAAGTGAGGCGCAGGCAGATAACGTAGCTGGCAGTGAAATAATAATGATAAAGAGAAAAGAAATGAAATGGGTATCTTTGAGTTCAGCTGTTTTCCTCTGTGAAAATACACTGCTGGATGAGTTTCAGGGAAACGAGTGCTTTCGGTTTTCATCACACCAAATAATTTGTTGGGGGTGCCTCTATCAACCAACAACAAAATGATTTCAGATGATGAACCACAACTCTGTACTTAGTAGTCTGTGAAAACATTTTGCCAAGAACAATTAAAAGATACGGAGAAGCAGAATAAGAATAAGGAACTGAACAAATCACTGAGAAGCAAATCTGTCAGCGCAGCGTGTATTGGTTGCCCGCACAGTAACCATGTGAGAAAGAGTGATAAGATGCTTGTGTCTATTAAGCAGCTTGTTTACTGAGAGGGATATTGGTCTTTGAGGGAACCATAATAGTTGAAATACTTTCACTTGAATCATACCCTTAAATGTAGCCAGTCGCATAGTCTGCTACTCAGAAGTCTAGGGAGAGAAACCAGAAAGACCCCCAGCAAGGGTAATCTCACAGTCCCTCTCATTTACACAATCAGTGAGGCAACCTTTTTTTCCCACCATAATCATTAAAGCACAGATATGTGGCACTACAAAATCCCAGAGGAAGCAAGGCATGCTGGGAATCCATGGTCCACCTGTTTCCCCCTCCTAACTGTTCTTGGAACCTCAGTGAATAGCCTTCTGGGTGAATGATGAATTTACCATCTAAATTTGAGAAAGTCAAGTAAAATACATAAATTAAAAATTGTGCACAGCATTGAAAGAAATTAAACTAATAGCTAAATTCACCTAAACTGTAACTGACAAGAACCATAGTAATTAAATAAAAGGCAAGTAAGCTAGGGCCTAAATAGTCCTTTATAGTCACACAAATAACAAACTTCAAACAGCAAGCCTTCAACTTTCTATTTACGAGACTGCTTCCATGATCTGCACTTCTGCTTTGTTTTGACTGCAAGTTCATCTTCTCTGTATCCCTCCCCTAACTTTGAAGTGTCTTTGAGAACTTTGTGCTGGAGGGGAGGGGGCTGGGAGAGGGAGGATTTAATTAGCTCTACGGTGGCCAAATAATTGATCGTCTCCTTCCATTCACTGTACCATGAAGGTCTTGTCATTATAAACAAAATACAATTTACAAACACCAGCAACAACAACAATCAAAGCTAATGTGGTTGGTTTTTTCCTATTCTGTGTGCTTGCTGTTTTACAGCTCCTGTCATTCAAAATGTAAAATACTGAAACCGCCTCAGGTAGGACTTCTAATCAGGCAAGCTATATCACACTGTTGTGTGCACGAAATCAAGTGACTTACTCCAGAAGGAGTTCCACTAGCAGCCATGCTAACAGCTACAGACTGAGAATAATAAATAATGAACTTCAAACGCTAACCACCCAGCAAAATGCTGGACGCAGCTATTGGCAGCACAGGCATTAGGTAAGCAGTTATATAATTAGCATCCACTGCCGGAGTAATTAAAACATCAATCTAGCTCGGGGAGTGAATCTGAGAGTTGTAACTTGCCTCTCTCTCTCTCCACCACTCCAAACCTGGCTTGTGCCTGCACAATTGGCCAGCCAATTAGGTATTTGTCAAACAAAGGCCTCCGCGTCTCCGCTAAAAAACACACTTCTGTGGTGACAAGGCCTGTGATGAAGAGAAGTGTGCCGATATTTCACAAACCTGAGGTAAATAGTGAAAGTGGTCTCTCTCCAGTGTGAGTACCAGGCAGCGGTATCCCTGTGGGCAAGAAATGTATTGCAATATATGCTAATGAAAACAGAATTCACAATATTAGCATATATGCTCACTCCTTTCTTAACACAGGATTTATGTTGTCAAATATTCCAAGATACATTTAGCATATATGTTAATATATGTACATGTTTTAGGGCAGCAGTGTGGTGTAGCAGTAGGGAGTAAGACGCAACCCAAATTTTGTTGGTTCAATTCCCCGCTGGGGCACTGCTGGTGTACCCTTGGGCAAGGTACTTAACCCACAATTGCCTCAATAAATATCCAGCTGTATAAATGTCAATCTGGATAAGTGTGTCGGCTAAATGACAATAATGTAACAAATATTTTTGAGCCACTGCCAAACATTAAAAAAAAATGTTTAAATGAGAACATACGCCACAAGATATCATTTTCCTGCACAGGTGAGTGTGGACAGTGGCAGGACTGTGTGTTCAATTTAAATTCAACTCAAGCATTGCATGCAGCACACTCCTAAGTGCTCTGGAAGTGGCACCGGCCGCACATTTCAGAAATTTCACGGGGGAAGGTTATAACTCTCAGCAGCTAAGAGCACGGCTCACTCAAATAAACGCAATCACACCTGACGGCTGCTTGAAATTCCACCCCCTGATTGCAATCAGACGTCCGCATCACACAGAGCCAAGCACCACAGTTAGGACCGAAATGATAGCCTCGCTCTCGCGCCCAATTGTATCAGCTGTCAGACCGCTGTGCCAACCAAAGGAAACCAAAATGGAAAACAACCTCCTTGGTTTGAGTCCTGCCATTTGAGAGCTGGGTGGGTTGGAAAGTTTTTAATAGCCATTCTGGTTGCTGCTACATCTGATTGCCCCCCCCCCTCCAGTTTAAGTCTTTGCCATGACAACCCTCGGGAGTGAGGTGGCCCTCCCCGGCTCTCTGTGAATCGTGAAATTGGCTATTACATGCGGATTTATTTAAGACAACGTGCCATGTGCTTTTTTTAAGCTTTATTTTAGGGCTCTGCCCCTTAACAGCGTGCAATTTATCCTCTCTGGTCAATAAATAGAGTGATCCATTTAACATCTCCTCTGTGTTCTTGGTTTTTATTTATTTCTTTTTTATTTTACTTCATTTCACAGCTGTCCACTTTTGCTGAGATGAGCAGCAATACCCCCCTCCCAGGCAAGAGACTATGAAGTTCCCCTTCTTACATGGCCTGTATGTTTTTTTAAGGATGCCATGGCATAGCACTGCCATGCTGCCAATCAAAGTCACTGAGAACAGCAGCCAATGCTGGTAAAATAGCATCAGATGAAAATCTCACTGACTGCCTCCCTAAGATCACAGAGCCCTCCTTGGTCCATTCTCATGCTAGCTTTACAGAGAAGCCTCTCTCACTCTCTCTCATCCTAATGAGTGTGTCTGTCTTACCCTGAAAGAATATACTTCCAGTCCCTACTCTTTGCATTTGGATAAAGGGGAGGAGGAGGCAGACACAACGTTCTCATCACTCCTTGAAAATGTTGTGCCTAATTGATGTCTGAGAACACAATAATCCCCAATTAACAAGAGAAAACAGTAATCCTTTTAATTAGATGAGCAGCAGCTTCAGTTGTTCAGGAAAAACAGTTTGTCGCTCAGTTCCCCATCGCCTTTATCTGATGAACTCTTCCGGAACAGTCTTTATTACACAAACGCAAACCTTGCTCGGTCATCAGATTCAACCAGGGGACATAAACCGGAGATAACAGCTGCTGCTTTCTCCGAGAACGTGACAGCACAATGCAATAACAGCAACTTCTGCAATCCTTACATTCACTCACGCCTGGGTGGAACACAGCACAAAACTGCTGTTGTAGGAACACACAAAGCCGAAAGGCCATGGAAAAAAAAAAATGTTTTCCTAAACTGTCCAGCATATACAGGACAACTAGTGTGGTGACAAGTATTCCAGGAAATTAAAAACAAACCTTTTGGCTGTCACCTCAAACAGCACCTCAGGAGTTTTCAGTGCGCATGCATTCGGCAATGTGCTAGCCACACCCTGAACCAGTAGGCGTGGGATGTGAAGCGTGAAGGAAGCGCCTCATTGGACAATGGGGCGAAAGACACTGCACACAGTCGCCAAAGCTGCACATGCCCAGCAGCACTCGGGAGTGCATTCCTTGATCGTGTTCCGGCAGGGCTCCTCCTACTTCAAAACTACTATGATCACATCTGACGCACTGAGCCAAGTGAAGGAACGGCGGTGGAAAAAAAAAAAAACTGGTCCCTGGTGAATCGTAACTGCAAGCGCAGTGGGAATTACAGATAGGGTGTTGCCTGCATTGGGCAATACTTCTGCACTCCCTCTCACGTACAAATCCACAGTCCCTGGGCCCTCTTTGCCAAACTGAGATATGCCAAAGCGCAACTGCAGCCAGTGCAGTAAGCATGCAATAGCCCTTACACACTCTAAAATCATGTGTCCCCTGGGTCGCGTTTGGCAGGCAGACACTGTAGGCTGCAGTCACATACAGATGCGCGTGGAGGAAATAGAAAACCGTGTTTGCTTGTAAACTTAGTCGATAATGCGTTTCATTACTTTCAGCACCTGCCTCCGCAAGCGTCTTTGTGTGAACGCTGAGTGAAAACAGACTCAGCTTGGCTCCAAACCCTCTTGAAAAGAGAGCAAAAGTGCTGTTCTGAGGGTAACACAGACAGCATATGCAGTGGATAGCAGAGCATACAAAGAAATAAAGGAAAAACCATGCTGGTGAAAAAAACACTGAAATGAATTAATCTGCACAATGTCACAGAGTAAAGAACATCAGCAGGTTGTCAGCCGTTGCATCACCAATCCCTTCCTGTCAATCAATCCAAGACTGCTCAGAATTGAAAGAATGGTCATTTCAGACCACACATATGCAAATTCAGCATACAAGTAATCATGGATAGCACAATCAATGTGTGTCAACTGACAAACAAAAGCAAAATTAACAAAAAATGTTATGACATCTAATTTTCCTGATGAAACAGATTCTTTAAACTGCTAGTTTAGTTTCCCAGGCCAGAGAGACAAACGGCATAAACCGAACCTCTCCCAGAGTACGACCTACATAAAACATGAACGCTGTATTTTCAAACTGTTGAGACTGTGCAACAGCATCAGCGATGAAGGTACCAATAGAATATCAAAATCACCAAAGCAACCAGAGAATACAAATCAAGATTGGCAGCTGCCCCTGTTTTATCCAGAGACCATTTTCAAAACAGTGGTGGACAGTACAGGTTATGATCCCATTTCAGATAAACTTAAGGGCTGAATATATCAGCTATGGAGTTCCACGACTGATATACGAAGCTGTATGTGGTTATAAACATATGCTATGAACAAGGCTTACAATTTCTACTGTCAAGCTGAATACAGTTGCTTATACATGCTATCTAAATATCAGACTGTTTTGAATACCTGGTTGTGGCTCACATTTATTTCACATTTTCGATATCCAATTACAACAATACTGTAGCTAAACTGAATGTAATGTTATGTGTCTGATTTATACATTATTGACATAAACAATGCAATAGGTTTCAGATTTCAGCCGTTGTACAGTATGATATAGATAAAATTCGGTTTCGTCTTTACACGTCAAATCGTAAAATGTGATTTCGTCTGATTTCTGTTTGCTCTCAGAGAACTCAAGTGAAGACTGAGCACACATCTGAAAAATGTGACGCCGTTTCAGTGCGCAATGTCAAGCGTGTAGAGAGCATCTGTGTAGCGTCAACTGCGGAATGTCTGTCACTACCTGGTAACAACGTGCACTGTCTGGCATGGATTTGTGTCCACCGCTCAGGAGCTAATTAAATAACTTGTTCTGCCGGTTTTCATGTTATCTGTCTAGTAAAATGACTATGTGCAGCGTGGATATGTAACTTTTGGTTCAGCAAGTATTTAGAAACTCGATTAAGTGTTATACAACAATAACTGTCGCGGTTTAAAAATAGTTAATAGAAAACAAAACGAAAAAAGTTACTTTTCCCTTCGAAGTTGTAAACTTCTCCGGGTTTCGTACACGCATGTGGTGATTTGTGTAAAGGCTACTCGGAAGTTGTCTCCCTTTAAGACGGCACGGGCCATTACCTTTTCTTGCTTGTTTTCCTGCTCTACTGGAGGTGAAGTTGGAGATTTCACGTTCCCAGCAGAAACAGCTGGAGCTGCTATAATGCCACTGCCTGTAGTGGGGTTGCCTTTCTCGATCGTTTCCACCTTGATAAGCCGGTGTTTCGGCGACACGTATTTTATGTCCGGCGACCCCACAGAACTCAAGCCTGTTGAAAATGAAATGTTTCCGCCTCCCGTGTAAGGGTCCTCGAAGTCCAATTCCTTCTGTAGTTTGTAGGCAGCTAGAATGTCCGGCTGTGCGGGGCTCGGGTAGTGAGAAGTGGCCCCTGAGCTTGGCTGATGGTAGCCTGGCGTTCCGGGCACAGCGGGGTGGTAGTGTCTGTAGTCCGGCTTCGGGGGAGCCGGAGGTGGCGCCTTGGTGGTTTTGAATCCCAGGTGTTCCTTGAACCATTTGGCCATGCTGCCAGCGCATTGCTCACAAGTCTGTTTTAATATTTCGTTCCACTTTTCCTGCCGAGGTCCTCGTTCCGTGTGCGGCTGAGTCCTCGGCTCTCCCCGACCTGCTGCTGCGTGTTTCTCCAGCTCAGATTCCGTTCTTTTACCCTGCGCTGACCAAGTGCGCAGAGCCTGAACCACTCCGTGCTGTCCTATAACTCTGGCACTATCGCACTGACAGCGAGAGCGCTCTACGCCGGAGCTCCACTGAGCAATATGGGGGAGCGCGCATCTGGCTATGGGATACGATAGTTTCCCAGACCAGTTACCTGAGAACATTCACTGCCACCTACCGGGCTGATCTGTTAGTCTTATATCAACTATTACATACAGCCATTGGTTCTTTAATAGTGTTCTACTGTGATACTAGGTGACCAATGATGATAATAATTATGATGACAACAGAAATAATAATGACAGTAAAGCTTTTATCCTTTATGTAGTACCTTTTTCCAATGTACAAAGAAAATGAACAAATATTAACAATGTATATGTAAACTATTCTTGATTAAGCCACCCCTTTGATTAAACCAGTACGCTTATACAGCTTCCTGAAACAGTCGCAACGTATTACTGATATGGTAAATAAAGGCATAAATCGCTTGTTACTAAGGTCTGTGCAACAGACGACTCTACCCTTCGAGGTCCGTAGCTCAACACTATCACAAGTCCCCCCCGTGAAGCTTAAGGCAGTTTGTCGTGCTGAAAGTATTTGCCAAATACGTGCCTTTCTCTCACTGAAATACTAGCATGTTTAAATTTTGCCAAGCTTAAGAGGTCAACATTTCCTTTTCCACAGTCCTACCGCAGCACAGCAGTAAAGGTGAATATCATCTTAGACTATGCGCATATAGAGGAGGGGCGTGTTCATCTCACTGACCAGTCAGGCTGATCTGATCATGGCATGCACTGCAGCTGACCGGAAGAATGACACGTAACTACAATTACTCAATTGCGGGCCTCGCCAGCGTGACAAATCCTTCCCGACCTACCGAGCCTGGGACGCAAATGAGGTTAGAATTCCAGCAGGTAAAGTCATTTTGATCTGCCATGAGAACTGTAGTTGCCTTTGGTGCTTTGCTTGCTTGCTTGTTTTACTTGTTGTTAATTCTAAGAAGAACACTCAATTAAACATATTTCAGCAATACTGGAACTATAATGGCTGCAGCGCTCGTATTTTAGATTGATAGTTTTAATGCTTATTTGTTTAAACCGTTATCCATTGTATAAATTGTAAAAGACAAAGAAACGCCGTGGGTGTCACACAGTTTCCGTCAGTCTGGGTCCCTTCACACATTAAAAAAGCCGCATACAACACAGAGACCTTGAGCGCATGTCTGAAACTATAATTGAATTTGCCATTTACAGAGGCAGTGCTTCTTCATATGGAAATGCGACATCAATGGATAGAGACAAATGGGGCCTAGCACCATAGATTTTTATGAACCAATATGTCTTTTTAAATTAACAATTTTCTAGTCAAAGAACGCACTATGCAGCTGGGAGGTTAACCTTGTACTTGGGGAAAACATCTTTATTTATTGAATATAAAAGTAATCTGCAAGACTTTTTGGGGGGAGTAGCAATTTTACACTAAACACAATGTGTTTTATTTACAGAGATTGATGTCTCATTTCTCTCTCTCTCTCTCTCTCTCTCTCTCTCTCTCTCTCTCTCTCTCTCTCTCTCTCTCTCTTCCTCCCTCCCTCCAGGGTAAATTACCAGTCACAACAGGAGTATTCCATAAGGTTCAGTGTTCAGAAGTCCAATCACTGAGCAGCATACAGCCCCTCCCTGTACATCACTAAACAACAACAATAATAATAATAATAATACTAATTAATATTATTATTAGCAGTAGTAGTAGCAGCATTCTAACAGTGATTATGTTGCTTCTCTCAGCGCTGTGTGCAATGTCTTCATCTCTGGTGGGGACATTACACGATCATGTGGACAGGGAAGATAAACACATGCTGTAAAAATCTCAGCACGAACATCTGACATAACAGAAACTTAGGGAACTGTATTCATGATCTGAACTTCACCAATTAAAATCAGCCAAGGGACACTGCTGTTGTACCCTTCAAGGTACTTAACCTGAATAGCTTCAGTAATATATCAGACTGTAAGCTAAATAAGTCACCCTGGGTAAGGCCATCTGCTGAATAAATAATGCACTGCATGCTTAGAAAACGCTCAGAGATGGGTTATGTGTTCTGTTGCAAAGCCCTGGTCTAGGGCAGCTGCAATGACAACAGGTTTATGTTTCAGCCTGGCACCCAAGCACATGACTGAATTAATCATTAGCTTGACTGAACACATTTAGCATTACTTTCCAGTTCTGCGGGCAGTGGTAGCTTAAGTACAGGTGAAAAACGCGCTTCGTGCTTGCTGGTAGCCCTGGATTAGTGCAATTTGCATGCAATCCCTTCCGCAACATCAAAAACGAAATATTTTGAAGAACAAACAATATAGTGAGAAAATGTGTAGTGTGTGTGTGTGTGTGTGTGTGTGTGTGTGTGTGTGTGTGTGTGTGTGTGTGTGTGTGTGCGCGCACTTGTCTTGGGGCTGGAGCAGCACTCAGTCGGCTGCGCTTAGTTATTTAGTTCCTCCTGCATGCTGGATGACTGCAAGACACATCAGAATCCTCCATGGCACCAGCCATAACCAGCTTAGGAAGGTTACCCACCTTTTCTCCGTGAGACAAGCGGCACAGCCCCCCTGAGATTAATGAGTCCGTTCCAGGAAGAGGGTGCCAAGGCCGGCCGTCATCAATCACCGGCCTGCCATCAGACGAAGGCTTTATAGACCCGGGTCACTGCTGGCTCCAAGATTTGCATTGCAGATTAGAAGCAATTGGAGACAAATCTTGCGGCATTATAGGTTACCCAGCCTAGAGGTTGAAGCCCATTTATGCATCAGCTTATGAAAGTGTGAACATGGGCTGCTTTTGCGGTGAGCGCACCTAGTTGTGCACAACACTGATCGCTCATCCCGCTCATGCTCATGCTTGAGGTCTTCCCGCAAATGTCTTAAATGTTTTAAATAGGAAGATAAAAGGGATGACATCAAACAGAAGAAGAGGTTAAGCCAGCTGTGCAATAAAGTAATTTGCTCAAAAGATGCAGCACCGGTGTAAGTTTAATTAGAGCCGTGTCATTCTGTTGCTGTGCCAACATGTGTTCTACATATAGGCTCACGGCGGGATGTGCACTTCCATAATTAACCCCCACAAGCCTCTGCGGTGATGTGGAGCGTCACAGGGTGCAGAGAGCTCTTTGCCTCGCATTTACAGCCCTGCGCGACGGGGTCTAATGAGGCACTAGATTAATAACCTTTCCGTCACAGCAGTCGTTTGTCCGTTTGATTGATGAACATCAGCGCCAACAGGTGATGTGTGCCTGCGCTGTCATTTGGCATGGTTCAGAACGAACCGGCGGAGTGGATCTCGCAAAATCGCTGCTGCCATACTTCATTTTGCAAGCAGCTGTGCAACTGTCAAAGCCATTGAGTGAAAGGGTTGCAGAATGTTCAATACAGGCAATCACTGCAGGGATTTGCTTGCCCAACCCCCGCGATGAAGCTAATTTAGGAGCAAAGCAATAAGCAGCGTGAGGTGGGTGGTCAGTTTGCCACATTGGTGTCCTGAATGGTCAGCTCCTTCTGATATTTGGCCAATCAGCGAGCCTACTCCAGTCCAGCCTGTGACAGGGAAAGCTGTTAGCTGAGCAGGATAGAAGGGGCGGTCAGGACATTGAGTTAAGGACACAGGAAGGGCTGAGATTTATGTTTACTGCAGAAACATGACACATCCATTAAAAAAGCTCTTTCCTCAGAATGGAGCACTTTTGAGTTTTATTAAACAAAATTGCAGTTTGTTTGCCCAAATTAAAATGAGGCTGAAATGACTACTGCTGCTCCTACTCTTTAAGGTTTCGGTGAGGAAGTAAACAGAAATTATTTGAAATGTCATCTTCACATTCCTAATTTCAACACTGGTTGTTTTTTTCCTGCTTTTTGATGTCAGTATAGCCCTCAGTATCACAGCATGTCATGTCATTTGTGATAAAGGTACCATATTTTTGTTGAGGGTCTGAAATCTGTACAAGAACCAATATGCCATAAGTTTCTGTGTGTGATTGACCCCATCTTCCTAGATGACAATAGAATAGCAAATGAGGTGGATACATTAGCCTACAGTCTAGTAGGATTGTCAATGGGTTTTCATGGTTTCATAGATCAATAAAGAGTATGAGATAGGGGCAGGGAAAGGCGTGCCATAAAGACTAAGGCAAGTCACAGAACATTCTTTTTAGGCGATTACTTTATCAATGACTGACTGATCTATGCAAATCAACAGTCTCCACTCATCACAGTGAAGAGCACTGATTGGTTACAGTTGATCAGTCCTGAATGTTTAAATGATACTTTGTAAAAGTTAATCCTCAAGTGTTTACATTTGTCCACATTTTTTTCTGTACAAGTATTGCTTAATGATCGGTCAGTATCCTTACAATGATCACTCAGAAGTATTCACCATACCAAAACTGGATCTGACCTTGCATATGCTTCAAGGAGGAAAACTATGCACCAGAGATTCTTACCCAATAATCAATTTGCTGTCATGGTAACCATTTAACTCCTCCCAGCAGTGCATTTTTTTTTCTTCAGCATTGTTTTGTGTCGATGCTTTCCGTCAAATCTGCCACGCTAGCTAACACCTCTGACACTTGCAGTCTGAAATTCAATTGTTCAATCTGCAGGCTCGCTCAGTGATGGAGAGGGCTGGGTTCTGCTTGGTTTGGAAAGAATTGAGCTGATGAGAAAACTCTACCAGGCATGTTTATTACTGTCTGACAGAGGGTGCGCAAGGGGCTAATATTTTTTTTACATGTTTTTTTTTTATTTTTTTATCGAATCCACTTTGGTGAATCAGTACAGTGATGGCTGCAACAGAAGGACTGTAATGATAACTGGTTGTTACATGCTTTTCACTGATAAACAAATGCCATGGAAAGAGAACTCATAAACTGTGCAGAGGAAGCGTATTGAAAGGCTGCCTTTCTTTGATGGCAGATTTTGTTACTTTGATAATTTATTTGAGTTAACACAGGCAGGATTCCAAGTCTAGCTTTAGGAAGGAAGCACTGCCTCAGAATTTTAAATCCATCTGAACATTGTACTCCACTGTAATTCATTTTAGATTGGATACAGAGCCCTGGTTGTCCCCAAAAAGAGGCGGTCTGTCTGTATGTGTGACTTTTGTCTGATACATACACCATGCAGCTGTAAATGTCACTGATGTCTCCCCACCTGGGGGTAAATCTTATATATTGTTTCCATCTACATTATCTTTCCATCCACGTTGTCTATTTTCCAACAAATTTACTCAAAAGAATGATCGATTCCAGTCCCATTTTATTGCTCGAGATGAGAAATGCATCTGAAGATGACTGAAACTGCATTATTCATAAATCTGAGTATTATTGGTAGGCGCTGTTGCACTTGTAGATCTGTTTTAAAAGGAAACTTTCCCAGACAAAGGCAGGCTTTTTCATCAACTGAAGGAGGAGGGTTTGGTTCTAGGCTTACAGGACACAGTCCAGAATGCTCAATCATGCATGTAAGTACCAGGTACATATCATAAAACGTATCGGGTTTTAATGTTTGACAGGAGATCTCCTTTAAGGGCCTGCCAGCCCCCTAGTACTGAAAAATAACGTCCTCCCAAAAATGTACTTCATAAAAGCTATAAACAACATTTTACAAACTCTTTTAGATTTATAACCTGAATGTGCTTCTGCCCCTCTTAATAAACTCTTTTAGATTTAGACTCTAAATGTGCACCTGCCACCGCCCTCCATAGGAGTTGAATAGGTACATTTTAAAACATTTGGCACCTTCATGAACGAAAAAAGAGTTAAAGTAGTGACAGTAAGGGTCAGATATGTGTTACCAGTTATTTAGCGATAATTCAATTAAAGTCAAACCCAACATTTACGGTAACTGATAGTCCAGTGTCCAAAAGTTTGATTTATTTGAGGCGAGGGGCGTGCTATTTTCCAGTAATCTAATACTGTGGGTGACTGCAGGACACAGATATTCTTTAAATGTGCTGAAAAGCCCCCTCGGCAGCTGTGCTCCCAGACACTCACTCAGCCACTGACATCACCCAGTTCACCCAGCACATCAGTCACTGAACACAGGCCAGCATCCACAGTCTGCACACCATCTGAAATATATACCCTATATACGGGTCTGCCCTTTCCAAGACTGGCCCATCAATCAAGCCATGGGAAGGCAAAAGTGTCCAAAAAAGACTTTCTGCAGAAGAAAGTGCAAAATGCAGAGGTTGCATAGCAAATCACCAGGATTGAAGTGTCCCTTCCTTCCTCCTGTATCTTCTGGCGATTTGTCAATACTGCAGCAAATCTCCAGGTCAGCATCTCGCCTTTTGTTTTGTCTCGGCCTGGAGGGTGATCCGTTTCACAGTTTGTGCCATTTGATTGCACGGTTTCGCTTGCTTCCCTCTGCTATCAATCAAGCACTGGAGGTGTGTAAGTGTGTGTGTGTCTGTGTGTGTGAGAGAGAGAGAGAGAGAGAGAATGTATGAGTGTGTGAGTTTTAGTATGTGTGTGTGTGTGTGTGTGTGTGTGTGTGTGTGTGAGAGAGGGTAATGTGTGAGTGTGTGTGTAAGACTGTGTGTGTTCATGTGCGGATGTGTGTATATGTGGCAGAATGTGTGTTTGTGTGAGTGAGTGTATGTGTGTGCGTGTGTGTGTGAAGAAGAGGTTACACAAGGCTCGTCAGGTAAGGGCAGGTGGTTCTTGCAGTTCGTACAACTCCATCGTCTCAGACACCTGCAGCCTTTGATTAAAGCTCCCGGAGATTAAATGAAATGCAATATTAATGCTTTCCTGACCTAAAGAGGGAGAGCGGGATGGATAGCCATTTAGATGATTTAGATGTAGGCTCCCCTGCCACGGGCACAGCTGCATGTGAATTCCAACCTGAAATAACTTCCCCAGTGCACAGAGAGGTCTCATCTACAAAGGACAAAGGAAGACCCACGTGCTGGAGGTTTAACCTCTTTGAAGCTGACTGTGTGATCACGCTTGTGTGTGGGTGTGTGTGTGTGTGTGTGTGTGTGAGTGAAAGAGAGAGAGAGAGAGAAAAGTATAGCACTAAGAAAGGGTCACACCTCACTGTTAAACTCAGCGTGGGGCCAACAACAGGTATGATCTCTCTGATCTCAGTGCCAAAGACTTGGATGCAGCCTCTTAATTTGATTGTTCCAGACCAAACATGTAACAGGAACTGTCTACATGTAGTCTGTCTGTGCTGCCATCAATCCGCTTCTACCAATGGTACATTCATCTTACTATTCATCTATCAGCAAACCGAAGCTATTTTTAAACAGCACACTGATACAATAAATCATTTTCATACTTTATTTCTGAGGAGCAGCACCAGAGTAGAGAAGCTGACAGTGGACCTAGGAACTGAGCCACTTCCCTAAGATGGACAATTTCTTTTCTTTTAGGCGCATTTGTGCGTGTGCCTCAGTATCAGGCCTCATGGGTTTTCAGCCATTTAAGCATATTCGCATACTTGCTTTTTGAAGTGGTATTCCAGCGTGTCAGTCCTCGGTAACGCAGACAGACTACCTGCTGGGATGGCCCACTTATTTGTACGATTGGGGTGGGGGTGGTGTTTTCAAGCTCCCTCTATAAATATACATTCAAACAGGGCTTGGATTATAAAATCCGGCAAAATAAATCGAAAACCCACGCTATTCACCGGGGACTGGGCACTCATCTGTTCCGATGTTTTTGCTCAGGTTAAAAACTCCCCCTGAGGTGATACGCGGCCCCTCTTCCCCTCTCAGAGCTTGAATATGTTTCGTGTTTGGATTTCATCCCTTAAGGTCCTCTTTCACCTTTCCTTCTTTTTCACCATGACAGCATATCAAAGTTTGCAACACGTCAAGTCAATTATTCATGTGGTGCATCTCTTATCTCTCCAAAGCTCTTTCCTCACTTTCCTGGCCTTGTTTTATTTTATTTCCCCGCTGATGTTGTTCTGCTGGAGTTTTGTACTTTGTTGCCACCATGACACAGAATATGATATACGACCTAATGACCCCCTCCAAGTGTGTCACCTAGTTCCATGAAAGTCATAAAAGAGCCTCACTTTTATCTGTCAGCTTGTGCACTGACCTGGGGAGATGATGGTTACAGTGGGAGTATGGAAATGCGGCCAAAATGTATGGTCCACAAAACCCAGAGGAATAAATATTTCTTGACATGAAAGTCTTGTGTCCAACATGGTGCTCTTGATATTTATGGCTGAAAGGGCCTGCTGTTGTCAATGTGAGAGATTAGATAGGGTGTCAAAGCGAGGTGTTCAAATCAGGTCACACAAATATGGTCAGTGCCTGACGAATACTGAGCCATCCGCCACCACATACCAGACTATTGTCTTCAGAAAACGTAATGAGCAGTAAACACATAACGATACCAATGCAAGACTGTTTCTGGTATAGACCAGCAAACCAGACCCTAGATTGGTTTGATGTAGGTTACCCTGTCTGACTTCTATGACCCCAGGGGCTACAGGGCATGTTTTAAGAGCTAGAAGGTCAAATCCATCAGACCTTTTTCAATCAGATTAACATACACAGACCACACACATTGTTCAGTCAGTCCTGTCAAGATGATTGGGCTCCTCTTCAGTTAGAACTCCTTCCACTCTGACTCGACAACATTGAGCATATGTTGTATGTCTACAGTGGCAAATATAAAACTAACATGTAGGTAATATCAATGGATATGTAAAATACGCCTTTGCACATTTACTTTGGAAAGTAATGTTAATGGCAGACTGATACACTGAATGTGTAATCAGTTACAGTACGTAAAGCTGCTGCATCCTGAGGTTTTATCATTTTTCAGAAAGTTCTTTTTGGATGTGGGCATCATGCCTTTTTGGCAGGTATTTCAGGCCCCCCTGGTTCCCCTTCTTCCTTGCTGCACCTCCCCCGCTGTAACTCACTGTACCCTTTGACTGTGATGGATCACGGTTGCATTGACCGCGGCCTCGCCCCTCTGCTCAGCCTGCCACGCTCAATAGCAGCTGACGAATGAGAGTCCACAGCCAGCTCCCGTTCCGTTCTGCTTCCTCACCCAACCGCTTCATAAACCTCCGCCACACGTGGCCATGTTAATGTGCGCTGTAATGCACCGACGTGAGTCCGCAGTAAAACGCATCCTTCCCGTGAACGGATTAGCATGGCACACACGTTCTCCGCTGTTCTCTTTCCGCACTTGTAATTAAACCGTGATCATTATGCTGGTCATGCCTGCCTAATGATTTGATTATTCCGACTCGCAAGTATAAAAGTCAGAATTGCCAATGGTTATGTTGGTGTCTGCCAAGCAGTCGCGCTGCCAGAATGGCGCACCGAGCCGGCCCGAACGTGCTCCCCCTCTGTCCCGCTCCGTCTATTTTAATGGATTTTTCTTTTTTTTTTCAGATGGCCATTGTTTTTCCACTGTGCAGGTAGACCGCACCGCTTATTTGGTTGAAAAGAGGGGAAGTGGGGGGTGGGTGGCGTTTGAGGTATTTTGCCACCTCACAGCAAAGCGTTTAAAGCATCTGGTTCTTCGAAACATTGAGGCACGTGCTCGGATACTTAGGGAGGTTATAAAAGACAGGTTCTCATCTAACTGCTGAGACAAGGAAGGCTGAAAAGGAGCACCTCAAGGGGTTTTTTTTTTTAACAAAAATGCTGCCTTTTTTGGAGCCATTCAGTCCCCTTTATCCTTCTGGCTGTCTTTCATGCTGTCGTCATGCAATTGTGCCAGCTGTTGGTCCGCTGGGGACAGAGAAAGCAGGCGAATGCGGGGACGTGATTACTTTGCCTCTCTCCAGAGACGGCATTCTATTTATACGAATGCTAATTCCACTTCGCTCCGCCGTGCTCTGCGGAAATGGGGAGCTTGGGAGCGCTTTATCGCAGAGCACGGAGAGAGCCCGCCCGACCTGCCCCGTCATGCCGCTAACCGGCATCGGAAGTGACAGGACGCCGTCAGAGGCAGATGTTGGCGATAAACACGGATCTGACAGCTAAACGCAGCGCTGCTGGTGGGTTAGGCATCAAATGAGCAGCGACGTGTGGGCCAAAATCTCTGACAAGAGGACAGCAGGCGTGGTGCTGTCCTCATTAGCTGTCACTCTGAGGGAAAAACGGCCCTTTTCAGGCGTTTTGGCAGCGTCGTCTTCTAAGTACCAGACTACATCCGTGTGGGAGAATTTATAGAAGGGTTGGAGTGATTATGTTGGTCTAATTATCTTTCGATTTCTTGCTTGTGTTTTCATGACCCGGTTCACTGAATAACAGGCATCTTCTGTTGATATCAATAACTTGTCTTTTAATTATGTATCGATTTCTCACCTTTATTTGAGGAATGTTATTTGCGCTTTTTATATGTGGCAAGACCACAAGAGCACTTTAAGGATTTAAGGGCTACCACACAGGGCCTGTACAATCTTAATTTCCCCTCTGATATAATGAAAAAAATGCATTTATAGCACTGCAAGAGACCTAGGAAGGCAAGCCTCCCACTGGCTCTTGGTGGTTACATAAACACTTAGGGTCTGTTGGATGTAATACATTAAAACTGTTTCCCTTTTGGTCTCTGTGGGGCATATCCTCCACAATGGATTACAAATCTACTGTGTAATACTGTACTGTGTCACACATGTATTTGCCTCGTGGTATTATAGAAATACAGTAGTGAAGTGTAGTGAATTGAACCAATTTTGCTGTTTCAGGAGTATAGGCAAATATTTCTTCATGCTTTTGTAAATAGGACAGTGGTAGAATTCTGTCTGTGGATATTCAGTTTACATCTTATTAGTTTGTGTGCCTGTGTTTGCTGGTGGACAGAGCCCTTGTGATTTCTTTGCCTCAAAATTGCCTCAAAATGTAGACTTCTTGGGTACCTGTTAACACCTTTCAGGACACATTAGCCGCAGAGTTTCGGTGTTTAATGGACCTGAGTCCTGGGAGATTATTGCAGTGTGTGTGTTTCACATGAAATGAAATGCTCTGGGGCAAACGGGGAGAGACAGAAAGAGAAAGGGTTCGAGACACCTGTGAGCGAGAGCGAGAGTGCGCGAGGGTTACCCGGCCGTGAATGATAAACAGGCCCTGTCCTCGAAGGGTTGCAGGCGTGAGGCTCTGCCACTGAGGCTCACCGGTCAGGAGGACCGAGGCGAAGATGATGGATGGCTCCCGGAGGGGATCCTGGAGACTGCGGGGCATTCCTGAAAACGGCCACTTCCGGCCACGGCGACAGGCTCGTTGCACACGTTCTGGGACATCACCGGTGACACGTGCGGGCAGCGGCACCACCCACGGTCGATTTAACACCCACACTGACTGACACTGAGCACTGACTCTTCTGTGGCCTCACGGCAGGACATCCAGTTTGAGACAAACACAGTTTCAGGGGAAACTACATACTCAATTCTAAAACTAATAGATAGAAAGATAGATAGTCAGATAGATAGATAGATAGGTATATAAGCAGATAGGTAGATATATAGAAACAGTACTTTGAGTATCTGTTATTTACATTACTTACTTGATGAGCACCCTTATTCTAGATGACACATGGTGAGGCACATTTGAGGTTTCACCCATTTATAATTCTGGATATTTACTCCAGCAGTTCATCTGAGGTATCCTACTCACAGATAATACCAGTGTCTTACTTCATCATATGAACATGTAATCCTCTAACTCAGAGTCCAGTCCCATAACCATAATGGCCCCACCGCTCTCAGAGGTGAACATTTGTCTCTCCTGGCAGCCTGTACAGTATTCTCACTGTAGGGTATGTGAATATACTTAGCATCCACATCCTATTTGTTTCATTTTTCAAACTGCAGAAAATGTATTATGTCCCCTGCAGAGCCCTGAGAGATGACGGATCTTATTTAATGCACACCCGGGGCAGATCTAAACCTACAGGTACACATACATTTTCTTTCAATGGATCACTTCAGTCAGGGCTGGCACTGAAAAAATGGGTGATGTATTATGGCATTACTGTGATTCATTGTTTATCCGTGATTGGAAATACAACAGCTGTTCATCAGCCACCATGATGTCAGCTTTGATTGCCCTTTTTACTGCGGCGGAGAGAACCTATTTCACTAATGGCCAATTGGTCTCACGTCACCTCTGTGGCTGCTGTCTGTTTTATTGACGTCAATCCGACGCATGAAAAAAATATGTGTATGGCTAACTCGTAGCCACACTCAATTCAAATTATATGATTAAATGAGTTTTTTTCAGGTAATTGAGCTATCTTTGGCCAACTCATTGTCTGAGGATGTTTTTCTGTCTAGTCAACAGCATTATGTCCTGTATCATGTCTCCTCCAAGCACAGTACTGTGTGCTCTAGATGGCAAAAGCAAGCGCCTAGACGAAAACAAATAGCACCCCGTTCCTGTAATTTTCTTGTAAACCTTAGCGCAACCTCTCTGGAAAGGTGAAGGGATTGTTTGTAAAAAGAGACTGGTTTTCTATTGAGGTGAAGAAGAGCATTTGTGGTGGATTTGGAGATGAAATAAGCCCCCTGCTGGATTGCACCAAACCAGAACTGCTTTCTTAAACTCTTGACCTGATGTGAAAGGATTCCCTCTGCAGGCAATTAGAGCTGAATCTCTTGAAGAAAAAGGGGGTGGGGGTGTGACATTTTTAAACATCAAGCTTGGGTAGAGGCAAAGCAAGAGTTTAGAGGCCTTCCCTTGAATAAGTTCTCCGTGCGATGTGCCAACAAACTCTGCAAATCAACACCGAGCAAAGAGCGGAGCACACAAATAAGCCATTATTCTAATGGGCCAACCCTTAAATGATTTGTTGTGTGAGTTCTGTGGAGTGGAGCTGAATACAGAGCAGCTGAGTGATGTTCGTCATCGCCGCCATTGAGATGCAGAGAAACTTAACAAAGGGAGCGTCATTTGTTTCCTTGTGGCCTAAATCGGTTTATCTAAGGAGAACGCCACTTCTAATGAGCTCCCTGATAGAGCTGACACGCTGAAGGGCCACAGCTACACTTGAGTGAGAGGCTCAAAGCAGTGCTGCACTAGCTGTCGGTGATAGACAGGACAGATTGGGGGTAAACCAGCTGTAGTGGTTATATAAAACTACTGTGTGTTGACACAGGATAAAACTTTTTTGTTTTGATCAGTAAAAAACAAGATGTGTGTGTTTCTTATAAGGAATTGGTAGTTAGGGCAGCTTAAGTATGCCTTCATTTGTAATTTGTTTCAATATATATGATGCATATACCAATTAATTAATATTGTTTTTATATTAATTAATATCAATAAAATCATTGGTGAACTGAATTTATAAGTTCATTTCACCAGGTTTAACTTCCCATTGTGAAAATGTGGCCTGGAATCTTTGAGAAAAACAGCCGGGTGCAAATCAGAATGCCCAACTAGTGCCAGCTTGAAAATCAGTCCTCCAAGATCTCCCTTAGGTAAAGACTGGGTAGCTATAAGAAACAGTACACTGTGACATGGATTAAAAAGGCCGAGGGAAACAGTTGTCCTCGAGGAAACACAACTCCAGCATCCCATAATTCATTGCGGCATGTGTCTCTCCTCTCGGAGATGACAATCCGCACTGAACCTGCGAGCTAAGGGGACGTTGAAGAACAGGCTCTCCGGCCCAGCCAGGAAGGGCTAATGAATCACCCGTGCACGCACATACATTACAACGAGGCAAAGCAGACACCTTGACGCGTAGATGGATTGATTGATTAAAGAGCTGCACACGGTGGCTTCCTGTCCTTAGCTGTCCTCTCAGGCTGACACTACAGTGGGCCTCATTGAAAATAATGAGCCCGGGAACATGGCGCATTGGGGAAGCAGCCGGGAGAGCCGGAGCCTCTCCACAGTCATTGCCACGCGCTCAGCAATTTGCACAGGTCCTTAACGAACTCCGGCTCTCCCGCTCTCTCGCATTCAAACTCAGAACGCCTTATTGAGATGGATCACATTTCTGTGCATATTTCCACCGCTCGCGTCCCGTTAGGCCTTGAACACGGTATGAATAGTAATCAGCATACGGTCACCAGTCATTTATTTCACTTAGAATAGGGAGTGACTGGCAGCACACAGCATAATCAACAACCGCATAAACATAATGCATAAAATTATTCCATTTAGTAATGAAATAAATATCATGACCACTAACCTTAATAATGAAACTAGAATAAATAAATAAATAAATAATAAGAGGTGTTCCACTGATGCCAACACACTTTGCATTGGGCTAAGCTGTGAATTTAATGCACTGCTTCATCATCAGGTCTCGGACCGACATTTCATGTCAGTGTCTGCAGATGGCAAAGCCAAGATATTGTGTAAGTGTTGAAAAAAACTAAAATGACACTTTCTTAATGGCATGATTTCACGCTAAAGGGAAGAGCACACAGTGTTCCGTGAGGTGCAGCGCGGCCCGCGATGTCCCTGGGCGTCTGACAGGTTGGCCAGGTTCTCCAGGCAGCCAGCGGGGGGGCTGCTCTTCCATCACTGAGGTCGTAATTTTCTCATAATTTTGTGAGAATTGGGGATGATAGGGGCATTTTGAAAAATGAACTTTGCTGTTTTCAATTCGTTTTTTTTTCTAAATATGTGAGCTGACAATCAGTGAGAGAGATCCTGACCAGACCAGGGGACATACTCTCCATCACATTTTTAGGTTTGTATCTGTGCTTGATTTTTCCCAGTTTTTATCTGTAGATTTTTGCTTGTTATTTTTCTCCTTACATATTTTAAATAAAAAGATGTGTATGATGAATGTCTCCATCTCTGCATCTCTGTCTCTCTCTCGTCTTTCTCCTCTCACGCACACACAAACACGGGCGCTCGCGCACCCACACGCTGTGTTTTCTTTTCGACACAAGCCCCACGGCCAGCGCTGCCCACGTAACGCCTTTTCAGAGACCTCGTTGCACTTTACTAAGCAAGTCCTTGTGTACGTTAAACCTCTGCCTCTCTGACAATTCCCAGCTGCGTCACCCCGGCGCTGGGCTTTCGCCCCGGCCTCAAATCCCCATCTGAACCACAAGCAGAAAAAGTAGCCATGAGTCCGAGGGCCTGCCAATGGTAATAGTCCGCTAATGTCACATCTGTCAAGGCGAGAGCAACCATTTCCTTGGAGAGTGTGCTACAAGGAGTGAATATTCCTTGAGTGTCAGATTTGCTTCTCAGCCAATTTCTTAGATGAGCGGAGTGTCACATGGGATGGCACAATGAGTGACAAAGACGTCACCGATTGTGCCAGAAATGAACCCACTGAGGTCTATTCAAATTGACATTAATGACACAAAACCATGTTAAATTGCTGATTATAAATTATAGTTGTCAAATCCAGGGCTGCACGTCAAGCTGCCGTTCAGACAAAAGGGGGCTCCTAATTGAGTGGACGCCCCCCTTTCTCTTCCCTGAGGCTGACGGATTACAGCTTCTCCGCTAATAGTCAGGCCACGGTTTTATCAGGCTAAAATAGCGCAGATTATAGTGCTGTATTCAATGCATGGAGACTCCTGTATTGTAAAAGCTATCATGGATCTCAGCTTATGCCAGGAGCGTTAGTTCATTTTAAGGGCTTGGCTCTTTACACTCTTGATGGTGCATGCGAACGCTGGCAGTCTGAGAACACATAAGAAAATGTACAAAATCATACTGATTTATTGAGACAGACAGACTGCAAGGACGGACACCCACACAGGCACACGCACAGACACTCTCCCCCTTCCTCCGGACATGCATCCTTGTGGCCGTTTCCCTTCATCTCCCAGGAGAGCCATTGTTTGTATCTCCACTTTTTAAAACCTGAGGAGTATGCAAGAGAGAGTGGCTGAAATGGGGAGATGGAGAGAGGGAAAGAGACAACAGACAGAGGGTTCTAATGTGTGTGTGTGTGTGTGCGTGTTTGTGTGGTTCTGTGTGCAGGTCAGTGGGTGTGTGCACGTGTGCCCTAAGGTAATTGAACAGTAGGACACAGGGATCTGCCTGTTTTGGGAAAGCGTGTTGTGCCAGCAATCAGTCATCGCACCCCTCACACTGTACAACAAATGAAATTCTGATGCACTGATTGTAACTCTAGCACGATTAGCACGATGAGTACTGGACTTCACCTGCTCTCAAAGCTAACATAAAAGAGTATTCGCTGTCCATTCCTCACATCCTGTCATGATTAGCACTCAGTGGTAAAAAAGAGCCCCAGGGGCACAATGCCCTCACAATATATTTAATTGAACTGAAGGAACCGAAGGGATAAATCAAACATAAGTACTA